>JAOQMP010000008.1:37509654-37531504 GCA_027563575.1 Erythroxylum pedicellare
ATTATTATTATTATTCGTGATGTGTTTGAAATTGTTATTATTATTATTTGTGAATTTTTTAACTTATACAAATCATTTGTAATAAATTTATCAATGAATTATATATTTCTAATCATATTAAAGACTAGGGGCATTTTTGTCATTGCCACAATTTTTCCTTTCTGTCCATTACAACCAAACACATTCTGTCCTTGAGACAGAGACAGTTTTTTTTGTTCTGTCCATTATAACCAAACATCTCACTGTCTCCACTTTTTGTTCCGTTCTGTCTCTAAATTTTTGTTCTATTCTGTCTCTAGTTATCAGAGACAGCAACCATACGCAGCGTAGGCTACTGAAAAAGTTATCCACCGAACATCTGTCATGGCTGGATTATTTATCTACCAATCGAAGCCTTAGTATTATCTGATCTCTTCTGAATGGACCTTACTACCCCTCGCTCTTTTTTTTTCCCACTTAGCTTTCAGTGATCTCTTGTTTCTGGGTGCTCTGAAAGCATACTGTTGGTTGAGGTTTCGACCTCTATGGAGGGCCTTTCACAGGCTAGGAAGGATTCAGATGGGGGGAATGCTACATCCTTGTCTCCAAATGAATTCCCTTAACTGTCACGACAAACGCCTAAGAAGGGAGGTTCTGGGAATGGGGATAAACTTCCCGAAGCGCATGGTAACGGGGCTTGGAGAAACAAATTGCACCTTCAACAACAGAAGATTCAACTTAAGCACCGCAAAGAGGTCATGAAGGATGGCGTGGTATGCCCACCCATCGAGCTCCTCAAAGCAGGTGAGAAAGTTTGGGCTTCAGCTTTGGTTGATCTGTTTTGGAAGAAGAGACCGGCATTCCTTGTAAATAATGCCTGGGCTGGTGCTCGATGGGGAAAAAGGGTTTGAAAAAGACTTCATTAATGGAGAATGCGACAATTTTGTTTAAGTTTTCGGCAGAAAGTAACGTTAGTGAGATCCTTGAATTGGACCTCGGCATATTGGTGGTTAACCATTGTTTGTGCAAAGATGGAGGTCAGGGATGGATTTTAACAGAAGTTCCATTGAAGTTTTTCGCCTGTGGGTTCAATTCCATAACTTATCTCTTGAGTTATGGACGATGGAGGGTTTAAGTTATATAGCTAGCTCCTTGGGTCGACCATTGTGTATGGACGCCCAAACATCAAATATGGAACGAATAGGGTATGCTAAAATCTGTGTAGAAATTCAAAGAAATGCAGTGTTGCCTGAGACTTTATCGGTGTTGAGGTTAGGTGACGCAGGAGAGTTGGTCCAAGTGGAGATAGCAGTAACTTATCCTTGGAAGCCAAACACTTCTAGCAAGAAATGGGTGCCTACAAGTAAAGTATTCACAACTAGTTGGCAGGATGAGATTATGGGCTTAGAAAGTAATGCAATAGCAGAAGTTAATACAAGGGGGCTGGGAAACGAAGAGCTGACGGTAGACAATGGAGTGCGGGGAGGTATGTTGGAAGTAACTAGCTGTGTAGTGTAAAATAAGATGGGAACTAGCAGCCAAGAAATGCATACGGGTAGCTTGGGTGGTGAGGAGAATGCACCAGATACAACAGTGCAGGAGGGGGAGTTTGCAATAGATAATGCAATGTAGGTGGTGATGATGTAAGCCGACAGTAATATAGTGAAAAACAAGCTTGGGATGAGCAGCAATGAAATTCATATGGGTAGTTTGGATGATGAGGAGCACGCAACCGATACCATAATGCACGATGAGAAGATTGCAGGAGATACTCCAGAATAGGGGGTTATGCTGGAAGCTGTTAGCAGTGTAGTGAAATGAATGATGGAGACTAGCAGTAAAGCAGTTGTAGCCACTTGTAAAATGCAGATTGATAGTGAAACTACCAGATATGAATTAGAGGAAAAAAGTGGCACTACAATTGAAATGTTGGACCAATTTGTTGACATTTACTAGCAATTACCACGACAATGGTCGTATAATCTGTTTGTGCAATTCAAAGCTTCTAGAGGTCCAATCCACTCGCATAAATGATCAATACATACACTTGCTTTGCCAAATTAAAGGTCAGTCCACTTAATTTGAAGTTACTCTTCTTTATGCTTCTAATTTCGCTTTCTAAAGGGAGGATTTGTGGTCAGAATTTGAATATATACAAAATAGAGTACAAAATCCTTAGATGGTTATTGGGGATTTCAATTGTTCTTTGAAGTGCAAATGAAGTTGAGGTTGGAACCAAGTATAAGATGGGGGCTAGCAGAGAATTGACTCAGTTATTCCAAAGGATTCACTTGTTGGATTTAAGGGCAACAGGCAGATTTTTCACTTGGAGAATTAAGCAACAAGGAGATGCTTTAATTAGGAAGAAACTTGATAGGACAGTAGTGGATCATAGCTGGATTTGCAATTTTCTGAAGTCATTTGTTTATTTTGGAGAGAATCAATTTTCAGATCATTCCTACATCTTTATCCAATAGATGACAGACCAAGGCCGACAAGGAGCTCCATTTGGATTCTTTATTGGGGTCATGCAAATGGAGAGTTTCATGGAGATGATTAGTAGATGTTGGAGCATTGAAGTGCACAGTTACAAAAATTAAAAATTGGTGCAAAAGCTAAAACCGGTTAAAGCAGCAACCAAGGAGTTTGTTAGAATGAAAAATCACAGTATGCACATTCTGAAGATGCAGTTGGCAGCAGCTAAGGAGGACTGCTACAATCATCCCCAAAACTCAGAACTTAAAAATGCTGAAATCAGGAGACTGAAGGAATATGAAGAGGAGTTGACACTTTAAAATTCCATTTTAAAGCAGAAGGCTGAGCTGAATTGGCTTAAAGATGGTGATAACAATTTCAAATACTTTCATGCTTCACTTATGGTAAGGAGGAACCAATATACCGTTATTGAATTGAGGGATAATTAGGGTAACTCTATCACTGACCAGTCGGAGCTGAGCAGCTTTGCTAGGAATTATTTTCAAAGGCTAATGGGTGAGATAGACAATGAGCAGCAAGGCTTTTGTTAAAGATGTGTTTGAAGTGCCTAATAATCAGCCGTTGAATGATGCTTTAACTTCGTCATTTACTCCACAGGAACTTAAAAGAAGTCCTTTCAGCTTACATCCTTCAAAAGCATCAGGCCTAGATGGTTTTACAACTTTGTTTTTCCAGAAAACTTGGGGCAGAACAGGGCCATTAGTTACCGAGGCAGTCTTGGAAATTTTCTCATCTAATAGATTGTTGATGGAGGTGAATCACTCATACATTTGCCTAATTCCTAAGAAGCTCAATCCATCTTTCATTTTAGAGTTTAGACCTATATCTTGTTGCATAACAGTGTATAAGGTGATTGCCAAGTTACTAGCTATGAGGCTTAAAGTTGCTTTGAAAGAAATCATAAATCCTACACAAGGGGCATTTTTACTAGATTTGAATATTAGTGATAATATTCTTATTCTTCAGGAGTTACTAAAGGAATACCAAATAGTTAAGAGGATTGAAAGTTGTTTGATGACAATTGATTTTTTCACAGCTTATGATACCATCAATTAGAGGTACATTCAAAATTGCTTGCTAGCAATAGGGTGCCACTGAAGTTTCATAATTAGATAATGGAATGCATTCAAACTACATCTTTCAGTGTGTTGATTAATGGTATACCATCTATCTCTTTCAGAAGTGCTAAGGGGATAAGGCAAGGGGATTTATTATCCCCTTACCTTTTCAACTTAGCTATAGAAGGACTTTCCAGAATGATCTCTAAACTTATAGAGTGCAACGACAAATTTCTTAATCACTATCAATGCAGAGATATTATTGTTGGATAATTATTTACCTTTATTTTTAGATAAGTCTGTTAGCTTAGGAGATTATCTTCTAGGAGATAAGCTAGAGATAAGATAAGTTTATCCTATTTTAAATTTGATAGTTAGTAGCATTAAACTAGGAATACTCTTGTATAAATTCCCTTTAATCAAAGGAATAAAGTGAAGTTTTGTTCCCTTTCTAAAATCCTATTGTTTCATGGTATCAAAGCTACCGATTCTAGTAGCCTAAACTTTGTTTCCAGCTACATTATGACTGGAGTTCAACCAACCCTTGACAAGTCTTCCATCACCCAAACCTCCTCCTAAACACCTAATTCCGCAACCCCTTCGGCCCAATCCTCGACTCTTTCTATTGATAATCTTTCGTTGCAAATCACACAACATAACTTGAACGGAATGAATTTCTAAGAATGGTATCAGTCAGTTGTACTAGTAATCAAAGGAAGAAGCAAGGTTGGATATCTATCCGGGACAATTCCTCAACCACAAGAAAGAACAGTCACTTATGATGCTTGGGATGCTGAGAAATCTATTCTTATGGCTTGGCTTATTAATTCAATGGAGCCAAAAATAGGAAGAAATTATCTATTTTGCAAAACACAAGAGAAATTCGGGAGGCTGTGCAGGAAATATATTCTAATTTGGAGAACACATCTTAATGCTTTGAAATTAGATCCAAAATCAGAAATACTCACCAAGGTAACATGTCTGTTACTGAGTATTATAACTTATTGAATTATGGCAGGAGATACATATGTTTTTTGCAATAAATTGGGAGTGTCATGCTGATCCCGAGAAATATGGAAAATGGTTGGAAAAGGAGAGAGATTTTGATTTCTTACAGGGACTTCATGTTGAACTTGATGAAGTACGAGGAAGACTACTTCGTTTAAAGCTATTATCCTTAATTCGAGAAATGTTTGTTGAGATTCGTAGGGAAGAAAGTAGAAGAAAGGTCATGCTTACCTCTCTCACTTCTGAACGAATCTCTCAAGGTTCAGCTTTAGTGGCAAACTCTCGAAAGGGGTCTACTTAATAACCTCGAGAGCAACAAACCAAGAACAAGTAGTGGTGTGACTACTGTGGTAAGCCCTACCATGCCCGTGAGACCTGCTGGCACTTACATAGGAAACCACCAGATTGGAAGCCTAAAAGCCAAAAGGGTCAGCAAAAACATGGAGCGACACATGTAGTAGAATCTGATATCAACAAATCCACTGGGCTAAATTTGTCTTCCTAGCAGATTGAATTGCTTCACCAACTCTTGAATCAGACAAATATTACAATTGAATTAGATTCACATGACTAACAAACCCCTACCGCAACACTAGTGCATAAAAGTAACTTGTGTCAATCAATTATTATCAAAGTCTCTAGGTCACAATTTCTGGATTGTAGACATGGGTGCATCAGACCACATGACTGGGTCTTTGAATGTTTTTAAGAAATATAAGCCATATGAATAGAAAGTTAATGTCTAGGTCACAGATGGAAAGGTGTCGCCAGTTATTAGTCAAGGGGAGTTTGTTTGTCAAATATGACGTTAACTACTGTTTTCTATATGCCAAAGTTAACTTATAATTTGTTATGTGTCAGTCAATTGACTAAGGACATGGATTGTATTGTGATGTTTTTTTCTTTCAAGGGAGTATGATTGGCAGTGCTGAGCAAAAAGATGGACTTTACTACTTCTCAAGAAAGAGTACTCCTACTAAACTTAAAACACCAAATAAGTTTTTGATACGACACCTCCACCTCAACTTCTTAAGACTTATTTTAGGAGGAAATTTAGAAAAGCACATGAGGATCACATGGGCCAAGATTTAGTCAGTCAGTAGTTGATTCCAACACACATTCAGTTGTCACATTCCATTATTTTGGCTATTATATTATTTTACCGATTGACTATCTTTTATTGTTGCATATCCTTAGGAATAGATTATGAGTTATCTTTAGGAGTAGATTATGAGTTGTTAGGAGTCTAGCATTATAAATATTTGATAGTTAGAGCAACTGAGTGGCTGGAGAAATTAATTTCTTTGTTTTGGAGTTTAGTCCTCTCCATACGAACTGATTTGGGAGTTTAAGATTCTTGCTGTCAAATTTATCAATAAAATTCTATTATTCAGTTACTTCTATTTCTTTCTTTTCTGGTTCTTTTCAATTTGGTATCAGAGTCATGGCTATCACTCGTTCATCCACCAATGAACCACCACCATAAACCCATGATAATATACCGGAATCAGTGTCTCAACAATTAGCTGCCATAGCCTCTCGTCTTGAGATATTTGACACCATAGTTCCTGATGTAGTTGCGTTGAAAGCTCAAGCTGACAAGGGGAAGCAACCTGAGAGTAGTAATGATCGGCGAACAAGGGGAAGATCTCATTGGAACGATGAGACAGAGGACGTAGGAGAACAATACAAGGGTCATAGAAGTACAACCCATCTACCTTATACTAAGAATTCCCAAAATTCGAAGGAGGAGATCCACATAGTTGGATTTTGAAGACTGAGAAACACTTCAGGTATTATCAAACACCTGAAGAATCAAAAGTTGACGTAGCGGCTATGTATTTGGAAGGTGATGCACTTGATTTGTTCGATTGGATCAATTCCGAGAGAACCATTTTGTATTGGGAGGAGTTAGTGAACACACTTCAAGAATAATATGGTCCTGCTGAATTCTATAATCCCGATGAATATCTTTGTGCTTTTCGTCAAACGGGTACAGTGTAAGAATATCGTCAAGAATTTGCTAAACGTTCGGCTTGAGTCAAAAATCGATCTGGACATTGTCTCCTGGGAATTTTCCTTAATGGGTTGCGAGATGAATTGAAATTTGATGTGAGAATCCACAAGTCCAGATCTGTTTATCGAGCTATGAGTTTGGCACTAGAGTTTGAACAAAAGACCAATCTTAAAAGTGGGCCAAAAGCAAATCAGTGGGTTAACTCTAATAGGCCCAATACCTCACAGACCCAAACTTCCAATTTGTCACGTGAAGGTCCATTCACCAGCAACCCAATAACACAACATTCCACATCTGCTTTTGCTTCTTCTCGACCAACGATGCTGCGCACTTGGGACCAGGAGAGACAACTGCATATTTCGAAGGGGTTGTGTTTCCGTTGCAATGAGAAGTTCTCTCCTGGCCATCGCTACAAGGCCACGACCCTCAATCTCCTGGAGATGGCCGATGACGACGGCGATGGCGCACCAGCAAAGGCTTTGGTTGAAAACGAAGTCGAAGGCGACAGAACAAAGGAATATGCCAAGATTTCCTTCTTTCCGCCTTGAGGACAAGGCGAATGTCTAGGAGGGATGCATTGATACGACACCTCCACCTTAGCTTCTTAAGACTTATTTTAGGAGGAAATTTAAAAAAGCACATAAGGATCACATGGGTCATGATTTAGTCAGTCAGTAGTTGATTCCAACATACATTTAGTAGCCACATCCCATTATTTTAGCTATTATGTTATTTTACCAATTGACTTTATCTTTTATTGTTGTGTATCCTTAGGAATAGATTATGAGTTATCCTTAGGAGTAGATTATGAGTTGTTAGGAGTCTAGTATTATAAATATCTGATATTTAGAGCAAGTGAGTGTATGGAGAAATTAATTTATTTGTTTTGGAGTTTAGTCCTCTCCATACGGACTGACTTGGGAGTTTAAGATTCTTGTTCTCAAATTTATCAATAAAATTCTATTATTCAATTACTTCTATTTTCCTTCTTTTCTGGTTCCTATTAGTTTTCCCTTTGAGTTATGTCAAATCTTATATCTACAACTTTTCATCAATAAATATCATATTTCATGTTTCTTTGTCTTGTGAGCAATGTGTGATTGCAAAGCAAAGCAAAAACAATCATCCGATACACTTATACAGACCCTCAAAATTGTTCCAATTAATTCATAGTGATATCTAGGGTTTTGCTAAAGCTAAAAGTTTAACGGGTACTTGTTAGTTTATCAGTTTCTTAGGCGATCATAGAAGGCTATGTTAGGTATACCTAATGAAAGACAAATCTGAAGCCTATCATGTCTTTAAACAGTTTCATAAGCTCATTCAAAATGTATTCCAAACCTCTATTAAGGTAGTATGTGCCGACAATGGGAAAGAATATTTCTCACATGATTTTTTTCAATATCTCAGTGAAAATGGGATAATTTACTAAAGTTCTTGTTCTTACACCTCACATCAAAATCAGATGGCAGAAAGAAAGAATCTTCATTTGTTAGAGATAGCTTGATCTATGATATTTACCAATTTTGTTCCAAATTTCTAGTGGGAAGAAGCTATTGTAACTGCATCATACTTGATAAATTGTCTCCCTTTTAAAACTCTTCAATTCCAAACCCCTTTAAGTGTTCTTCTAGATCAATTTCCTCATGTAAAGATTTTTAATTCTCTCCCTCCTAAAGTCTTTGGGTGCGATGTTTTTGTATACAATAATCAACCCAATAGAATCAAACTTGACCCACAAGCTATTAAGTGTGTATTTGTTGGGTATTCTCCCATTCAAAAAGTTTACAAGTGTTTATCACCTTTTATAAACAGTTTCTTTGTTTCATATGATGTCACCTTTTTTGAAAGTGAATCGTTCTTCTCCAATACGTCTCTTCAGAGGGAGACATTTTATGGAGAGACTTATTGGGACCTAAGCATATCACTCCCTATCTCACAAAATTCTGTCCAGATCTTCCCACAAAACTCATAAATACCCACCATTGAACCTAAAACTATCTAGTCTGATTCAGTGGGAGAACTAGTTCCTAACCAACCAATCTTGTATTCTCAAAGGCTTAAAGCTCCTCAATAAGGCCGATCATTGGATCAGGAACTAGCTCCTAAAGAAACTATAGCAAGTGACTTGGATATGCCCGTTGCATTACGAAAGGGGTTAAGATCATGTACCAACTATCCTATTTCAAATTATTTGACTTACTCAAAGTTGTCTTCAAAGTTTAAAGCTTTCACTACTAAGCTTGACAGTGTAAGAATTCCAAAAAATGAGCATGATACATTCTAAGAGCCTAAATGGAAGGAAGTTGTATTTGAAGAAATGAAGGCCTTACTTGAAAATAAGACATAGGATATTGTAGATTTACCTAAGGGAAAAAAAAGGTGGCTGTTAGCAAGTGGATGTTCACTGTGAAGTATAGGGAAGATGGAGAGATCAAAAGGTATAAGGTCAGATTAGTAACTCAAGGTTTTACACAAACCTGTGGAATAGATTATGAGGAGACATTTGCTCCAGTGGCAAAGTTAAACACAATTAAAGTTCTTCTCTCATTGGCAACAAATTTAGATTGGAAACTCCATCAGCTTGACATTAAAAATGCTTTCTTAAATGGTATATTAGACGAGGAAATATATATGAGGATCTCACCAGGTTTTGAATCTAAAGAAGAAAGGGGGAGAGTCTGCAAATTAAAAAAATCTTTATACGGCCTTAAATAATCTCCACGAGCATGGTTTAAGAGGTTCTGTGACACTATTTGCAGATTCGTATACAAACAGGGACAAGCTGATCACACCTTGTTTGTGAAGTTTGGAAAAAATGGAAAGAAGTCCATCTTGATTGTGTATGTGGATGATATTATAATCATAGGTGATGATACTAGTGAGATCAATGATCTTAAAAACAAATTGAGGCTGGAATTTAAAGTAAACGATCTCAAAGCTTTGAGACGCTTTTTTAGAATGGATATTGTTAGAAGCAAAGAAGGTATTTTTATATCCTAATGAAAATACATTCTTGATTTATTGGAGGAAATAGGAAAAATGGGTTGCAAACCCATAGGAATTCCATTGGAAAGAAACTGGAAATTCAAAAAAGGTGAAGAAAATCCTCCTATTGACAAAGGAAGATACTAAAGGTTGGTAAGAAAACTTATCTATTTGTCATTAACCAAACCAGATATTGCTTACTTTGTGAGTATTGTCAGCCAGTTTGTGCGCTCTCCAACTTAAAAGACATTTAGAGGCAGTCAACCATATTATGAGGTTCCTCAAAGGCAGTCTAGGTAGAGGATTAATGTTTCGGAAAAATGAGAAAAGGAGCATAGAAGGTTTTATGGATGCAGAATAGGCTGGTTGTATTGAAGATAGTAGATCAACTTTTGCCTATTATATTAAGCTGTGGGGGAACCTTGTCATATGGAGAAATAAAAAGCAGTCCGTAGTGGCAAGAAGCAGTGCAGAAGTAGAGTTTAGAGCACTTGCACAAGGAGTATGCAAAGTTATTTAGTTAGGTTAATGTAGGATCTATAGATCACTTCTTCTCCCACCAAAATCTTCAATGACAACAAATCAACCATTAGCATAGTGAAGAATTTAGTTCAACATGATTAAACGAAACATGTTATAATTGACTGAAGCTTCATCAAACGTGAAATAGAAGGAGGCATTGAATTATGCTATGTTCCTACTCAAGCATAGGAAGCAGATATTTTCACAAAGATCATGCCTAAGCCTAGATTCAAGACAATTCTAAACAAGTTGGGAATGATAAATATCTATTCCTAAACTTGAGGGGGAGTGTTGGATAATTATTTTGTCTTTATTTTTAGATAAGTTTATTAGTTTAGGAGATTATCTTCTAGGAGATAAGTTTATCTTCTAAAAGATAAGATAAGTTTATCCTATTTCAAATATGATAGTTGGTAACATTAAACTAAGAACGCTCTTGTATAAATTCCATTGAATCAAAGGAATAAAGTGAAGTTTTGTTCCCTTTCTAAAATCCTCTTATTTCAATTATCTCACTTGATCTATGCTGACAGCCTCATGCTGTTCTGTAGTACAAATAATCATTCTATAACCGTGTTGCTACACATATTGCACATATTTATTAGTTAGTCTAGGCTTATGGTGAATATGGAGAAAACAGTTCATACATATCCTCTGATATTAGACACCAAGAAAACATCCCATTTCATTCTCCTCCATTCCAATACGTGAGAGTTTCAATAACAACTTCCAAACCTAAGTTCTCAGACTTTGTTCCTTTGATTGAAAAGATCAAGAGCATAATTTATGCATGAAAAAATAGATTCTTGTCAACTGCGGTCAGATTAACACTCATCACTTCGGTTTTAAATAGTATGCATTTCACTGGGTTGCATATATGGTTCTGGCAAAGATAGTAACTAAGGAAATTGACAGGATCTTGAAAGCTTTTTAGTGGTATGGGAAGGTAGATGATTGTTGATCATGGTTATTCAATGTGTGTAAGTTTTAATTAATTAATCTTGGTAATCTGCAAGTGCACGAGTCGTTCACGTAGTACCTAAGGTGTCAATTCCACGAAGAGGGACAATCTAATCCTAAAGTCTTAGGCCAAAACAAATTGTAGAAATTCAAATATAATGAAACTAGAATAACAATGTAATTTAATCAAGCAATTCAAGAATCATTCACAAAAATATTAACAAATTAGTAATTGCAATGCACACTCAAAAATTAACCTAAGGAATTATCAATTGAGAGAAAGTAGATTTTACCTATCTTTAACTATAACCTAATCAATTATGAATTACTGGGTTATTGGTTCTAAACGATCCTAGGGTTGATTACTCTCAATTGAGTTATAATCATTAACCTTAATTTATAAACCATAATTAGATTATGGAAGTTGCAATTTCTCAATTAATAACTATCCAAAACCCTAATTAAATCTTAAGTTGTCTAATAGACTATCGGAAACTATTGCAAGATCTCTCTTCTTACAATTTACCGATTTGATTTAATTCTTGTTCTATTAAATTGCCTAACTTTTGTTAGCCTAATTTAATTGTTTTTCACTCAATTCACCCTCTTAGTTTATCACCGAATTATGCAATTGAAGAAATTAAATAATAATAAATCCAGTAGAACAGAAACAATCAAATTTCATTAAATCAAAAATAAAACCCCGAAGTTGAGTTTAGAAACAACATCAACATCTAAAAATCCCATCATCAATTATTATTCCAATTCCATACAATAATAAAATTGAAAGTAACAAGAAATATGAAATTGAATGGACGACGAGAGGTAGCGACGTCAGGAAACTCTTGATCTGGGAAGTACGTCGAGTCGCTTCTTCTCCACTTCTCTCTTCCTTCTTCTCTTTCTCTATCTCTTGACAATTATCTCTAGGGTTTCTTTGAAAGTGGCTTATACAAAAATTTCTCTTCCTTTTTGGCTTACTCTTTAAATACCTTTCCTATTTTGAGTAACCCTAGGGTTTTTTGGAGTCGAAAAAGTCTAAAACATCTCTCAAAACTTGACGTTTTTGAGTATCTGCACGTCTAACTAACATAGGCCACAGGCCACAATTGTGAGCCACATCCGAGCTTTCAATCACCATCGTGGCAAGCAGGCCATAATCATGGGTCATATCTTAGGCTTCCGTCATGATCGGGCTAACTCCAGTGCTTCTGTCATGATTGTGGCATGTTGTACCACAATCGTGGGCTGTTGTTTCGACTTGAATGTCTTCGAAACTTCTCCGTTCTTTAATGTTGACCTTAAAACACTAACAAACACATCAAAATACCTC
Source organism: Erythroxylum pedicellare (assembly GCA_027563575.1). Classification (NCBI taxonomy): domain Eukaryota; kingdom Viridiplantae; phylum Streptophyta; class Magnoliopsida; order Malpighiales; family Erythroxylaceae; genus Erythroxylum; species Erythroxylum pedicellare. Next base: position 37,522,016 of record JAOQMP010000008.1, read on the forward strand.
AAAAACATAATAATTAAGCTCAAATACTTATACTATCCCATTAAATACTTAAAACATAAATAATTAGCAAACTAACACAATTATGACCTACACACATACTAAACGATTGAATTAACAATTAAATATGTATCAAACTAAGCCTTAAAATACGATGCAATTCACACTTATCAACATCCTCACACTTAAACGTTTGCTTGTCCTCAAGCAAACAAAATAACAATCACACAACACATAATTAAGTAATGAGACAATGAATTAAGCAAACAAAATAACAAATATACAACACACAATTTAGTAACGAGACAATGAATTCAACTTATGAAATAAATTTAATTTTAAACACAATCATTCACATTATATAAAATCATTAACATACAAAATTTGCGTCTTGGGGCTTTGAACTAAATATACATATTAATCCAGATCTAAGTGTTAATTTATTTACCCTTTTCAATTGCAGACACACATTAATAATTTTTTGGTCATTCAAACTCTGTAACTATTCCTAAGTACGTTTTTATGAAAAGTCAAGCTATTACAAGTTTAGTAGGTTTTTATTAGAAAACAATTTTTACTTATCTTTTTTAAATATTTAAACAAGGACTTAGTCTTTTACTCGGAGGCAAACATTGGTAATGAATGTCGATTCAGTTACTCGATTAAGTCATTTTTTTATTAAGCTGCTTGGTTGAAACGTCATTATAGCCTTTTGACGCGGATACAAATATTTGTGATGCGTGTCAATCCGATTACTCAACTACATCACGTTCTCAACTGGCTACTAGCTCTATTTATAACCTAAAGATCAGCGGAATAGTAATTTATTTAAAACTAACAAACACATATTTTTTTTATTGCTTACCTTGTTACTTTAGCTACTCGTTTCCATGAAAAAAATTAGCAAAGCTACTTAAGTCAAAAGGCCTCAAATTATGAATGAATGTGATCATTTAGAGGGCTACAACTTATCACTAAATCTTAATTAAGCTGTATATTTAACCAAAGAACCCAATTAACTAATTTTTGCAAGCTAATGATTCTTCAAAATCTAATAGACTATGTTCAAAATTAAATCAATTCTAATCCATCTAAGCCATTGGCACATTCACACGATTCATCAAATGCAACCTAACAACTATATATCATATGCAAAATTCACATTTAATGCAAAACACATAACCCTTCCCATACTTAAATAAAACATTGTCCTTAATGTGAGAAGGGATAAACAAACACCTATGGAAAGAAGTGACATAAAATTAAAATAAAACAAAAATAAAATAAAGACTAAATTTAAAAACGAAGGGCGTTAAAACAGCCTTATGGTGATGGAGGTGGGGATGGTGTTGGGGGTGGTAGTTTGATGCCTTGAATCTCAAAATAACGATGGATATGACGTATGTCCTGGCTTTAACGTCATTGTGTTCGGTCCATCTTCTTCATTTTTCTAGAGTTCTACGCAAGTGTATCTGTAATTACCTTAGTGATTGCGAAGATTGTATCAAGCATTTTCTTTTAGTCTAATTCTTCTGTTTCTTCTTCCTCCTTAGACTATTCACTAGTCGAGTCCTCTTCTGCCTACTACGGTGGCACTGTACTTGAACTCGGCTGACTAGTCTTGATCTTCACATGTGTCTTTTGGTTGATATCCCAGAGTTCCATATTATGGGGCTTAAGGATTTCAGCACGCCATATATGATGATGTTTTAGGAAGTTTAGGAGATAGACAGTTAAACCACTATAATCTACGCCATAATACTCAATGATTACGGAAACTAAGTACTTTGTACCTAAATTGTTGCTCCTCTTGTGCAGAGTCACAATAATAACGTTCAGCACATGTGTGGAGGTGCACACTGGAATGCCGCGATCCATGCACCACAATATGAAAAGTTCCTTTGTTGAACACTTGTTGGTTTTTGATTTATCAAGAACCAGTTGACATATGAATTTGTGCAATAACAAGTGCTCATGAGTCCTTATGTTATTGTTGTGGGCATTTTTGGCATCGGCACTCTAACCCGGTGAGCTCATTCCAGTAGTGAGAAGCATGAAAATCATCGTGCTGATCAATAATGGAAGACTTGGGGAACCCATACGTATCACATATGATTTTGATGTTCAGTTCATAAGCTCGTCCCCGTAACCTAAACTACATTCCTTTAGGGTTCCTAGGTTCGTAGAATAGGGAAGTAAAGAATTCTAAAGTGAGCTCCTGGTAGATAAGAAATTAGAAGTGTATGAATTTTGCCCACTAAATTCTTTATGTTAAGTTCTCTATCCTATCGCGTAGTTTTAGCCTATCGAATGTATCAAAATCAAAATATTTTAGGACTACAATTTGTTTAGCATTGAGGGATTAGAAAAGAATACCTTCCTTCTTTGTATAGATCGAAAATGGTACTCTAAAATTTGCTGCCCTATTTTTTCTCCCTCATCCCGAGACTTAGTTTCGTCTTGATGATTGATCCCGTTTTGTTGATTGCTTAATGTGTGACACACTAGCTTGCGAGTAGGTAGAAGTTAGAAGAGACTGGAGGTTTGAAATTTTGGGTAGGGAGAAGTGAGAGTGTTTGGAGGTTCTAAACTTAGAGAGATAAAGTAAAAATGAAAGTGAGTGAAAAATGAAGTTAAAAATGAATATATAGGTGAATGGAGGGTAAAATGGTAAACATTGCATTTGAAATTCGTGTGTCCCCTTTTTACCCCACCGTAGGTCACGATTGTGGCTTGCAATTTTTTCACCAATTTTTAATTTTTCTCTTCTTTTGTCCTTCTCCACTTTTTTGAAATCACTTCTTAGAGTCCTTTTCACCTCTCTTTTGTTTACTTCCTCGATCATCAAATTCATGTCGAGTCTTATGCCATTCTGATTTTATTTGGAAACAAAACAACCTAACTATTTCAACTATCTAAAAAGTAAGGGAAATAACATCAATCTAACAGTCTATAGGTTGCCTCCCATACAACGCTTCTTTTAACGTCGGTAGCTCAACGCTCTTCTTTGGAAACTCAACCAGGATCAATTATGAGCGGTTTGCTTCCACCTTTTTCGTTCAACAATGATTTTATAACCAGTAAGTAAGCTATAAATTGCAAAATAATCAGAAGGACAATGTTGATAACATTATGAAAACCAATTAAGCTCAATAATGTCCTTTTTTCGAGTGAACTATCAATAAATTAGGGAATAACAAATCTCATTGAATTTTCCATTAAATCTAACTGTTAGTCACCTTTTTAATATCCTTATATACTAATAAATTAGGATTTTCGGGATATACATAGACATTTACACAATCATATAAGTAACCGTGTATCTCTTAAAACACCTCCATTTGTGACCTTACACGATCACAGAGACTTACTCAGGCAATATACACTACTGTGTATATGGCTTGTAACTCCATACAGGCAGGAATTGTATATTTGAATCTCCACACGTTGACAGTGACATGTATGCCACTATACACGACTGTGTATCTCTAAAATTGCTCCAATTCTTTCATTCCATGTCATGATTTCACCCAAATGCATCTCCTCTTGGTCTTTAAAGAAAATTATCACCTAAAAAACTCACTTGAAGCAAATTAATTATTGAAGTAAAACACAGAAAATATGGGTGCTTAAATATTTGTTTATCAAAATATATATTGAAATATTATTATTAAAAAATTAGGATGAATTTGATTACGGTTATGAATAAGTTATTAAAAAACTAATGTATGTAGAAAGTTATTGACAAATAGTTAGAGATTTGATATGGTTAGATCTTATTAACCCATCTTCATCTTTTCTAAGTTAAATATAGGTTGACCTTGACAAAGATCAATGTTAGTTGAGCTCATAGGTTTGGACTGTATAAGCTAAACCCATGACCTATGCCTAGTCAATCTATTTAGGTTAGGACCATATGGCCTATTTGTGTTAGGGTAGTCGCTCAAATTTGTTAAGACCACTTGGTCCTTGTAAGTTAGGCACTAAATAGCTAATTAAATACATTAATACTTTATGGTATATGTTATGTTTATACTTGATAAGAAATTTGGAGATTGACTCAAAAGTTATTTGTGTTAAGATGTACAATAAGAGTTGATATCTTAATAGACTTACAATATCAGGTTAATAAAAAATTGAAGAGAGATCAAAAATTATGAGTTAATTATCTGTATGATTGTTTCAAATCCGATTGAGTAGTTAAGAGTTATTGGGGAATCGAGATATTACAATTCAACTATTATATATTTCAATTGGGATTATTTGGTTAGATCTCAAGATAGGTAATTAAAACCTTAGGACATCTAGGGTTAAGCATAATTAAATTAATAAGATAAAGGGAAGACAAAATAAGGGTAGAATAACTCCTAAGTTTCCATTATTGATTAACTTCGCTTTTATTGCTATCTTTGCTCGTTCAATTACTTAGTTTTATTATATTATTTTAATTTTAGTTAAATTTATTTTAATTTTAGTTAAATCAATCTTTTATTACCTTAAACAAATTGCATTCAAATTATTAGGTGACTAATCTAATCCTCGTGGAACTATACCTTACGTACTACAATATATGATCTATATACTTGCAGTATTGCATAAAAAGTAGTAAAAAAGTTTTTGTTGTTGTTGCTGGGAATTAAGTTTTAACGTCTCATTTACTTTGAAATCTTTTGATTTAACGATTGAAATACTTTTCTTGTGTGATTGCAGATGAATGAACATAAGAATCACAATGATTAATTGAGCTACTTTTAGACCTTTTCTTCTAACCCAAGAAGGCAGTATAATATGGATGTGAGTTACTTTAAGATATATAATCTTGAGTAGTTAAACTACCTAAATTATTCTTGGAATAACAATATAGGAAATAATATGAGAGCATAAGGTCCACCAAGTTTATAGCAAGATAGGCTTGGATCTTTGGAGTCAAAGTTAGACAAGTTAATGGGTGTGCTAAGCTTGAAGTTTGATAGCCAAGATGAAAGTCAAAAGAAGATGAAAGCCAAATTTGATCAAATAATGAAGAACTACTCCTTTCCTCTTTATAACTTGGAGGTTTAAGTTGGGAAAATTTTGAACGCATTGTTAACAAGGAATATGGAGAGTCTCCCAAGTATCATGGAAGCACAACTAATATCCATGTTATGTTATAACATTTGTAGAGACAACCATTACATTCATGAATGTTGGGCACCAAATTATATATAGGAGCATCCATATTGCATACGAAACTAGCCTCACAATACTTTTTATGAGCATACTGATAATCATAATGGAGTAACACTTATGCTGATGTATAGAATGATTATGTAAATAAGAAGAAATTCTTATAGACATATTAATGGAAGATCTTACTAAAAGTGAAGCTAGCCACCATGTATTCAAAGAGGGATTTTCTTTGTTTGAAGACATTAAGTTGAATAAAACATGTGATTAGGGCTTATTAATGCCTTAGCATAGACAGGAGACAAAGGTTGATTTCATCAATGAAGTTGCAATTCAAGTAGAGAAACAAGAACAAAGGACAGAGGAAATAGAGGTTAAAGAAGAGAAATAAGTCTCTGTTCAAGAAGAGAAAGTAGACAAGTAAAGACTAATGAAGACGAAGACCAGGTCATTGTCCCCGAAGCCAAACTATTTGAGTCAACTAAAGATATAGGGAATTTTGTCATACCTTGTTTTATTGATAGTTTTTGATCGAAAAAGGCATTTAATGGATTCAATTGGTTTAATTAATTTCATAAATTATGTCCTTATTATTATCTTACAATATGTGACTTATTCATAGGATGCTAAACTGTTATGCAGAGAAAAAGGTGGAAGCAAGTCACTAATTATAAATCTAGGATAATGGTAAATGTGAAGGGCACATTGATCTGGTGACAAAAAACAAGTGCTACTTAGGCAGTAACTTAAGAATTATAATAAGTTTCATTTTTGTTTCACTTTCTTTCTATTGTGGTGTTAGTATAGAATTTTTTGATTTTTGGTGTGTTAAGTTAAGATCTCAAGCATCCTAAGTTGATTTTGCATAATTGTCATATTTATGGTATGCACATTAAAGTTTTGTAACTTTGAGTGATCAATGTTTAAGTTTTTCCTAACTATTTTTATGGTATACATGATTACAGAGACCTATACTATCTCTGGATACAACCATGCACATTCTAGATCTTTTAAAAATTATTCGCATATGTTTATAGAGAGTCACACGCTCATTGATCACACTCATATAAACTAACATCGTTAGTCACAAGACCGTATAGGCTTGCTAATATATACACGCATATGTCCCTTAAAATTTAAGGAATTGGCGATTTACACGATCTGGTACACACTCTTCATTTCTCGTATCTTTCTTCTCTCTCTTTACATTCTCCATCGCCCTCTCCCTCTCCAACCCAATTTTTAACATTTTTCTTGCCAAATTGCAACACTCAAATAAGTTTTCTCATTGATTCCACTTGTTTATGCATGAATGTTTGGGTATTTTGCAAAAAAGCTAAGGTTAGGGTTTTTGTGATTTAATTTAATTTTGATTGATTTTGTGCCTGATTATGGTTAATAGTTGAATTTTATCATATACTACATGATTTATTGATTCAATATGATGAATCACATAAGAATTTGATGAAATTTTTGTTAGAGAAGTGCTCTAAAGATAATCACCTTTAACACTTATTGTGCAAATCATTTTATAATTAATAAAGAAAATTTTCATTGTTTCGATGTTCATACGTTTATAAATTTGATGTTGATCTTAAATTGATTTAATGGAGTCCTTGATAAAAAATATAGCATGGAGGAAATTATAATGAGATTATGATAATGAGATTCCTATCACGTGTAATTATGTTAGCATCTAAACTTTCCCTAGTCATATGATTAATGAGATAAGATATCATTAATCTAGATAGACTAGCACACGTTATACTCCTTGATTGGATAAAGCAGTAGATCTTATAAGTTAGACATGAGTTGGTTAGAGTTAACATGTGGATGCTTACTAAGGGTAGTAAGTACGTTAGATTGAGCTACTATGAGACAATCATATGTATATTTTATTCCAGTGTCAATGATAGTCTCATTATAACAATGGTGCAAGTATCCTTTGACTTGAGGTGCTCAAAGATATCTTGGATACTGATCCTGTGCTTTGACTCCATTCATCAGTGCCTTTCAAGGTTACTCATAGGGTGGTGATTGTGTACAACTTGAGGTATTCGGAGGTAATTGAGTAGTCAATAAAGGATTCAACACTCCTGATAAAAGGAGATGATACCCACAACCTCTTATCGGGGTCATTGCTTGGGAGTCTCTGGCCAGAGCAGATATGTTTCATGAAGAGAGTCTTTAATGATATATAAAGTAATGAGATCCTTAGGACAAGATCTAATATCACTTGGATTAGATGTGACGTAGTCAGTCTAGTAGGAGTTGACACTTTAACCATACTCTGAATCAATTGGGGTATAGATGGAAAAGGACGAATTGTATGGAAACATTGTGTATGAAAGGTTCATAGTCAAACCACTGGCTTTTTGGTCAATTGGGGGTCATGACGTGTTGCTAGATATCGCTCTTGACTTACTTGAATTAAGTATTAATTCAATTAGCCAACATAACCGGGAACCTAATAGGTCACACATATATGAGATTCAAAGGATGAGTAAAATGGTATTGAATGGTGATTCAAGATATGAGAGAGTGTTTTGGGATTATATGACGATGTGATTGTGGTAGAAAAAGTTACATGAAATGTATTAGAAACAAGTGTTAATGGCTGCCAATTTGGCCATTAACTTCCCAAACTCCCATTAATGCATGCTATTCATGGTCATTAACTTCCCATAACTTCCATTAATGCATGCTATTCATGACCATTAACTTTCCATAACTCTCCATTAGTGATGACTGTTATGGAAGGCTAAATGGTGTAAAAAATAGACATGATTTTTTTGTATCTTATGTAAGACACAAGTGAAAGAAAGATTCTTTCTTACATACACACTCTTTTTCTCTCTAACTCTCACAAGAGTTATTATCTTTGCTAACATAAAGAAAGAATTCTAGCTATCTCCTAGTGAGGTTTCATCCTTTTATCTTCGTGTGGGCTTTCATTAGAGACGACCTATTCGTGTGGGCTTTCATTAGAGACGACCTACGTTGATCGTTGTGGTTTATAGCAACCCAATGTGGAGAAGATTAAAGAACGAACGAGATCATCGGAAAGGTATGTAAACATATTACATTTCAGGTTTTGTTTTCTATATTTATATGCATGAGTAGATCTGTTTTTTTGAGGTTCCATTTTATTTTTTGCTGCATATATTTGATATATATTATGTATGAAATCCATGATTGGAACCTTACAGTGGTATTGGAGCCATCTTGTACCTTATTAGATGTAGAATAGATGACATGTGAAAAATGTTTTCATGGTTGTAACAACTTAGAGTCCTGTAATGTTTTATTCGAAATTAATTATAAAAAACGGTTTTCACAATTTTCTTTCACCAATCTATTCATAAGTTGTATATGAATGATTCAATGAGATTGAAAGTATTTTCAATATGATTAAAATATTTAATTTTGAAATTACAGTGTGATGTCTATTGGCTAAACTAACGAGGTTACACATGATTTTCGTGGAATTTGATTCTGGAAAAATTATGTGAACATATTTGGGATGTGTTTATGCCTCTGTAATTTTTATAGAATTATTAAAAATATTTTAATAATTTTATCAAACAATTTTCCAGATCTGGATATTTTTTTAAGAAATTGTAGGATCTATTTTATTTGATGTTTTTGTATGTTTAAATTTCGGTTCTAGAACCTTAAAAATATTTTTATGTGATAAAAATGTGTTAATTTGATTTTTGATGCATGCCTAAATGATTTTGCTTGAAATGTGATCGGAACCTTATAGTGGTATTAGAGATTCTTGTGCCTTGATAGATGTAGAATACATGACATGTGAAAACTGTTTTTATGTTTGTGACAACTTAGGTTCCTGTAATGCTTTGTTCAAAATTAATTATAGAAAAATGCTTTTCGTGATTTTATTTCACCAATCTATTCATAAGTAGTAAGTGAATGATTCAGTGTGATTGAAAATATTTTTAATGTGAATAAAATATTTAATTTCGAATTTACAAGAACATGCATGAAATTTTATCTTTTGGCTAGACATGTGATGTCTATTGGCTAAACTGATGAGGTTACATATGATTTTCGTAGAATTTAATTCTAGAAAAATTATGTGAACATATTTGGGATGTGTTTATGCCTCTGTATTTTTTTGTAGAATTATTAAAAATGTTTTAATAATTTTATCAAACAATTTTCCATATCTAGACAATTTTCTAGAAATTGTAGGATCTGTTTGTTTGATGCTTTTATATGTTTATATTTCGGTTCTAGAACCTTTAAAATATTTTTATGTGATAAAAAATGTTTTAATTTGATTTTTGATCATTCTTAAATGAT
>JAOQMP010000008.1:37650365-37665408 GCA_027563575.1 Erythroxylum pedicellare
ATCTCTCAATAAAATTGCATTGAATAAAAGATTAAATCATGTTATCATCACAACTTATGGTTCATCACACCTAGGAACTAAACAATTTAGTTCCTACAAATAGAAAATAAAAAATAAAAAATATTTAAAAGAACAAATAGAAACACAAGAATTCATATTCTATTCCCTCTTTTGTCTCTAATGAATCTTCTTACAATTTAGATAGAGTGATGCTCTCTATTGAATCTTGTGATCTAATCTTCATGTTTTCCTTGTCCTTTGTTCAGAACTGCCTCTTCTCTGTGTTTCTTATAACTAAAAAAAGGCTTCTAAACTTGCCTCCTTCTAATCTAGCTCGTATAATATCCTTTTTATAGTAAAAACTAAGATTTTTGGGATATACACTGTCACTTACATGGTCATGTAAGTGACCATGTATCTCCAAAAACACCTAAGTTTATGATTTTACATGGGCCCACTGACTTACACGGGCAATATATATATAGTCGTATATGTCAACACATATGGGCATGTACCTCCACATAGGTAGGAAATGTGTTGTTAAAGTTTCACACATTTATAGAGACTTACAAAGTCACATATACGTGAATGTGTAAGTCTATAATTGCTTCAAATCTTTGTTTTATGTTATGATTTTTTTCAAATTCTTCTTCTTTTGGTTCATAATGGCAATTATTACTTACAAGCACACTTTAAGCAAATTGAGTACTAAAAATACTATAAATATGGTTATATAAATATAGTCAAATAATCATTTATCAAAACTTCTTTGTGAAGACCTGGATAATAACTAAATTAATGGTTGCTAATTTTGTTTTTAAATTTCTTATTAAAGGAGTCCTTCTTACTGAGTTCAATAAGAGCTTCGTTACTCTTATTCATAAAGGTGGTGAGTAGAAACCTATTAAAAAATTAGACTAATTACATATTGTAACATCATTTACAAGCTAATTACTAAGATCCTAGTTGATAGAATGAAGAAAGTACTCCACAAATACATTGATAAATCATAAGGTATTTATATGCTAGGCATAATAATAGGACACAACATCTTATTGATACAAGATTTGATAAGGAACTACTTCAATAAGAGGATCTGGAAGAATTACATCCTTAAAATTGATACAAAGAAAGCATATGACATTGTAAGTAAGGATTTCATCATTAACACACCCACTATTATGGAATTCCCTTAGCATGTCATCTAGTAGATTAGATAGTGCATCACTACTAAAAAATTCAACATCTTAATCAATGGTTAGCCCACCAAAATAATCAAAAGCTTGAAGGGTATTTGACAAGGTGATCACTTATCAACGTATATTTTTGCTCTAGTTATGGAAGTCTTCAATAGGCTTCCAAAAATAGTAGTAGAGAAGTCTAAGCAATTGATATCCTTTAAAATGCAAACTAATTGGTATATCCAATGTTTGTTTTGTAGATGACTTGATACTTATGTCTAATGTCGATACAAATTCGATCAAGGCTTTATAACAACACTCAAAGTCTTCAACAGGCTAATAAAACTTGAAGTCAACTGCACAAAAAGTGCCATATATCTCTTTAGAAGTGCTAGGCATTAGGAACTCTATATCAGAACAATCATAGGTTTTAGAAAGTAGTATCTCCTTTTGATTTATCTTGGCATTCCTATTTCTAACTCAAGGTTGGCAAGTAAGGAGTATCATTTCCTTATTAATAAAATTAAATCTAGATTATCGAACTAAAGCAATATAAATTTATCCCTGGCTAGTAAAGAGAAACCCATTCTTCTATTCTCAATTCCAATAATGTTTAATGGTTTATTCATATGGCCTTTATAACATTATAATAAAGAATATTAATAAGATCTTTAAAGCTTTCTCATGTTCAGGGTCCAATACTTCTAGAGGTAAAGTTAGGATCAAACGGTCTAATGTGTGCACTCCAAAGAATGGGGGTGGTTTAAACTTATTACCTTATAGAACCTTAAATAAAATCCTACTGATCAAGAGGTTAAAGAGATTGTGCAAGAATAAACAATCTTGGTGGTCTAAGTGATACATGAATTTTACCTCAGGCATAAAAGAATTTAAACATATAAACCCTCCTTTAGTGTTTTTTATATGATGTAAGCTATCCTAAAAATAAGAGACATGGTTAGATTAGTGATTTTTAATCTTATAGGCAATGGTAAGACAACCAAATTTTGGTAAGACTATTGGTTGTCTAATAGTCCACTAGAGAAGCTAGATTCCTTAAATAATTTAAAACTAGTGATACACAGAGATGCCATAGTTGTATTGGTACTCTCTAATATGCAATTATTTAGTTATTATTATATACTAGATCACATTAGAGCTAAAATTATGCACGCTATCTCAATTATGAGGAAGATATTACAATATGGAAACATACTTATTCATGAGAGTTAACAAACTTATCTTGCAAGAAGTTTTTGAGAGGCAACTCAATCACTTTCCCATAGACCAAATTTGTATGGACTAAACATCTAAATCCTCATGTTTCCACTATCTTATACTATCTATAAAATATAAGCTTCCCATAATTAACAGTCTATCCAAGTACTTGGAAATTCCTAAATGGTGCATACTTTGTAGGAGCACTGAGGAAAATGTACAAAATATGTTCTTATAGTGTGATTTCATCAATGACTATTACAATAGCTTATTACACTTCTGCCATCTTTTTTATGATTTAGTGGATTAGAATGGGATAATTGAATGGTGTGCTACCATTAAGCATAAAAGTAGTACTATGAAATGGTGTTTCTAATTAGCATTTTCATACTATAAAATGGTGTTTCTAATTAGCATTTTCATATATTATCTTAACCATTTGAGATAAGAAAAATAGGATAAATTTCCATGACAACATTTTGACAAAGATTTGTCTCACAAAGAACTGATATAAAAAAATTAGGCTAAATTTAATGTAAAATACTGTTACCTGAGGGGAGGTTAAAATAGTAAATATGAAAGATTACTGAGAGATTAGAAAACACATTGCATGCTCATGCATTATATGATATACACATACACGTGAATATTGAACTTTTGCACATGAAAATAACTATACATGCATTCGTGGACAATTCCGGGTATAATTGAATTATGATGTGATGTTATGAGAATTGTGAATTTATTGTATTAAAAATTTAATTGGTGAGTGTATTTGTTAATTTTGAATTTTGGTGAACTTTAGGAATAATTTCTGACAATAATGGATATTATTGTAATAGGAAAAATGTCACTTGGTAAGTAAACTGATGTATGGAAAATAGAAATGAGTGTAATGACATTGAAGAAAAATTTGGGAGTCAACTTTAGAATTTTTTAGATAATTATTGTGAAAATTAGAGACAAATTGGAGATAATTATAATGAAAGGATGAAATTTAAGGATGAAATTTAGGGAGCTAGCTTAATAAGAACTAGTTAGTTAGGAAATTAGCTAAGAGCTTAAGAAGTGGACAGGTGTCCAAGTTTTAAGTTAAAATTTCTTAACCTTGAAAGACTAAGTACGGTACTCTTGTCTTCATCTTCCTCGTAGCTTCTTTTTCAATTTTTCCATTTACACAGGGTTTTCCATCAAACCTTCACGTAAGTCACACGTTGTTTCTATCTGTTCTTTTCCACTTCCACCTTGTTGTTTCCTTCCATTCAGATTAAGAAAAACTGAAGCTTGCCAACTTTTACAAGGTGTACGTGAGTTATATGAAAATTTACGATTCTTGAGGTTTTAACGAATTTGGAGTTTTTTCAATAAGCATATTGTCAATTCTTTAGAGTTATTGGTTCATGAAGCAAAAATGGTGATTTATTGACATTACACATTCATAAAAAAACAGACATTTTCATGTATACCATGTATATGGGTGGAATCTATTGATATTTTTATCTGTGTGTTTTGATGATAAAAAATGTCATAAGATATAATAGAAATGATTTCATAAGTTGAAAGATCATAGAAAACGTGTATGATTAAGTGTAGAAAAATTTGGAGAGAAGAACAAGTAAATACTTTGTTTATGGTTGTGTATTCACTGTATACGTGAGTTTATAGTGTTTTTAGAGATGAATAAAATAATGAATTTATAATTGAAGAATAGTTGTATGATGATGATTGGAGATGAGAAAGATTGTCTAAAATGAAAATATAGAAAAATGATAGTGAAGAAAGTGCAGAGAGTGGTGAAATGTGTGAATGGCATTTCTTCCATCCTTGAGGATTCTATTTAAGCATGGATTTTGGATTTTGTTTGTGAATGATTTTACTTGTATGGGAGCAAAAATGAGGTTAAGATGAATTGAATGGAAATGGAGTAGAAATTAATTTGAAGTGTCGTATTTAGTGAAAGAAGATAAGATAGGGAAGTTGGTTTAGAATGAAGGAAAGAAAAGAGAAAAAGGGATAAAAATGTGGTCTAAAACTTCCATGATTAAATTGTATTGATCTAGGTTGAATTAGACACTTCTTGAAAGTTGTAGTTTATCTTTCTCGCTTTCTAATGATATAAAGTATGAAATTTATGGATATTGAAGCTGAGGGATATGATCAATATAAGTTAGTGATGATGCATGGGATGTACATACAGGACAACTATATTTCTTTGAAAGTTTGACCCTTTTAGAGGCCAAAATTTTCTTTAGGATCTTCATAAAAGTTGTAGATCTTTCTTTTAATTTTTTAACGATATAAAGTTTGAAATTTTTAGATTTCTAAATTGAAATTTATGGAGGTTAAAAGGTAGGGAGTACGACTGTAAATTCCTGATCACAACAAAGCGTGATCGCGACTTCGCAAGTTAACTGCAGCACGATCATGACATCTGAGGTTAGAGGCCGTCGCAACATCCTACGATATTTGGTTTATATCTCGTTCGTCTGGCCTCCAAATGATATGAGACTTGAACCATTAGACTCGTAACACATCAATCTTCATCTCCAAAACATATCTTAGCTATACGAAATCATTTCAGAGAGATAAAGTGAAAAAGTGAGACGGTTCTGGTTGAGTGTGCACAAGCGTGAGTCCCTCACACTCGTGACTTTTCTTTACTCACACCCGTGAGTCACTCACCCCATGAATTTTATTCCTCACACCTATGACTGTTTATTGGCTTTATTTGTCACATCATGACACTGTGCTCTCTAATAATATGTGCACCCGAGTGCATTTTGCAAACTGAAGAGTCTTGCTTCTTTTGATCATAACTTCTTCTCTAGACCTCCAAATGACTTGATTCTTGAACCAATAGTTCATAAAACATTATTATACCTCTCTATGAAAATTTTTAGCATTTGGAATTGTTTAGAAAAAGATTGATTGATGTAAAGTGAGGGAATTTGTTGGAATAGTATGAACTGGTATGATTTCACTAATCATGCTTGGGTATTTCGGTTATATCTTATTCTGTACTCATCCAAACGGAAAGATTTTTAATTTGGAGCAAACTATCGACATATGGATACAAATTTTCTAATGAAATCGAATTTTAAATTTGTCTCTAGAATTCCATATTTTTGAATTTAAGTTGATTACAGAATACTATTTTAGGTTATGAACAGTCTGAAATAATGGAGTATAAATTTTGTATTTCTCAACTAAATTGAATGATTTTAGTGTCATTCAAAACTTAAGAGATATTAGAACAACTTTTAAGAAGAGAGTATTGCCAAATTTCTCAGTTTTCATAGTCAGATTAATTAGGCACTGTAGACTCGAAGGTGTGTTTTAAGAAAAAAAAACCTGAATTTGATTCAATAAGTTATGAAATTGGTTCTAAGGGTTTTATTGAGGTATAAATCATTAGTATAAATGATACTTATGTGAGATTGGAAGTATGAATGTTTAATAGAGTGATACCCAGGATTGTCATGAACATGCATTGTGTATATTTCATATTCATACATGTGCATTGTTAAACGCTTATAATTGTCCAAATTGTGATATATATGTATGTTATTTGATATAGAGGAGCAACAGAAACATTAACCTCCAGACGTTGTCGAAACTTCTAGGCATTAACTTTGGAAGCGACTTATGAGTAACCTAGACTGTCTCACCTAATTACTTATTTTCTTTATATTATGTTTGAATTATTGAATAAATGTGAATTGATTGTGTTGATTCCGAACAATGAAGGTCCAATGATTCTGATGTGTAAATGAGATATTGAAGTTCTACTTGTATATAAATGTGAAGAAATATATGTTACTCAATGATGTTGATGTATGTCGGACCTTGGGTCTGATAGAAAATGTGATTTAAATGTGAATATGCCAGCATGTGAATGGTTGATTGAAAATGTCAGATGCATTCCATACATGAATGCATGATCAAATAATGAGAGTTGTGACCGGAGTAACCACCAAAAACGAGTTTAAAGATCCAAATATGAATAAGAGCCAAAGGCTCGTTATGTAAAATGAGTGTTGTGTCCCTAACAGATAAAGGACAGTATAAGTGAGCCCGGTATCCACAATAGATACAGGATAGTTTAGGCACTCAGTCACAACAACTTAATAATCGGAAAAAAGTCACATAAGCATTTCATATGCATTTTGTTAAGTATGTTGGATTAATTAAAATGCAAAATTGTCTACTCTTGAGTGAGAATTTGATATGTGATGAATTATGCAAAGTTACGAATATATTTTGTATGTATTGATGTGATGCATGAATTGAGTGAACCATCGATGATGGTTACGTCATTGAGTTCGGAAAACTCACCAAAATTGCAACGTTGACTTTTCAAGACCGCGAGACAATATTAGCTATTGAGGGATGCTACAAGCAGTGTAGACTTGTACTTTTAGGATAGAGAAGAAATGGCTCAAAGGGTAGTCAGCTGGATATGGACATATTAGATAGATTTTGTATATTTCCTCGTTTATGTAGCACTTTTTGTATTAGGCTATGATGATGTATAAGTATGAATGTTGAAAGATACATTGTAGACATTCGGATTCTATGAAATGAAATGAGAAAATTTGGTTTTAAAATATTGTGACTTTCCTTATGATGTTTATAAGAGAATAAAGATAGATGATGCCATGTTATGTGAATGTTGTGATTGAGCGTAGTGCACCATTATCATAGGTTATGTACTGAAATGTTCTCAGGGTGTTCCAGTATGTACTCTAGGGTAAGAGGCGCTACATTTGGTGGTATCAGAGCATGGTTTAGAATCCATAGGGATATTTAGGAATGTTAACCATGAAATATCATGGGAAATGCAATAATAATTTAAGTTATTGTTTATTATAGGTCATCCGCCATAGGTGATCAAGTGGGGGAATCAGCTAACCTATGATAGGTAGGAGCTAGTAGGGAGTCCTCAGTATCTCAATCAGAGAAGATGCCTCCGAGAGTTCCTGAGAGAAGGGAGAGGAGGTATGATAGGTTGCGAAAGTAAGGGGTTGTGGATTTCTATGGTAGCACAGACCCTGCTGAGGCCGAAGCATGGTTAGAAAGGATAGAAAGGGATTTTGATCAGATGGACTACGAGTCGGACGAGAGGTTCGACTATGTAGTTTCCTTACTACAGCGCCCAGCTTACCAGTGGTGGAAGACTATCCCAAACAATTCCACCAGGCCTTGCCACTTGAAGTGGGAAGACTTTCTAAGGGTCTTCAAAGAAAACTACATGCCCAAGATCTACTTGGACCAGAAGATGAAGGAGTTCCTGGATTTAAAGCAGGGTAGGATGTTAGTGGCAGAGCATAAGATTTAGTTCAATGAGTTGATGAGTTATGCTACTGCTTTGATTCCTACAAAAGAAGACAAGTGTAGGAGGTGTGAGGATGGAATTAATATGGAGATTAGAAAAAGGTTGGCAACTTCTAACTTGAGTAGTTTCACCGAGTTAAGAGCTGCTTCTATCATGATTGAGTAGCTACTGAAAGAGAGAAAAGTGGAGACTGGGAAAGGGTCTAGAATGAATAGGTCTAGTGAGATTTAGAGTGGTTCTGGCAAAAGATTCAGTAAGTTCCAGAATAGAGCTTTCAGACCACCAGCTGGATCAAGGCAGTCAAGATTTAGCCAAAGGGGTGGTTTTGTATAATCAGGCAGTGGAAGAGGTACTGTGCAAAGTCAGTTGCCTTCGTGTGAGCATTGTGGGAAGAAACACGGTGGTGAGTGTTGGACATTGTCTGGAGCTTGCCTTAGGTGCGGCTCTTTTGACAACTAGATTAGAGATTGTCCTACTATTTAGGGAGCTTAGTTTGGTTTAAGTGGGAGAATTGGGAGTGATGCTACGGTTGAGCAAAGCCGAGGTAATGGGTTCAGACAAGAAGGCCGAGGTAGAGGCAGAGTGAGCTCTGAGAGTCCTGCTATGAGGACTAAGGTATAGAGCAGCCGACCGCAATCCTAGGCTCGAGTCTATGCTATGACCAGGCAAGATGGTCAGGACACTCCAGACATTGTTGCAGGTGCGCTCCTTATTTATGATCACGATCCATTTGCATTGCTAGATCCCGGATCAATGTATTCATTTATCACACTACATCTGACATGTAGGTTGCATTATGATAAGGAGTTACTACAATATGGATTAAAGGTGGGTACACTAATAGGTAGTACTATAATTATAAGAGAGGTCTATAAAGGGTCCCTGATTCGAATTAATCAAGCAGAGTTCAAGGCAAATTTGATTATGTTATAGCTGAGAGAGATAGATATTATCTTAGGCATGGATTGGCACACTACTTATAGGGCTATCATGAATTGCTATACCAAGGAGGTAGTACTAGAATCTCCTAGTCAGCCAAAGGCAGTATTTAGAGGAATTAGTCAAGTAGTGCCAACCAGGATGATATCCTTCATAAGTGCATTAAGGTTAATACAGGGGAGATGCGAGGCCTATCTGGCCCACGTCATTGATACTAGAGCTGAGTAGAATAGGTAGGACGTTCCCTTGTTGAGGGAATTCCTGGATGTATTTCTCGCCGAGCTACCTGATTTATTTCCAGATCAGGAAATAGAGTTCACCATTGATCTAGTTCCAAGTGCTGCTCTTATATCCATTCCTCCATATAGGATGGCACCTGTAGAATTGAAGGAGTTAAAGGCTCAACTACAGGAGTTGTTGGAAAATGGTTTTATAAGACCCAGTGTTTCATCTTGGGGAGATGGGACTTTGCAATTATCTATCGATTATAGGCAACTGAATCAGGTGACAATGAAGAATAAGTACCTGTTGCCTAGGATAGATGATTTACTTGATCAGTTGTAGGGAGCTCAGGTATTCACTAAGCTGGATTTGAGATTGAGGTATTCATCGATGACATTTTAGTGTATTCAAAGAGCAAAGAAGAGCATGTTGAATATTTGAGAGTCATTTTACAAATTATGAGGGAAAATCAGTTGTATGCTAAATTCAGTAAATATGAATTTTGGCTGGATCAAGTAGTGGGACATATAGTGACTGGACAAGGCATACAAGTGGATCCAAAAAAGATGGAGGAAGTGATGAATTAGGAAACTCCGAGGAACGTGTCTGAAATCTGAAGCTTCTTAGGATTGGCCGGATATTACTGAAAGTTTATCGAGGGGTTTTCTCTGATCTTAGCCCCTCTGACAAAACTTTTGAGGAAGAATGTAGTGTTTAGATAGAATAAGGAGTGTCAATAGAGCTTTGAAGAGCTGACGCATCAGTTGACTACTGCACTGGTATTAACTATTCCATCGGGGACTAGAAGATATATGGTATATAGTGATGCTTCGCATAAAGGATTGGGATGTGTGTTGATGTAGTATGGTAAGGTGATCGCTTATGCATCGAGACAATTAAGGTCTCATGAGATTAATTATTCAGTACATGATTTAGAGCTACCTATGGTTGTCTTTGCTCTAAAGATTTGGAGATACTACTTGTTTGGAGAGACCTTCCAGATTTATACAGATCATAAGAGTATAAGGTATCTGCTGAGTCAGAAGGAGTCGAACTTGAGACAGAGGAGATGGATTGAGTTATTGAAGGATTAAGATTGCACGATTAAGTATCACCCGGGGAAAGCTAATGTGGTGGCTGATGCTTTGAGCATAAAGTCTAATACCAGTGCAGCCCAGATTTAGTTGTCGAGGTTACCCAACTTTATTCATTTGAGAGCTCTAAATGTCGAGTTAAATCTAAAGCAGGATGAGACATGGATTGCTACTTTGAAGCTGAGGCCGATGCTACATGATAGAATCAAAGTTTAGAGTAAAAATCCTAATACGGTAAAGCTTATGGAGAAAGTGAAGATGAATCTGAATTCTGAGTTTGAGTTAAGTGATGAGACATTATGGTTGAAGCAGAGACTGTGCATTCCCAATGTAGATGATCTATGAAAGGAAATTCTAGAGGAAGCTTATTTGGCCACCTATGCTATACATCCTAGTACTACCAATATGTATAACACGTTGAAGCAACACTTCTGGTGGCCCAGAATGAAGTGTATCTAAGTGTATAACATGCCAACAAGTTAAGGCTGAGCACCAGGCTTCGATAGGGAAGCTACATTTGTTGCCCATTCTGGAGTGGAAATGGGAGCAGATCATTATAAACTTTATTATGGGATTGCCTAAGACTCTGAGGCAAAATGATGCGATATGGGTCATAATGGATCGGTTGACTAAGTCGGCCCACTTCTTACTAGTGAGAGAGAATAACTTACCAGATCAGTTACCCCGGAGATATGTGAATGAGGTAGTGAGACTGCACGAGGTTCTAATGTCCATTGTATCGGACAGGGATCCCAAATTTACTTCGAGATTTTGGAGGAGTTTGCAGTCTACTATAGGTACGAAGTTGAACTTTAGTACAGCATTTCATCCTCAAACAGACGGACAGAGTGAGAGGACAATAAAAACTATTAAAGATATGCTCAGAGCTTGTGTATTGGAGTTTCAAGGAGCTTGGGATCAGTACATAGCACTGATAAAATTTGCCTACAATAACTATTATGATAGTAGTATCAGGATGGCACCATATAAGGCACTATATGGTAGAAAATGTCGAGCTCCATTATATTGAGATGAAGAGGGCTTAAGAATGGTTGAAGGCCCAGAGTTGATATAAGATACATTAGATAAGGTGAAGTTGATCTGAAGCTGAATTAAAGTAGCCCAAGATAGATAGAAGACTTATGTGGATTAGAACAAAAGGGAAATAGAGTACAGTATTGAAGACAAAGTATTTCTAAAAGTGTCACCTTGGAGAGGAGTACTGAGATTCGATAAAAAGGGTAAATTGAGCCCTAGGTACATTAGTACCTATGAGATCATTGAGAAGATAGGACCTTTGGCATATAAGTTAGCTTTACCGAATGAAATGTCTCAATTGCATAATGTGTTTTATGTGAGTATGCTTCAAAGATATCAATCGGATCCGACACATGTGATATCGGCTCAAAAGATTAAGGTTGCTAGTAACTTAAGCTATGTTGAGGAGCCAATTAAGATAGTGGGATCTCAGATCAAGCAGTTGAGGAACCGAGTCATTTCTTTAGTGAAAGTCCTTTGGAGGAATCACTCAACTGAGGAAGTGCCTTGGGAGACGGAGGAGCATATGCGGAGACAATATCCCATATGTTTGAGCAATCAGGTAAGAATTTCAAGCACAAAATTTCTTTTAAGGAGGGGAGAGTTGTAACATCTCATTACCTAAGGGGAGGTTAAAATAGTAAATATGAAAGATTACTAAGAGACTAGAAAACATATTGCATACTCATGCATTATATCATAACATTGTACGCTCATGCATTATATGATATACACATACATGCGAATATTGAACTTTTGCATATGAAAATAATTGTACATGCATTCATGGATAATTTCGAGTATAACTGAATTGTGATGTAATGTTATGAGAATTATGAATTTTTTTTATTAAAAATTTAATTGGTGAGTGTATTTATTAATTTTGAATTTTGGTGAACTTTAGGAATAATTTTCGAAAATATTGGATATTATTGTACTAGGAAAAATGTCACTTGGCAAGTAAATTGATGTATGGAAAATACAAATGAGTGTAATGATATTAAAGAAAAATTTGGGAGTCGACTTTAGAATTTTTGAGATAATGCTTGTGAAAATTAGAAACCAATTGGAGATAATTATAATAAAAGGATGAAAGTTAGGGAACTAGTTCAATAAGAACTAGTTAGTTAGGAAATTAGCTAAGAGCTTAAGAAGTGGACAAGTGTCCAAGTTTTAAGTTAAAATTTCTTAATCTTGAAAGACCAAGTACGGTACTCTTGTCTTCATCTTCCTCTTAGCTTCTTTCTTAAATTTTTCATTTACACAGAGTTTTCCATCAAACCTTCACCTAAGTCACACCTTGTTTTTATCTATTCTTTTCCACTTCCACCTTATTGTTTCCTTCCATTTGCATTAAGAAAAACCGAAGCTTGCCAACTTTTACAAGGTGTACGTGAGTTGTATGAAAATTTGGGATTCTTGAGGTTTCAATGAATTTGGAGTTTTGTCAAGTAAGTATCTTGTTAATTCTTTAGAGTTATTGGTTCATGAAGCAAAAATGGTGATTTACTGACGTTACACATTCATTAAAAAAACAAACATTTTCATGTATACCGTGTATATAGGTGGAATGTATTGATATTTTTATTTGTGTGTTTTGATGATCAAAAATGTTATAAGATATAATAGAAATGATTTCATAAGTTGAAAGATCATAGAAAACGTGTACGATTAAGTGTAGAAAATTTGGGAGAGAAGAACAAGTAAATGCTCTATTTATGGTTACATATTTACTGTATACGTGAGTTTACAATGTTTTTAGAGATGAATAAAAGAATGAATTTAGAGCTGAAGAATAGTTGTATGATAATGTTTGGAGATGAGAAAGATTGTTTAAAATGAAAATATAGGAAAATGATAGTGAAGAAAGTGTAGAGAATGGTGAAATGTGTTAATGACATTTCTTCTATCCTTGATGATTCTGTTTAAGCATGGATTTTGGATTTTGTTTATGAATGACTTTACTAGTATGAGAGTCAAAAATGTGGTTAAGATGAATTGAATAGAAATGCAGTAGAAATGAATTTGAAGTGTCAGATTCAATGAAAGAAGATAAGATAGAGAAGTTGCTTTAGAATAAAAGAAAGAAAAGAGAAAAAGGGGTAAAAATGTGATCTGAAACTTCTATGATTAAACTGTATTGATCCAGGTTGAATTAGACAAAGTTGTCTTCTTATGTAGTTTATCTTTCTGGCTTTCCAATGATATAAAGTATGAAATTTATGGATATCGTACCTGAGAGATATGATCATTATGAGTTAGTGATGCTGCATGGGATGTACATATTGGACAACTATATTACTTTGAAAGTTTGACCCTTTTAGAGGCAAAAACATTCTTTGGGGTCGTCATGAAAGTTGTAGATCTTTTTAATGATATAAATTTTGAAATTTTTAGATGTTTGGATTAAAAGTTATGGAGGTTAGAAGGTAGGGAGTGTGACTGGAAAGTTGGGATTGCGACGAAGCGTGATCGCGACGAAACAAGTTGACAGCCAACTCGCGATCGTGCTTTTGCACGATTACGACTTCTGAGGTTGGAGGCTATCGCAACATTCTTCTGTATTTTGGCTATATCTCCTTCGTCCGACCTCTAAATGAAATGAGACTTAAATCATTGGAATCATAACACATCAATCTACATCTCCAAAAAATATCTTAGCCATATGAAATCATTTGGGAGAGACAAAGTGAAAAACATGGGATGGGTCAGGTTGAGTGCGCACAGGTGTGAGTCCCTTACACCTGTGATTTTTCTTTCCTCACACTTGTGAGTCCCGCACACCCATGATTTTTCCTCACACCCATAAGTCACTCACACCCGTGAATTTTCTTCCTCATGCCTGTGAGTGTTTATTGGATTTATTTGTGACATCATGACACTGTGCTCTCTAATAGTATATGTACCTGAGAGCATCGTGCAAACTAAATAGTCTTGCTTCTTTTAACCATAACATCTTCGATAGAACTCCAAATGACTTGATTCTTGAACCACTAGGTTTCTAACAAATTTTTATACCTATCCATGAAAATTTTTATCATTCTGAATTGTTTTGAAAAAGATTGATTGATGGAAAGTGAGGGAATCCATTGGAATAGTATGAACTGGTATGATTTCACTGATCATGCTTGGTTATTTCGGTTATATCTTATTCTTTACTCATCTAAATGGAAATATTTATGATTTAGAGTAAACTAGAGACATAAGGCTACAAATTTTCTGAAGAAATCGAATTTTAATTTTTTCTCTAGAATTCCATATTTTTTAATTTAAGTTGATTGCAGAATATTATTTTAGGTTATGAACAGTCCGAAATAATGGAGCATAAATTTTGGATTTCTGAACCAAATTGAATGATTTTAGTGTCATTAGAAACTTAAGAGATAGGAGAAAAACTTTCAAGCAGAGAATATTGCCAAATTTCTTCGTTTTCATTGTCAGATTAATTAGGCACTGTAGACCCAAAGGTGAGTTTTAAGGAAAAAAAACCTTGAATTTGATTCAGTGAGTTATGAAATTGGTTTTAAGGGTTTTATTGAGGTATAAATCATAAGTATAAATGATACTTATGTGAGATTGAAAATATAAACGTTTATATGACGAGAATAATAGAGTGATACTCGGGATTTCATGAACATGCATTGTGCATATTTCATATACATATATGTGCATTGTTAAACGCTTATGATTGTGCAAATTGTGATATATGTGTATGTTATTTGATATAGAGGAGCAATAGGAACATCAACTTCTAGACGTTGCTGGAATTTCCATGCATTAGCTTCAAGAGCGACTTATGAGTAAGCTAGATGGTCTCACCTAATGACTTGTTTGCTTTATATTATGTTTGAATTATTGAATAAATGTGAATTGATTGTGTTGATTCCGGACAATAAAGGTCCGATGATTTTGATGTATAAATGAGATATTAAAGTATTACTTATATATGAATGTGACAGAATATATGTTACTTAATGATGTTATTGAATGTCGGACCTTGGGTCCGATAGAAAATG
>JAOQMP010000008.1:37665508-37696682 GCA_027563575.1 Erythroxylum pedicellare
CTCAGTGTGTAAGACCTGAAGAGGCTCTAGAAGGGAGGAAAGAATACTTGTAAATTTGACTAAGTATAGTGAAAACTCAAAAGGATTCTAAGGACTGGATGTAGCCCAAGGTTTGGGGTGAACCAGTATAAAAATTGCATCGTCTATCTTCTAATTCTTGACTCTTAAATACTTTTGTTCTTATACTAGTTTGTACAATTTATTTGCGATTTGGTATTCATCTAATACTTGAAAAGTTTCTTTTTCGAGAAATATCAAAGGCTTTGTGTATTCACAAAAAGATTACACAATTCAACCCCCTTCATGTGTACGTCGTATATTGTATGTAAGTTCTATATTAACATGTGATTTACTTCATTAGGATGGACTTAATATGGAGATTAGAACAAGGTTGGAAATTTCTAACTTGAGTAGTTTCACCGAGTTAAGAGTTGCTTCTATAAAGATTGAGCAGGTATTGACAGAAAGACAAGCGGATGCTGGGCAAGGGTGCAAAATGAAGAGGTATAGTGAGAGTCAAAGTGGTTCTGGTAGAAGATTCAATAAGCTCTAAAATAGACCTTTCAAACCACCAGCTAGATCAAGGCAATCAGATTCAGACAAAGAGGTGGTTTTACACAGGCTGGCAGTGGAAGAGGCACAGCGCAAAGTCAGTGGCCCCTATGTGAGCATTGTGGGAAGAGGCAAGGTGGAGAGTGTTGGACTTTGTCAGGAGCTTGTTTCCGATATGGCTCTTTAGAGCACAGAATCCGAGATTGCCTTGTTATTTCTAGAGCCCAATCTAGTGTGAGTGGGGGATCTGGGAGTATGTTACAGTCCAGCAGAGTAGAGGTAGTGGGTCCATGTAAACTGGCCGAGGTAGAGGCATAATAAGCCCGGGGTGTCCTTCTGTTAGGACTGGGGTGCGAAGCAACCGACCACAATCTCAAGCCAAAGTCTATGATATAACCAGGCAAGAGGCTCAGGACTCTCCAAATGTCGTTATAGGTGCGCTTTATGTTTACGACTTTAAAGCATTTGCATTACTAGATCTAGGACCCACACATTCCTTTATCACACGGCATCTGGCATCTAGACTATATTATGATAGAGAGCTATTACAGTATGGACTAGAGGTGACTACATCAATAGGTAGTATTATAGTTATAGGAGAGGTTTGTAAGGGGTGTTTGATTCGAATTGATCAAACAGAGTTGGAGGCAAATCTGATTATATTGCAGTTGAGAGAGATAGATATTATCTTAGTTATGGATTGGCTCACTACTCATAGGGCTATCATTAGCTGCTATACCAAGGAGGTAGTACTAGAATCTCCTGGTCAGTCGAGGGTAGTATTTAGAGGGATTAGTCAAGCAGTGCCAACCATGGTGATATCCTTAATAAGTGCATTGAAGTTAATGTGGGGTGGATGTGAGGCGTATTTAGCCCATGTCATTGATACTAGAGCTGAGTAGAATGTGTAGGACATTCCCATGGTTAGGGAATTCCTAGATGTGCTTCCCGCTGAGCTACCTGGTTTATCTCCAGATCAGGAAACAGAGTTCACCATTGATCTAGTTCTAGTTTTGGCTCCTATATCTATTCCTCTTTATAGGATGGCGTCCATAAAATTGGAGTTGAAAGCTTAGCTACAGGAATTGTTGGAAAAGGGTTTTATAAGACCCAATGTTTCACCTTGGGGAGATCCAGTCTTGTTTGTTAAGAAGAAAGATGGGACTTTACAGTTATATATCGATTATAGACAGCTAAATCAGGTGACAGTGAAGAACAAGTACCTGTTGCCTAGAATTGATGATTTGCTTGATCAGTTGTAGAGAGCTTGGGTATTCACTAAGCTAGATTCGAGATCCGGGTACTATCAACAGAAGATAGTAGAGGATGATGTGCCTAAAAGTGCATTTAGGAGAAGGTATAGGTACTTCAAGTTTTTAATTATGCCATTTAGGTTAACTAATTCCCTGGAAGCCTTTATGGACTTGATGAATAAGGTGTTTTAACCTTACCTGGACCGAGTCGTGATTGTATTCATCAATGACATTTTAGTTTATTCCAAGAGTAAAGAAGAGCATGTTGAATATTTGAGTGTCATTTTATAAATTATGAGGGAAAAGCAGTTGTATGTCAAATTCAGTAAGTATGATTTTTAGTTGGATCAAGTAGTGTTTTTGGGACATATAGTGACTGGACAAGGCATACAAGTGGATACAAGGAAGATAGAGGCAGTGATGAATTAGGAAGCTTCAAGGAATGTGTCTGAGATCTGAATCTTCCTAGGATTGGCCAGATATTACCAGAGATCTGTCAAGGGGTTTTCTCTGATCTCAGCCCCTCTGACAAAACTTATGAGAAAGAACGTAGAGTTCAGATGGAATGAAGAGTGTCAAAAGAGCTTTGAGGAGCTGAAGCATCAGTTGACTTTGGCACTGGTGTTGACTATTCCATCGAGAACCGGAGGATATGTGGTGTATAGTGATGCCTCTCATCAAAGATTGGGATGTGTATTGATGCAATATGGAAAGGTGATTGTCTATGCATCGAGACAATTAAGATCTCATAAGATTAATTATCTAGTATATGATTTAGAGCTAGCTGCAGTTATCTTTCTTATAAAGATTTGGAGACATTACTTGTATGGAGAGACATTCCAGATTTTTACAAATCATAAGATTTTGAGGTATCAGCTGAGTCAGAAGGAGTTGAACTTGAGATAAAGGAGATGGAGACTATGATTGTACGATTGAGTACCACCTGGGGAAAGCTAATGTAGTGGCTGATGCTTTGAGTAGAAAGTCTAATACCAGTATAGCTCAGATTTAGTTATCAAGGTTACCAAACTTGATTCATTTGAAAGCTCTGAATATGGAGTTGAATCTAGAGCAAGATGAGACATTTATTACTACTTTGAAGCTAAGACCAATGCTACATGATAGAATATGAAAAGTTCAAAGTCAAGATCCCGATATGGTGACACTTATAGAGAAAGTGAAGATGAATCTAGATTCTAAGTTTGAGCTGAGAGATGAGACATTGTGGTTGAAGCAGAGACTATGTTTGCTTAATGTGAAGGATTTGAGGAAGGAAGTTCTTGAGGAACCTCATATGGTTGCCTATGCTATGCATCTGGGTACTACCAAGATGTATAACATGCTTAAGCAACATTTCTGGCGGCCCGAAATGAAGAAGCAAGTGGTGGAGTATATATCTAAGTGTATAACATGCCAGCAAGTTAAGGCTGAGCACCTGTCTCCGATAGGGAAGCTACATTCGTTGCACATTTTGGAGTGAAAATAGGAGCGAATCACTATGGACTTTATTATGGGATTACCTAATATTTCGAGGCAGAATTATGCAATATGGGTCATAGTGGACTAGTTGACTAAGTAGGCCTACTTCTTACCAGTGAGAGAGAATAACTCATTAGATCAGTTGGCCTGGAGATATGTGAATGAGGTAGTGAGACTGCATGGGGTTCCATTGTCTATTATATCAAACAGGGATCCAGATTGTTTTTTAGGTTTTGGAAGAGCTTATAGTCTACTTTGAGTACTAAGTTGAACTTTAGTACAACATTTCATCTGCAAACAGATGGACAGAGTGAGAGGACAGTAAAGAATGTTAAGGATATGCTCAGAGCTTATGTATTGGAGTTTCGAGGAGCTTAGGATCAGTATATGGAATTGATAGAATTCGTATACAACAACCATTATCACAGTAGTATCGGGATGGCACCGTATGAGGCCTTGTATGGTAAAAAATTCCAGTCCCCATTATACTAGGATGAAGAGGGCTTAAGAATTGTTGAAGGCCCAAAGTTGATACAAGATACTGTAGATAAGGTGATGTTGATCCGAAGTTGAATTAAAGTGACCCAAGATAGACATAAGAGTTATGTGGATCAATATCGAAGGGACTTGGAATACAGTATGGGAGACAAAGTATTTCTAAGAGTGTCACCTTAGAGAGGAGTATTGAGATTTGGTAAAAAGGGTAAGTTGAGCTCTAAGTACATTGGTCCTTATGAGATCATTGAGAGGATAGGACCTTTGGCATATAAATTGGCTTTATCGAACGAAATGTCTCAATTGTATAATGTGTTTCATGTGAGTATTCTCCAAAGATACCGATCGGATTCGACACATGTGATACTGACTCAAGAGATTAAGGTTGCTAGTAACTTAAGCTATGTTAAGGAGCCGGTTAAGATTGTGGAATCTTAGATCAACCAGTTGAGAAACCGAGTCATTCCATTGGTGAAAGTCCTTTGGATGAATCACTCAATAGAGGAAGCCACATGGGAAACGGAGGTGTATATGAGGAGACAATATTCCCACCTGTTTGAACAATCATGTAAAAATTTCAAGGACGAAATTTCTTTTAAGGAGGGAAGAGTTGTAACATCCCGTTACCCATCTTAAGGCTAAAATAGTAAATATGAAGGATTATTGAGAGATTAGAAATGCATTGCTTGCTTATGCATTATAGGATATGATATACATAAACAAGTAAATATTGAATTTTTGCACATGAAAATAACTGTACATGCATTCATGGATAATTTTGGGTATAATTGAATTATGATGTGATGTTATGAGAATTGTTAATTTGTTATATTAAAAAATTTAATTGGTGAATGTATTTATTAATTTTGAATTTTGAAGAATTTTAGTTGAATATTATTAGACTAGGAAAAATGCCATTAGCAAGTAAATTGATGGATGGAAATAGAAATAATAAAGAAAATGATATTGGAGAATCTTTTTTTAAATGACTTTGCAAATTTGGAGGTGACTTTAGAAATTGGGAGAAGATATTATTGGAAGATTTTGAGATAATTAGTATAAAAAGAGAGAGTATAGGATTAGTTCAATAAGAACTTAGTTATGCCTTAGAAGATAGATAAGTGACAAGTTTCACTTGTCTAGTTATGAATTACTATTCAATTTCCTTAGAAAGACCAAGTTTAAGTTAAGTTTTTAAACTGGAAGGGCCAAGTATACAGTATTGTACCTTCATCTCCTTCCTCACCGCTTTTTCTTCAAAGTTACCTCTTTTACACGAAGTTTTTCATCAATCCTTTGCTAAAGCCACACCTTATTCTATTTGTTTGTTTCTACTCCCACCATGTTGTTTCCTTCCATTAACATTAAGAAAAACTGAAGATTGCCAACTTTGACAAGGTGTACATGAGTGGCATGAAAATTTGGGATTCCTGAGGTTTCAATGAATTTGGAGTTTGTCAAGTAAGTATCGTGTAAATACTTTAGAGTTATTAGTTTACGAAGCAAAAAAAATGGTGTTATACTGATGAAAAACAGAAAATTTTTTCATGTAAATCGTGGATATGATATAAAAATGTGGATTGGTTAATTTTGTGGATTTGATGATCTTTACGTTGTAAGTTAGTGTAGAAATGATTTTTGGAGTTGATAGAACATAAAAAATGTGTATGAAATTAATGTAGAAAATTATGAAAGATGACTGTTATATATGCTCTGTTTTATAGTGGATACATAGGTGTTGATCACTGTATATGTATATATATGTGTATTACTAGGTAGTTTTAATAACAAACTGAAAAATGAATTTTGAGCTAAGAAAGAGGTGTAAGGTGATGTTCTGATCTCGAAAAGTGATTAAAATGGAAGTTGAGAAGAAAAATCGTGACTGTATAAATTAGAAGGCAAAAAAGAAAATGAGAGATGAAAAACCTAGGAAGACGAAGAGCATACATGAAGAATTTCAGGTGTTTGATTTTTGATGTTGTTTTTGATATTGGTGTTAATTATGGTTCTTGATCTGCTTTTGAATGTGTTGTGTAAAATGGAAGTCGAAAATTGAGGTAGAAATAAATTTGAGATGTCTGATTTAATGGAATAAAAAGGAGGGAAAAGAACAAGATTAAAGAGAAGCTTAGTAGATGCATAGGTGTGTGTTAACATCGCACACATGTGACTCGTTTATTGAGTTATATATATATATATATATATATATATATATCAAGTAAGTCACGATAGTGACTTCTTTGGATGGTTCATACAGCAACCAAAGGTGATATACATGAATGGTCATTTTTTGCTTTTGATGATTTTGTTTAAGCATGGATCTTGGAGTTTGATTATGAATGTTTAAATATAATGAGAGTCGTAAATGAAGAAGATGAGATAATGAATTTTCTAGTTTTGGTGTTGATGAGAAGTAATGAATTGGGATTTGTTTGTGAATGATTTGAGATTAATGGAAGTCGAAATGGGGATTGAAATGAGTTAGAGAAATGGTTTGACCAAAAAAAAAGTGTATGCAGATTCTAAAGGAAGAAGGTCACAATCGTGCTGTATTAAAGGAATGCATGTCACGATTGTGCTTCATTATTGATTATGAAAGTTGCAATCATGCTTAAGCACGATCGCGACATTCAGTAATAAACATGAAGATCGCAATCGTGCTTCAGCAAGATCGCGATCGTGTTATTAGAGGGAGTTGTTTTCTTCAAACATCCCTTGATCTTTTGGCCATGTCTTCTTCTATAGACATACAATTAACATGATATTTAAACCAATAGATTCATAAGACATTTTTCTTCATCTAAAAAAAAATTTGTATTCATCTAAAACCTATTGATTGATTAATTTAAGATGAAAATGTTGACTATGCTAGAGTGTGACAACTAGGAAGATTCCAATAAACATGCTTCGATATTTTGACAATGCCTTGATCTGTAGTCATTTGAATGGAATGATTTTTATTTGGAATAAACTAGAGACATATAGATATAATTTTTCTGAAGAAATCAAATTTTAATTTTGTCTCTAGAATTCTATATTTTTTTAATTAAGTTGATTACAAAATATTTTTTTAGGTTATGAATAGTTTGAAATAAATGGAGTATAACTTTCCGATTTCTAAACCAAATTGAATGAATTTAGTGTCATTAGAAACTTAAGAGATAGGAGAACAACTTTTAAGTAGAGAGTATTGCCAAATTTCTTCGTTTTCATGGTCAGATTAACTAGACACTGTAGACCCAAAGGTGTGTTTCAAGAAAAACCATGAGTTTGATTCAATGAGTTATGAAATTAGTTCCTAAGGGTTTTATTGAGGTATAAATCATAAGTATAAATGATACTTATTCAAGATTGCAAATATGAATGTTTACATGACAAGGATAATAGAGTGATACCTAGGATTGTAATGAACACGTATTGTACATATTTCATATATATACATGTGCATTGTTAAACACTTATAATTGTGCAAATTGTGATATTGTGTATGATATTTGATATCGATGAGCAACTGGAACTTCGATCTCCAGACGTTGCTGGAACTTCCAAACATCAGCTTCGGGAGTGACTTGTGAGTAACCTAGACGGTTTCGCTCAATTAATTGTTTGCTTTAGAATATGTTTTGAATGATGATATGAATGTGGTTTGATTACGTTGATTTTCGACAATGAAAGTCCAATGATTATGATGTATGAATGAGTTATTAAAGTGTTCCTTGTATGTGAATGTGATGAAATCAATGTTGCTCAACAATTCTATTGAATGCCAAGCTAAGGTCTGATGATAAATGTGATCTGAATGTGAATGTGTAATCATGTGATTGACTGAGAATATGTTATGTGAAACATTCAATACATGAATGCATGTAAGATAAAGGAAGTTACGACTGGAGTTTCCAGGGTTAAGAGCTTAAAGCTCAGATTGTGATTAGAGCCTCATGCTTGATTGTGAATGTACTCGGTATCCACTAAGAGATATGGGACATTATGTGACACAGCCCGATATCCACTAAGGGATATGGGCCAGTGAAAAAGACACTCGGTCACAATGTAAAAGTGAGTCTCACATGCATTACAATTATAATTGATATGTGCATTTTATACGAATTAAATGATTGATATGATTGTTCTGAAAGTGAAATGTGATATTTTGTGAATATGCAAAAAGATGTCAATAATATGCTACGTGTATTGATGTGAATCATGAATTAAGTGAACCATCGATGATGGTTACCTTATTGAGTTAGCAAAACTCATCAAAATAGCAATGTTGACTTTTTAGGACCAAGAGACGATATTAGCTACTAAGGGAAGCTATAAGCAGTGTAGACTTGTACTTTTGAGAAAGAGAAGAAATGGCTCAAAGGTCGGTTAGCTAAATATGGACAGATTAGATAGATTTTGTATATTTCCTCTTTCATGTAGCACTTTTTTGTATTAGGATAAGATGTTGTATAAGTATGAATGTTGAAAGATACATTGTAGACGTTCAGTTTCTATGAAATGAAATAAGGAAATTTGGTTTTTTTAAAATATTGTGACTTTCCTTATGATGTTTATAATAGAATAAAGATAGATGATGCCATGTTAAGTGAATATTGTGATTGAACGTAGTACGTGTTTATTATAGGTTATGTACTGGAATGTCCTCAGGGTGTTCCGGTATGTACCTTAGAGTAAGAGGGCGCTACAACTTGTCTTTTAAAGATGAAATGCTATAAACACCGATTTTAATATGTGAAATTTTTAATATTTGGGGCATGCATTTTATGGGTCTTTTTCCTAGCTTCTTAGGTTCAATTGACATCCTACTTATTGTTGATTATGTTTCAAAGTTGGTAAAAGCAAAGGCTATTCGGACTAAGGATTCTAAGATTGCTGTAGATTTTCTCGAATACAACATCTTTAGTAGGTTTGGGATCCCTTGGGCCATTATAAGTGATCAGGGTACCCATTCTTGCAACCGCACAGTGGAAGCATTAATGTGAAAATTTAGAGTTCATCATCAAGTGACAACTGCATATCACCCACAATCTAATGGGCAAACCAAGGTGTCCAACCAAGAAGTCAAGACCATTTTAAAGAAAATAGTCAATCCCAACTGTAAGGATTAGAGTTTACACTTAAATGATGCTCTATGGGCATACCGAACTACTTATAAAACTCCAATTGGAATGTCACAATATAGGTTAGTCTTTGGAAAAAATTTTCACTTGCCTGCTGAAATTAAACATCGTGCTTTTTAGGTAATAAAGCAGTGCAACATGGACTTACATGGAGTTGAAAGGAAACTCCAACTTTAAGAGTTGGAAGAAATTCGTTTGGAGGCATATGACAATTCCCGATTGTACAAAGAGCACACTAAATTCCTTCATGATAAGCTCTTGCATCGGAAGCAATTTCTGGTAGGCCAAAATTTTCTACATTTTAATTCTCGATTAAAACTTATGCCTGGTAAGTTAAAGTCTAGATGGTCTGGTCCATATGTCATGGTAATTATTTCTCCCAATGGTGTTTGCGATATTAAAAGTGTTGAAACTAACAAAATATTTAAAGTTAATAGGCATAAACTCAAAACTTTTATTGATCCCATAGAAGTTTCAACTATAGAGAAGATTTTCTTGACGACACTTTCTTGTGAGTCCAATTGATCAAAAGAAGAAGCTGTGTCTAGCCAAAGACAATAAAGAAAGGCACTGATTGGGAGGTAACCTAATGATTTTTGTTTGATATTGTTTTAAATTTTTATTATTTTAGTTTTTTATGTTAATAATTATTATTATTATTAAATAATTAAAATAAAAAATTAATTTTTTCCAAGAATAATAACCGTCATCTTTTTGTTACTTCTTTGTAAGAAAAATCCAAACACCCATAATGTAGACAGCAGCCACGCCACACTCAACTCCTCCACCATAGCTTGTCCAGTGAAGTTTCTTTTCTTCATTTATTTTCTGTTTTCTGTTCTCCCCTCTCCTTTGTTAATTTTTGGTGTTCATTGTGACTTGTGTTATGCTCTTGTTACATTTTCTTTCCTTTTTTTGTTTCTTGCTTTATGTTTTTCTACATTGAGGACAATGTAGATTTTAGGTGTGGGGGAGGGATTTCTTGAATTTGTTGAAAACAATTAAAAAGTTGTTTTTTTTTTGCAAGTATGAATAGTGATTTGGTGATAGAATGACAATCTTTTTCCGCAATGGTTGATTTGAATGAAAAGTGTACAAGATTTGACAAAAACCTACTTAAATAAGTGGAATTGAGCCTTTAACCAGCAATTACATTCTTTGTGCTCAAATTGTTTTCTTGCTGAGTGTTGTTGCACATGGTTAATCATTCTAGAACTTGCTTTATTATGCATGTTGAGACCACTAGTGAATTTGGAGAATTAAAGTGATAAAAGCCATCTAGGATTAAACTATTTTGGCTTTCTAAAACCTACCACGTATGTTATTTCCCCTATTTAGCCAAGTTGAAGCCTTAACCTCTTTCTTTGACATAAAATCACAAATTTTAACCTAAGCCTTGTGTTTTGACCTCGTTTTCAACCCGTTATTAAAGGAATGGAAAACTATTTACTTTAAGGTTGGTTGTTTGAGGTTGACATGTAATGGTAACATGTATGGTTATATTGAAATCTCATTTTTTGATGTCTACAAATATAGAGAAATAAAGTTGTGAAGTGCCCAAAAAAAAGGAAAAGAAAAGGGGTAGAAGTGTTTAAAAAAGAAAAGAAAAACAAGTTTAACCATGAATTGCAAGTCCTTGAATATCCTTTTAGCAATCATGAGTTACCTATGTTTTAGATTATAAATGTTCTTATTTATTATCTTTTGTAAGAATGTCCTTAAGATTTATAAATTTTGATACCAGACCATCATTGTTACCATTATTAGGGTCATTGTTCGAATGTAGGAGGAAGTTGAGCAATGTGGTCTACATCTCCTTTAATAACTATAGCCCAAATATCCCTTTTGTCTTACCCCTATTTTAAGCCCCATTACAACCCCATAAAAGACCTTTTTAATTGTTGCACTAAATTTACAACAAGTGATTGTGATGTGATATATTTGCAAGCATATGGTAATGTCATTCTATTGTGGCAAATATGAGTGAAATGTCTTCTAAACACTTCTTGAGTGCATTGAGTGAATCTTCATGTGAGGCCAAATCTGGTGCATTTTAAGTTTAGAAAGGTCATTGGGAATTGTGATGGTTATTCTAGAGTTGAATCCTATGAAATGCTTGTGACATGATTGTGATCTTGGTTTAGTAAAATAATGCACGTTGGCTAAATTTTTCAAAAGAGTTGTAAATAGATTTGTTTATGTTTGTTTTATTTTCAAGTCTTTTGAATGCTTGGGGACAAGCATCACTTAGGTGTGGGGGAGTTTGATAGGTTATTAATTTACATATCAATTTGGGGTATTTTGGAGCATATTGGATGGATATTGTCCTGATTATGGTGTTTTTATATTGTTTTTAGAGGTTGGGAGATGTGGAGTTGTTTTGGAGAAAAGAAGCTAAAATTGGCTAAATTGGAGAAGAATTGCTCAAGAAATTTAAGAAGCCATAATGACTTGGCAGTCATAAGTGATTAGCTGAAATCTTGCAACGTATAATGCAAGAAGAAAATCAAAAAAGAGCAGAAAATACACAACAGCCAGCAAGACACGCAGAGAAGAAAACGACAACAAGCAATAGCTGGACAAAAGAGGAATAAAACGACAACAAAATAACCCAAAACACAGAGAAGATAGAAGCAAAACACCAACACCAGAAGGAGTGATACGTACACCAGCCAAAGATAAGAATAAGCAAAATAAAAATGATGTAAACACGGTCCAAAACACATCAACCAATAAAAGCGAGGCAAAATGAAAGGATTGTACAGTTTTAAAATGTATGAGGGTTTTAGGTTTTGAAAAAAAATGTCTTTTCTGAGAAAAAATGTCTTTTTTGAGAAAAAAATACGAAAGCCGCTAAGGGGAGACAATACATAGGGCTCACGTTCAAAAGAGGGACGTCTTTTGTTTTGGGTAGTACATAGGTTTTTGGAGAAAGAAGCAAGTGGTTCAAATTTCTGGAAGAGGCAACAACTGCTATTTGGGGAGATGTCTACATTGCTTTCCATCTTTTGCTTTCAAAAAAGAGAACTATACATGAGTGCATCTTTCGTCTGGATTATTTTGGCTATCCTATGTTAGATTTCTTCTCCCAACTTCTTCCGTAAGAATTACTATTTTTGAATAATATTCATGTGTTCTTACTTCTCAATGGCTTGTAACTAAATTATTATTTCTAGTTAAAGGAGTATTGAAGCATTAATTCCATGAAATTGTGAGATCTAATTGTTTATATTTGTATTATATATTCATGAGTATTTATTTATTCTCTGTATTTAGTGTTTATGATTATTTTAGGATTTATTAAATAAAAGGCTTCTATTTGATAATCCTAGAATAGTTGACATTAATTAGAACTGCACATCCGTAATTGTGTGTTTAGACTAATAAAGTGGCAATCAACATAATTTTATCTCTTAGTACGTGGTTTAATCTGTGTTGTGGGAATGAATAATATAATCTAAATAAACACGGTTATGTGTTTGTTGGTTAGAATTGGGTCTCTCTAAATCTGAATGTTGTCGGAACATTAAATCCTACTA
Source organism: Erythroxylum pedicellare (assembly GCA_027563575.1). Lineage (NCBI taxonomy): Eukaryota > Viridiplantae > Streptophyta > Magnoliopsida > Malpighiales > Erythroxylaceae > Erythroxylum > Erythroxylum pedicellare. Next base: position 37,677,956 of record JAOQMP010000008.1, read on the forward strand.
AGTAATTTTTAGGAGTTATCTTTCGATTAGAGAAGTAATTAATGAATGTCCCTTAATTATTGAAAAATTAAGGATAGATTGGTTATTTAGAGTGTTCACCAATAACTATAACCAGTTTACTTATGAATATATGGGTTGATTTTTTGCATCAATGATAAATTAATAGAATTAAAGTGGAAATACATCCTTTGACTAGAAGGTTTCTCCTTTTTTTAGTTTCTTAAATTTATTTACATCTTCATTCTGTTTTTAATTGAATTATTGTTAACTTATTTTATCAATTAAAACCTCACAATTTTACTATTTATTTTTGTAAAAGAGATAAATTCACTACTCCCTGTGGAGACGATCCCTACTCACTCTATACTTGTATTTAGTAATTAAGGTGATTTATTTTTATTGGTTTGACATCCACCACAACTTTTTCCAAAATTCCAGTTTGGGCAAGAGTTAACAGCGTGATTAATCACTATTCTCGGCACTTTTAGGATAGGGGTGCTAACAGGCTCCTGAGTTATTTTTCTAACTATCAACTTAATCCACACACCCTAAAGAAGCCTGTTTGGTCTTTAAGCAACAATGGAGACTATTCAAACTCCTAATGCATCAAAGCTCTTAAGCCTCATAATCCTTTCATTCCTTGGTACAATATTGTGTAGAAAGGGTCCCTAAACCCAAAGCCTCTTTCACTACTTGACTTGCAGCTAGAGGGGACCAAGGATAGGATAATGGGCTCAAATAACATGCTATGTGAATTATGTGTGATTTAATTGAAAGTATAGACCATTTATACTTCAAATGCAGTTTCAAACTCCTCTATTTAGGCAAGCATTCAACACAATCCCAATTTATAATGGCAAGAATCATATTGAATCAGAATTTTGGTATGGGCTGATCATAAATTCAACTCAATGGGGAAAGATAAAGTCTGCCTTAGTCAAAGCATCAAGTCTGCAGTGCATGTCATTTGTAAAGAAAGAAACCAGAGATTATTTAACAAGGTTAAAACACATAAGTACATCCTAATTCATAAGCTTGATTGTTTGATAAGGGAAACACTAGTGACTTGTCATATTGAAGAACATCTAAGCTTTCTTTCAAGAAGACAATGGAATCTCTAACTTCCTAGCTTTTCCCTGAGATTGTATATATGAGCATTGTATTTCTTTTGCTTGATCAAGCTTTGCAAAGACACAAATTGCCTTCTATGGCTTAATCAATTATTTTACCTTTCAAAAAAATTTTTGTTTTATAGCTATAGCTTACCTTTGATAGTTCAAATTATATCAATTAATAAGATTTCATATTAGATATGAAATGGTAAGACTTTGAAAGAGTGAAAGCTAATGATTTTGAGATGTATTAAGTTTAACACTAAATTAGATAATAGAAAGTTATGAGAGATCCAAAAGGTTGGATATAATTTTATAGACCCATTGACCAAATTGTTTGTTTCAATGAACACTTATAAGAGAATGATTCTTAAGATAAATATTGGTAGTAAGATTAAATTTAAAATTTGCAATTCTCTTAACAATACATCCAATTGAAACTAGTGCCTTTATTAATAAATTTGATGTATAGTTTAAAGGTCACGAAACATTAAAAGATTCAATTTCATGATGAATTAAAAGACTTTATTTTAGAGAAGGGAAAGTATAGATTATCTTCTTAAGTGGGAGTATGAAGAGATATACTACTTATAAAGAACAAAATTTCATATTTTCGATTATTGAATATAAGATAGTCCAAATAACAACTCTTATTGGATGTAAAAAAAAAAAAGGTAATAACTTAATTTTGAGAATTAGATCTATAGAGATATATACAAAAGTTGTTTACTTACTCTAGTCCAAATACATAGATAATGTACTAAAAGTGTTTAGTATTTAAAATATTTCATACTTTTGAAATATTAAAGATATCCATTATTCTATGTATGATTTGATATTTGAATTCAAGGTTATAAAAATTTTAACTTTAGAAATAAATCCTACTTAAGGTATATTTTAATTTACTATAAGAAATCAAAACTACTGGGCACACAAAAGTAGTTAATGTCCCATTAAAGATCCAAGGATGTATTTAGGCATTTCTGTTAATTATAATGATAAATGAGATAAAAATTGTAAAATTTAAGTAAGTACTCACTGTAGATAATTTTGTAGAATTCTCTCACTAAACCACTATCCCAATAGTAGTATGATCATCATATAGAGATATGGTATAAGATAAACAATTGGCTTAGTGTAAGTATGAGATCGCTAGTTTAGGCTCTACAGTCAATCGGTTAATTGTAGTTTAGTAACAAAATAATTTAAAGGCTTGTTTTATCTTATAAAGTCCATGTGATAAATATATACTACAAATAAAATTATAATAATATCATAAGCGTAAAAAGACAAACATATATATTATGTTTTCCTTATGAAGGAAGTAGTCAATCTTATAGACTAAAGTATGGAGATATTAAAACAAACTTTTGGGTGTTTGTTAGAGAACAAGTTCACTATATTGATTTTGGATGTTCGTTAGAGAACAAGTTCGCTAAATTGACCCCATATAGAAATTATCATTGTGATGATTGTATAATTCTTTGACTTGAGATCATCAAATTATCTCATATAGGAATTTCTATGTTTTGATACTATTTATGACCGATTCTAGTCAAGCATAACTCAAGTTGGTAATCATTGGATATATAGTGAACTATATAAAGGTAGTTAAATAATTAATATAGGATTCATCACCCTAAAGTAATTAAGAAGAATGTTTCGTTGTTCTCAATTAGTATTGATTTCAAGAAATCCTTTGTCAAGATGGAGTATTTTAAATGTCACTAATTGAATCAATTGCTAATAGGGGAGAACTAATATGATTGAAGTCAAATAGATTAGACATTAATTCCTTGCTCTACGTTTAATATGAACATATGATATGATTGAATTATACTAAAAAATCATGCACAAAAAGGTTAGTCAAAAGCCCTTTGACATTCCTAAATATTTGAATGATCATAATATGTTGTCAGACGCTAATTTTAATTTATGGATAAAAATTATTTAATTAGATAATTAAAGATAAATAGAAAGATTTTAATTTATCTAATCTTAAATATGATTTAGGGTTATAATCTACATTCATTATCAACATATCTGGGAAGTTAATAGGTCTTATATAAAGAACATGTTGAAGAGAGATAAAATATTTTAATCAAGTTGGACATGATTATAAAGTTTGAGAAACTTTATAGTTAAATATGAGATATTTAATAAATAAGGATCAATATGAAATATTGTATCTTATTTAGGTATACAGTAGAACCTCTTTAAATTGATACTCGATAAATTAATAAACTCTCTAAAATAATATTTTTCTCCGATCTCGACTTGGGACAGTTGAAAATTTAACAAATTTTGATAAGATAATAAGATAATATATTTTCAAAATACCCCTATGTAAATATAAGGTCCCATTAATATCATAAATTAATAATTATATAAACTTACACAAATATAATTAAGACAATTTAGTGAAATATGATTCTAGTGTTATTTGTTTTTTCTTAAAATTTAAGTCTAGTTGGAGCTCATCTCTAACTTTTCTTATTGCTTCCAAAATTTTTGGTGTTGTGTTCTCGAACTGCACCAAAAAATTGTGAAGAATTCTAGACGCGAAAAGTGCTTCCTTACTCGTAACTAGTTCCAAAGGTACTGTATCGTCTTCAACTTCATTATCAACATTATTTTCAAAGATAGTAGCCACGAATTCTTCTAAGCTCTGGACCTCTGAACATGTATCAATTTCACCTGGGTAATCCAATAGGCTATTGACATCCATTTTATTGCGATAGCCGAGATCATTAATCATGAGCTCAAGTTCATGAATGTTGTTTTAACAAGTGGGTTCATCTAAATTCCTTGAGACTTCACCCCTTGAATGAATTTTGTAGTGTCGAAAAAAATTTGCTATTGCCTCTTGCTAAACATTAACTGTCCAAGCCAAGAATGCAAGATTGATAGCATCCAAAACATTAATCTTACCTGGATCGGATTGTCCTAACTCATAGGCTTCTAAAATTCTATGGTAAAATCTCTTATGATAGTGCATCTTGAAAGCTCTTATTATTCCAGCATCACAAGGTTGAATTTTTTATGTCATCTTGGGTGGCAAGAAGAACAACTCAACATTATGTAAACTTTCAATATTTCTTGGATGTGCTGAACAATTATCTACCATAATCAAAATTCTTCTACTATGCTTTTCTTTTATCAAACCAATGGATATATTCATCAAAAAGCACACTTGTCATCCAAGCTCTTTTGTTGGCATGATAGTGACAATTCAAGCTATTCATGTTGACATTCTTAAAGCAACGTGGCTTTGCATATTTTACAATAATCCATAAAGGGATTTTTCAGAGCCATCCTCATTGCAACAAATAACAATTGTTAGCCTTTCTTTGTCTTGTTTTCTTCCTTCAAGTTGCTTCGTAGCAAGAGAATGACCAGCTTGTAACCTGTAAAATAAATCAGTTTCATCCATATTAAAAACATCTTTCATAAGGAACTTATCTATTTTTTCCCTTATAGACTCCAATTACTTCTCCATGTCTTGTATATCAACCGAACTACTCTCTCCGAAACGACAAAATGACTTGATACCATATCGTAGCTTGAATTTCTCAAGCCAACCTTAAGAAAATTTGTGCTCAAATTCTTATTAAGGATATAGAAGCTTCATTGTATCTCTTACCTTCTCCAAAATTAGCTCTCTGGTCATATTCACATGATCTTGGTACTGGATAAACCACTCATAAATTACCTTCTCCATATCTAGAAATTTTGTTAGTTTGTGCCACTTGATATCCCTTCCTTTTTCTAGGTTGGCCGAAAGATACTCAGCCGATCATTTGAGCGTGTTTGAGATTGTACCTTGAGTAAATTTCAAATGAAACCTTTCTTTAAGCCACAACTGCAAATATTTTTAAGTGCATATTGAATGATCTCTCTTGTACTCACATAATTCTTTGCGTATTTGATCCATCATTGTTGATTTCGTGACACTTTTTAGATGAGGATCCACTGTTGGGTGTGGTTTCAAAAATTTTTCTATTTTATTTATAAAGTATTTTCTATCTTCATCATACGTACATACATTGAATGTTTTTAGTAAAAATACAATGAATAATACTTAATTATTAAGAAACAATGAACAATATTTATTAGTTTTCATTAATATTATGTACAATAAATCTATGTTTTAGATTCATTTAGAGCTTAGATTCGTTAGATTCAATCAATTAGAAAAATCTCTTTAAATTAATAAATATTAATTTATCGATTAATTAATATCTCTATAAAATAATAAATATCATGATCCCAACAATATTAATTTATAAATTTTTTACTGTATGTCTAATTTAAAATGCCAAAACTAAATATGGAATATATAAAATATATCTTAACAATCTCCCCCTTTTTGACATTTTTGTCGCAACTCTAGAACTTCACATAAATAATCATAATTGGAAATATAGGATAAAATTCTAGATGCTTCCCCTTAATGTAATATTCAATTACATATTCCATAAGCATAAGCCAATTCCAATCAACAAAATACATCCATAATCATAAACCAGTTCCAGTTAACAAAATATAGAGAGAAGAAAAAAATACAACTTATCCGAATTATTCTCCCCCCTTTGAGATAAGGCATGCCAAAAAGCCGAAATTAAGAAGCGCTGGGGAAATGAAGTACTTGCTGCTTCAAATTACAAAGTGCATCAGCAGCTACTTAAATAACACCTTCAATCCTCTCAATTTTAGAAAATAGAGCTAAATGAGGATTAACAGTAGATGTCCCCGTGGCATCCGAAAGACCCAAAGCGACATGTGGAAAATCTACCACCCGTGGTTACCAAAAAATTTGGGGAGAGATATTCATCAATGCTACCGACTTAAGCATGCTCGATACAATTCTAGGAACTTTATTAGCATACAAAAACTGTGAGATCAAGCATGAAAAATATAATAGAAAATGTGACTTATTTTCAATAGTCAGCATTGCCTCGATAATGAGATGGTCAAGATTGAATTTCATGCTCGTACCAATCGCATAAAGTAAATTAGCCTGTGCTAGATAGACAGTCAGAACATGCATACATGGCATCCAATTTGGCACAATCAACTTGCAAATCACAACATATTTCTAAGTCATCATTGATGATCAAAGAACAGAGCTAGACAGCCAGGTTGTCAATTTACCACCAGTTAAAACCATAATAATCAAGTCAATTGACACAGTCCACTCATCATCATATAGCAAATCACTAATCAAGTTATCAAAACTCATAAAAAATTTAAACGAGTAGTGTCAAAATTAACTACCCGACCTCGCACATAAAGAACTCCATAAGATACAACATCCAGATTCAGAATATCACAAGTTAAGATGGAGTAAAATTCCTTTACTATAGTGGAGTCATAATGCTTCAAGAGAAGTGAAGCTTGCAATAAAGTACGCTCTGATAGTAACGTATGCAGTCCATGTTGCTAAAACAAAACCAATATCTGTGAAAGTACTCCATTTATGTTCTGCTGCAGGAGTATAAAACTTGAATCAAATGGCTTACCCGCTCTTAATTTGACAGAAGAATGACGACGAGGTGGGCGTACGGTCTTTCAACATTTTATCTTTGTACGCTTTGTAGGAGCCATAGGAGCTATTGGTGGTGGAGCAAACGTGGCAAGAGTGGTGTCGAAATATGAAACTAATTCTTCAATTATAGACCTTATTACTTGAGTAACATCATAAAGAGGATCGTTTTTATCTTGAATGGAGGGAATATTAGGAATGTCAATGGGCGTTGTTGAAGAAGACCCAACCTCGGTAACACTATTTCGAATTTAAAAGAAAACGATTTGAACATCGTGTTGTAGCTGCTGCCTTTTCCTCAAAATCCGAGGTCAGAATCTTTTCCTTGTTCTTTCCCATACTCTAATTATAACCATTCAAAGACCAACAAATCAATAAGTGCCAATCACAATTAAGTTCAACAAACTAGAAAGTTTCAACCTTAATCAGTCACTTACAACTATAATTAACACAAAAATAACCACAGTCAGTCAAAAACCCAATCTGCAATTAGCCAAAATTCAACAATTAGTAAGTATTGAAATTTTAATTAGAAATCTACCATAAATAATCAGAAGCCACAATCAGTCAAAATTCAGTCCACAAACTAGTAGGCTTCAACTTCAATTGGTCCAGATGCAACAAATTAGGGAACAATCCAGTAGCTTCCAATACAATCAATCAATTTCACCAGTAAAAGCCACAGTCCAGTATTCAAATGCAATCACATGCCAGTAAAACCCAACCACAACCCAATAGTGTCAGACCACAATTTTTCAAATCCAATCACAATCAAGCAGTCAACAAGATGGAGAGAAAGATAATAGTACCAAAATGGGGCTTCTTCCATGGCAAAATAGAATAAACCAGGCTTGGGTCGTGAGATGGGAGACATCGCGGCTGAGGCCAAACTTAATCTTCTCCTGTGAATCAATGATGTGGCGTGGCTAATGTGAAGCAGTTACACCGATAGGCTGATGAGCTGAATAAAATCAAAGTACAAGTCAATTTTGCCTTCGTAGATGCTGGAGTGAATATGATGAACTGATGAAGCAGAGATGGAATTATGTGGTGCTACGCGTGATATAAGGAGAGGAGTTAAATAAAATTAAGGATTTTAAATCCCTCAGACAAAATGCCTTGTTTCCTTTTTTTTAATACTATTTTCTTTTTCTTTTTCTTTTTCCTTTTTTTTGAAAATAAAATACACTAGTAATGTAGGGCACAGAATCCCGAAGCTCCTCTGAGAAGTTCAAACCTTACTGCATCAAGAGGTTCATGAAAATATCCATCAACTACTTTTCGGTAGATACATGTGATAAGATGACTGTTTTGCTTTCCACAAGCTCCCGAATAAAGTGATACCGAAGATAAATATGTTTCATCCTTGAATGCTGAACTGGATTCTTCGAAATATCTATGGCACTTTTGTTATCGTATAAGATAGTCAGCTCATTCTGATTAATCCCATTGTCTTCTAACATCTGTTTCATCCAAAGAAGCTGTGAACAGCAACTGCCTGCGACTATGTATTTAACCTCAGTGGTTGATAGTGAGATTGAATTCTACTTCTTGTTGTACCAAGAAATCAAATTGTTTCTTAGGAAGAAACAACCTCCTGAAGTGCTTTTGCGATCATCTAAATTTCTAGCCCAATCGGCATCACTATATCCAGCTATATAAGATGTTAAATCTGATGTATACCATATTCCAAAATTCGATGTTCCACTTACATAACTGAAAATCCTCTTTACTGCTGTCAGATGTGTTTCTTTTGGGTTGGCTTGATAGCGAGCACATACACAAACACTATAGCAAATATCTGGCCTACTTGCAGTCAAGTATAGTAAGCTGCCGATCATGCTGCGATATAAACTGTCATCAATGCTTTTCCCATTCGCATCTCTGTTTAGTTTCGTTCAGACAATCATAGGTGTTCTTGCATGCTTGGCATTCTCAAGACCGAACTTTTTTATTATATTACTAGCATATTTGGTTTGCGATATCAAAATTCCATTCTTCACTTGTTTCACTTGCAACCTTAAAAAAGAATTTTAACTCACCAACCAAATCATTTCAAATTTAGATGCCATTAGCTTAACAAATTCAACGACCATCTTTGAATGTGTAGCACCAAACATAATATCATCAACATAAATATGAGCTATCACAAAATCAGATTTGAACTTTTTAATAAAAAAAGTTTTGTACACTACCTCGTTTATATTCTTGCTTGATAAGATATTAAGTGAGTCTTTCATATTAAGCCCTTGGTGCTTGTTTGAGTCCATAAAGTGCTTTCTTTAGCTTGTAGACGTGATCTGCATGGGTTGAATCAATGAAACCTTTTGATTGCTCCACAAGCACTTCTTCCTGTATAAAACCATTTAGAAATGCACTCTTTACATCCATCTGATAAAGTTTAAAACCTTTTGTACATGCCATGCTCAACAGTAATCTGATCGATTCAAGTCGTGCCATCGGTGCAAAAGTTTTGTCAAAATCGATAGCTTCCACCTGAGAGTATCCCTGAGCTACTAGCCTTGCTTTATTTCTGATGACATTACCTTTTTCATCTGTTTTATTTTGAAACACCCATTTTGTGCCAATTACATTAGTACCTAGTGGTCTTGGCACTAATTCCCTAACATCATTTTGTGCAAATTGAATCGACTCTTCTTGCACAGCTGCTGTCCATAACTCATCTTGTAGTGCTTCTTTAATGTTCTTTGGTTCGAATGAGGATGCAAGTTCTCGATAGTCAACCCTTTTTCTTTCTCTTATTTTTCTTCTTTCGCTTAGATCTCTAATAACATTTTCTATTAGATGATTTCTTCATATTTGAGATGAAAAACCTGGATTCAAATTAGGTTCTAGTGTTTTGGTTGATTCATCATCTGAAGTAACTGAAAGTTCTTCACTTCATGCAGTTACTTCCTTAGCAGTAATTAACTGCAAATCAGTTCCTGCAGTTACTTCCTCAGCAGTAACTAACTGCAAATTTGGGCAATTCTTCACTTTTGTCTCATTACTTGTTTGAGCTGATTCGAATGGTTGATTACTTTGTTTCTTTTCTACCATTTGTCCATTTAACAAAGATACATCATTTATCACAACATTTATGGATTCTTGCACTTTTCTTGTTTTTTGATTGTATGCGCGATAGGCTTTACTGTGAGTTGAATAGCCAATGAAAACTAATTCATCACTTATGCTCTTGAATTTTCCAAGTGGTTCCCGATCTCTAAGAATATAACACCTGCTTCTTAAAATATGAAAGTAACCTACATCTGGTTTCTTTCCCTTCCAAAGTTCATACGACTTCTTGTTCAGAAAGCTTCGAAGATACATTTTGTTACATATGTAGCATGCTGTGTGAACCGGTTCAGCCCAAAATGGTATAGACATTTTACTTCCATTCAACATAGATCTAGTCATTTCTTGAAGTGCTATAATTTTCCTTTCGGTAATTCCATTTTGTTGTGGAGTTTTGGGTGCTAAAAATTCTTGTATGATGCCATACTCATCACAAAAGCTCATATTCTTAAATTCTCTTCTGTGATCTGATCGAATTCTCAATATAGTCAAAATTTTTAGATTTATGACCTGCACACGTAGGCTTCTAAAAGCCTTGAAAGCATCTAATTTTTCTTTCACGAATGATACCTAAGTATATCTTGAATAATCATTAACACAAGTTAGAAAGTATCTCATTCCACCAATGCACTCATGTTGTGTTGGACCGACGAAATCTAAGTGAATTAATTCAAGTATGCGAGATGAGGTAACATGTCTAACCTTTTTATGTGGCACTCTTAACTATTTTCCCATTTTACCGCACTGCCAACTGATTTTCCTTCTTTGTTCAATTTTGTTAGACCCTTAATAGCCTCCAATTTTGTCAATTTTCTAATGAGATCAAAATTTACGTGCCTAATCCTTTGATGCCACAAGTCAATGTCATTCTCATGATAAGTTGACTTAATATAGTCATGACTTGCAACATGTAGTAATTGTCAGTTGATCGCTTACCGCTCATGATACATTCGTCTTGTTTAGTATCTTACATTCATCACTTATAAATTTAACTAGCAAACCATCATCACAAAGTTGGTTTATACTTACCAAATTTGCTTTTAATCCATACACATAGAGCACATTCTTGAGAGGAGGCAAACCATCTAAGCATAATGTTCCTCTACTGATCACGAAAGCTTTCTTTCCATCTTCGAAAGTCACATGACCATCCATACAATTCTGATAGTCAGTTAAGTAAGCCTTTTCCCCTGTCATATGGCGTGAGCATCTATTATCAAAATACCAACCATGTTGCAAAGTTGCCTTAATTGATGTACGAACTACGAGAGCTTGAAATTCACTTTTTTTAAACCAAGAAGATTTTGGTGCTAAAGGTTGATGTTGAAATTTTGTAAAACATGTATACTTTTTCAGCTTTGTTTTCTTTGAAAGAACATCTATAGCAACCGATAACATGTTGGCTTTATATGCCCCATAACTCCACAAAAATGACATGTGGGTATAAAGCTTAGATTCTTTTTCAATGCTCCTGCCTCTTGAGCTGATCTGAACATATCAGAATTTTCTTTATTCACTTTCAAGCACTCACCTTTATAGCCTATGCTTTTGAAATTCCCTTTAACCTTACCAGTTTTTATCAACTTATCTAGTTTTTTCGTTCCTCCATTCAACATTCTCAACCCCTTTTCAGTACTTATCAATTTCATTCTAGTTTCACCAAGCTCATTCGACGTCAACATCAGCTTCTTTTCTAACTCTTGTATGGTGTTCTTCATTCAAAGATTCTCGTCCTTCAATCTTTCATTCTTTTCACACACTTTTACCCATTTTTCATACATAGCTTTTTAATCCTCATAAATATTCGCTTTTTTATCATCTAGGCCACTTCCGTCACTATCATAATCTCATATTGAATATTATGCTAAATTGTTTTCAAAATTTTCCAATTTTCTCCCTTTTAGGCCTTCAGTTACTTCCTTCTCAGTTACTATTAATTGAGTAACTGGACTTTTGCTATGTAAGGCAACTAACGCAACATTATTTGCTATTTCTTCTTCACTATTGTAATCACTCTCAGAATCATTCTCACTCTAGGTGCTTGTGAAGGACTTTCCTTTTTGCTTCTTCAACGTATTGGCACATTCAGATAGAATGTGTCTGAAAGCCTGACATTTATGAAATTGGATTCTTTTTACCTTCTGTTCTCCTTTTTGTGTCATGATTTGTTGTCTTGGGTTATTACTTGATGAACTTCCTCCATATTGTCTAAATTCAGGTCTGTCCTTCTTCATTCTTTTCATCCATTTATCAAAATTTCATGTTAGTAGTATCATATCTTCATTTTCATCTGATTCATCTTCTGCATTGTTCACACTTTTTCTAGTTTCCACCTATAGTGCCAATCCTTTGCTTCTTTCTTTCTTACCTCTTAAAAGATTTATCTCGAAGTTTGTAAAAATTCCAATAAAATTTTCCAATGATAGATTATCAATATTGTGAGTCTCCTCTATTGCTAGAATTTTTGGAATAAATCTTGGAGGTAGCGATCTCAATGTTTTCTTGACTAATTTCACGTTGGAGTATTTCTTTCCCAACTGATGAGCCTGATTTGCTATATCTAGCAATTTTTCATGAAAATCTCTAATAGTCTCATTCTCATTCATCTTCAGCTCTTTGAACCGCACAGCTAAATCTATAGTTTTGATGCTATCATGAATTTTGATCCTTCATGAATATTTTGCAAAACATCCCACGCTTTTTTTGCCAATTCACAGGTTGAAATTATTGAGAAGCGTCCTTCATCAATGAAATTGAATATCGCATACATTGCTTGTGAATTTCCCAGTGCACTTTCTTCTTCAACTCTTGTCCATTCAGATGGATCTTTCTGAACTGCCTCTCCTTTATCATCAGTGATCATTAGATGCGTCCAACCATGTATTACCAAATGCCAGGCTCTCGTGCCCTGAGTTTGGATGAAGAATTTCATCCGTGATTTCCATGCTGGATAATTAGATCCATCCAATAGTGGTCGTCTGGTGGTTGACGCACCCTCTTTTGTAGCCATGTCTGCAAGCCTAGGATTAGCACCAACTTGCTACCAAGTTTTGAATCAGTGACCTTGCTCTATTACTAATTGAGAAACCAAGAGTCTTAAACAATTCGAAAACTTACTGTAAACTTCTTTGGCACGAACAAAATAAAACTAAGCAAAAACGAAATAATAAGAACATCAAAATTTGATAACGTAGTTCAGCACACTCTGCTTACATCTACGGGGCCTTCACCCAGATTAATAACTTTCACAGTAGTTCAATAGATTTGTATAAGATCACCGTAAAGTAACACCGCTCAATCTTTCTAACTATCTCACAACCTCACTACTTGTGAAAGATTTTCACACCTGATGACATGATTGACTTGTGTTAACCTCATTAGAGGATTCTTATAACTACTTTAACTTAAACAAAGATTAATATAAAATAACTCAAGTATTTAATCAACTAAGAATTGAACAACAGAATACTTGAGAAAAAAGAAAGACTTCCTTATGGATTTATCTTCTTGAAATAATCCAGCTGAAACTTTTCACCATAACTCACTCTTTCATAACAGAAAAATAAATCACGATGTTTCTTTAATTAATTAGATAAAACCCACACCACCGAAGATGAAATTTTTTCTTTATCAACACACACTTTTAGCCACTGTTTTTGAACACTTGAAACTTACTTTGATATCCTAAATGATAAAAAACGTTTGCAACGCCAACTCTTGCTAACAAAACCACTCAACCATGACTCATCCAAATCAAAAGATGTTATTTAGCTTTTCTACACATGTGTGCAGCCAGCAATCTTCTTTTCATGGACACGTTGTTAAGTCAAAATGACTTCACATCTAATAATTTTGATGACATTCAAATAATAACAATATTAGAAATTGTTGAACCGTTTTGATCAGGAAGAAAGTAAGACGAAACAGAAATAAAAGTGAGATGAAAAAAGTGAGAAGAAAGAAAGTGAGACGAAGCGGAAGCAGAAGTAAGACAAAGCGGAAGCGAAACTAAAGCGGAAGAAAAACTAAGATGAAGAACCGATGCTACGTCAAATGGTTAACTAGTTTAAGTTAGTTATAAAACTCAACTAAATAACTGTTTCTATAAGAATCAAGAAATCAAGAATCAAGAAGAAAGAAGAAAGAAGCAGTTATTAAGAAGCTGTTAAAGACGAAGGCTATAAATACAAGTCAGAGTCGAAGATTAAAAAGTTAGAGATTTTAAAAAGTTTTTGATCTTTAGTAAACACTGTATTCATTGTGTGATAAACTAGAGTTATCGTTACTATAACAGAACTCGCAATATCTTTCTGTAAGAAAGAAGAAAAGTGAGCGCCTGAAGAGGCTAAATGAGAAAAACAATACTTGGTGTAAGAGACCTGAAGAGGCTCTGTGAAAAAGAATACTTGTACTTGTGAGAAAAATAGTTAAATCTCAGAAAGGATTCTGAGGACTGGACGTAACCCACGGTTTGGGGTGAACCAGGATAAAATTACTGTGTCAACCTCTACTTTCTAACTCTCAATTTTCAATTTCTATTATTTTACACAAGTATATAGAAGTTAATTGCAATACATTGTGATTGTTTATTAATAGTTTTTGAAAAAGTTATTTTCAAAGAAATTTGAAAGGGGATTGTATTCACGCAAAAGAATACACAATTTAACCCCCCTTCTTGTGCATTTTGTCTGCTGAACGTAAAGTCTATATTAACGCGTGATTTACTTCATCACAAACATTGTTTTCTTATTTGGGTATTGAGAAGCAATATGACTAACACCAAGACATTTAAAGCATTTAGTAGTCCTATGCTTTTCAGAATTAGAACTAGAAGAACTGGGAGTCTTAAAAGTACCTTTTGGATCTGCCTTGTTCTTCTCTTCTTTTCACTTGTCTTTGTTCTTCTCATCCTTCTAAGACAATTTGGAGTTCCAATTTGTAGTAGAGTTTGGGTAAGAAGCCTTGCTGGAGGTTTTGTACTTGAGTTGCCTCTCCACCTTCATGGCCATATTCACCATCTCCTCTAACTCCACATAATGGTGCAATTAAATAACATTGGCAATGTCTTTGTTCAAACCAGCCAAAAAATGTGCCATAGTGGCTTCTCTTTCTACATTAGCCCTAATCATGGCTATCTCCATCTCCTTATGGTACTCTTCTACACTTTTGGTGCCTTGTCTCAATGTTTGAAGCCTTTGATGGAGCTCCCTATGGAAGCAACTAGGCACAAACATCTTCTTCATAACCCTCTTCATTTCAACCCAAGTATCAATAGGATCCTCTCCATTCCTTCTTTGATTCAAAACAAGTTGATCCCACCAAATAAGTGCATAATCATGAAATTCCACAACATCAAGTTTCACCTTCTTCTCCTCAGAATAGTTATGGCATTCAAAAATCATCTCCACCTTTCTGTCGAATTCTAAGTAAGCTTCTGGATCATTCTTACCTTGGAAAGATGGTATTTTCATCTTGATACTACCCAAGTTTCTATCCACACGCTCGGTTTTGTCTTCCCCCTTGCATTGTCTCGGCCTCCATAGCCTCTTCCTCTATCATTCCGTCCCCCTCTTCCACCAATTCTAACACTATGCCACTCTTCTTCATCTTCCCTATCATCATATTCATCTTCATACTCATAGCACATAGGAGTTGGTTCCCTAGCATTTTGCCTTCTTGTTGCACCATTAGATGAAGCCTCTCTTTGTAAATTCCTAATGGCTTGATCTTGCCTATCAAATTTATCATTGACATTCCTAAACATGTTCTCAATCCTTTGGAATTGATGTTGCATAGCCTCCAAAGTAAAGAATGTGTATTGATCAGCCTCACTATTCTTTTCATCCTTGTCACTACCTTGACTATTGTTTGAATTGGTTATGATGTAAAACCTGCAAAAACATGTTAGAACAACTCCTCACACACTTCCTCACATGTTTCTCTCTAAATCAGATTGGATGCCCTCGTGTTTCACTCAAGAAGATGCCCTTTACCCTCAAATGAGCTTACACACTCTTGCCTTTTACCACATTCTAGCACATTTTTAATTGTCCGGATCAATCACTACCAACCAAATAATCACAACAACAACTTAATTCAAAAGAAACAACGAATACCTAAAGAAAGGAAGAAAGAAGTAGTTGATTCAATTTTATACAAAAAGTTTGTATGTGTCAGATCAAAAGAGACTTATGCTTAACATAAATGGAAAGAATGCAAAACTAGATAAATGAGACTATCCTTTTATGCCATGTTGGTTAAATCATCATAACGAGAATCCAAAAATTATATATAAGGATATGTCTATCCTTTTTATTTATGAATCGTATGAAACTTGTCAAGTTGAAAAATAACAAATCAATCTTTGGTGAAAAGATGATGATGATATTAAATTGATAAATTTATACATGTGATATATTGGATGGAATAACAATTCATAAAAATAAATACTTATATTTCATCAAGTTACTAATTAATTTATGTGATATAGTCATATGTATTAAATGAAATGTTGATTTAAAATTTTGAAAAGTTCAATTTGTTTAAATCTAAGTAGAAATTAAGCATTGAGAATGCTAAAATACTTTGATAAGATCATTGTGCTAGGTTTTAAATTTTTGGTTATCTATAGGGAATAAAATGCTCTAGTGAATGTTTTCACAACTAAATTCATAAAAGTAGGGAATGTTTTCATAACTAAATTCATAAAAGTAGGGATTTGTGTAAGGAGGAAAAAATAATATGATATATTGTATGATGCAATATTATTTTTTCTATCGCTATGCCTACTATAACGACTTAACTCCTATAGCTCCAATTAATCAATTAGTAAGATTTCATACTAGATATGAAATCTAAGTCTTTAAAAGAGTCAAAGTTAATGATTTAGGGATATGATGCTTGATTGAAGCACGTATTATCCATTAAGTTTACAACTAAAATAGGTAATAAAAGGTTATGAATCCAATAATAAAAGGTTATGAGAAATCCAATAGGCTGGATATAATCTTTCAGACTTATTAAATAATGTTTGTTTCAATGAATACTTATAGGAGAATGGTTCTCAAGATAAGTAGTACGAGTAAGATGAATTTGAAGAGTTCAAATCTTATAACAGTTGGAACTAATACCTTTGTTGATACATTTGATGTCTGGTTGAAAGACTACGAGGCATTAAAAGATTCACTTTTATAATAAATTCAAAGAGTTTGTTTTGGAAATAATTATGAATTTATCGTGTCTCTAAGAAGGTTAATGGGAGTGTAGTTGACCTCTTTGGTGAGAGTATGTGGAGACATATTTCTCATAGAGAACAAAATTTCTAATTTTCAATTGCTGAAATTATAATTATACAAGAACAACTTTTATTGGATATGACAAGATAACAACTTAATTATGGGAATTAAATATATAGAGATAGATTGAAAGTTATTAACCTATTTTAAGTCCAAGTATATAGATAATGTACTAAAGATGTTTAGTATTTGAGGTATCATATATATGTAAAGTATTAAAGATATCAATTATTTTATATATGAGTTGATATTTAAGTTCAAGGAGATAAGCATATTTACTTTAGAAGTAAATCCTAATTAAGGTTTAGTTTACTTAAGACAATATCATTTTAAGATTGGAAAAGTTCTAATATAGTAATGGTTGCTAATTAAGTTATAATACAATTTTCATTTAGTAGAAATGATTAATTGGATCAATAAGTTTTTTCTTTAGTAAACTTAATATAGTTTCTTGCATTGTTTAGGATAGTAATATACTGTGAAAGATTAGAGCCAATGGGCATGTAAAAGGAGCTAAGGTCTTATCAAAGATTCAAGGATGTATTTAGGTAATTTTTCTTAATTATGATGATAATTAAGAACAAAGTTATTAGATTTAAGTAAGTTCTCACAATATAGAATATTGTAAAATTATCTTATTAAGTCATTGTCCTAGTAGTAGCATGATTGTCATATGATGATATGGTATATGATACTTAAACGATTGACTTAGTGCAAGTAGGAGATTGTTGGTTTATACCCTACATCTAATTAGTTTGGTTGTCATTTAGTAGCAATAATTTAAAGAAATTATTTATCTTGTACACGTTTATATATACATGATAAAGTTCATATGATAATTATACATTGCAAATGAAGTTATAATGAGATTATAATTATAAGATTCATATTGTATCTATGTATTATCCCTAAATTATTCTTGGTTATTGTTTCATTAAAATTGAATATTAATAAAACGTAAAGAGATTAGCACACATTTTGTTTTTTTTCCCCTTATGGAGGAAGTAATCGATCTCATAGACTAAAATGGAGATACTTAAACAAACTTGTGGGTGTTTGTTAGAGAACAAGTTCACTGAACTGCCTGATATGAGAAATCTATTTGGAACATTACTTGTATGGCTATGGAAATTCTCATTATGATGATTGTATAAGTGATCTTTTGACTTAATATCTCCAAAGTTATCTTGTATAGGAATTGTTATATTTTGATACTACTTATAACCTATTCTATTAATTGGTAGTTTAGTTAGTATTCATTACATATAGTATGAACTATATGGTAATTGAGTGATTAAGATAGAATTCATCATCTTAAAGTAATTAGAGAGAATTTTTGTTGTTCTAGATTAATATTGATTCAGAAAATCTTTGACCAATGTGAAATGAAGTTTTGTAAATAGTTTACAAATTTCATTAATTGAATCAATAGCTAATGGTAGAGAACCAATATGATTGGACTCTAAATAGAGTAGATATTAATTCCATCCTATGTGTATAATCAGAACATTGTAAGATGAAAGAATTGAACTACTTTGACATTCCTAAATATTTGAGTGGTCATGATGTGTTGCTAGACGTCAATCTTAATCTATAATTATAAATTATTTAATTGAAAATTTAAAGATAAATTAAAAGGACTTTGAATTTATTTAATTCTAATTATGAATTATAATTAGAATTTATAATCATTGCCAATA
>JAOQMP010000008.1:37728468-37738565 GCA_027563575.1 Erythroxylum pedicellare
TAGGTGACCATGCCTTTCGAATAGTAAGCCCTTCCCTGGTGCACTCTTTAAATATCTTAAGATTCTATACATGGCCACAAAGTGTTCTAGACTTGGAGAGTGCGTAAATTGGCTTACCATACTCACTGTAAAGTCTATGTCTGGATGAGCGTGCGACAAATAAATTATTCTACTAACTAATCTCTGAAATTGTTCTCTATTCTTCACTTCTTCTTTTTTGACGTGTTGAAGTTTCACATTGGGGTCAATGGGTGTTTCAGCCGCCCTACATCCGAGTAGACCTGTCTCTTTAAGAAGATCTAGTACATACTTCCTTTGAGAGACAAGGATACCTTTTTTAGATCTAGCAAACTCCATCCCTAGGAAATACTTCAAAGCTCCCAAGTCTTTGATCTCAAAGTCTTCGGCAAGGGCCTTCTTGAGTCTTTTGAGTTCATCAAGGTCATCACCTATTAAAATAATGTCATCAACATAAACAATCAAAATAGCAAAATTTTCTTCTTTTGAATGTTTATAAAATATCTTATGATCTGCTTGACTTTGCGTATATCCATGGGCCCTTACAGTTTTTCCAAATCGCTCAAACCATGCTCTAGGAGATTGTTCGAGTCTATACAATGATTTTTTCAGCCTACACACTTTCTCTTCACCAAGATTTTTTCCAAAACCAGGTGGTAGACTCGTGAAAACTTCCTCTTCCAAATCCCCATCAAGGAGTGCATTTTTTACATATAATTGATGTAAAGGCCAGTCAAAGCTAATAGCTAATGAAAGCAGGACACGAATTGAATTAATTTTTGCAATCGGGGCAAAGGTCTCTTGGTAATTAATACCATGTGTCTGTGTAAATCCTTTTTCCACTAACCGTACCTTGTACTTCTCTACACTACCATCAACTTTACACTTAATTGTAAACACCCATTTACATCTTTACCAGTTTCTTCTTTGGTAGATCAACTATATCCCAACTCCCATTCTTTTCCAAAGCATCCATTTATTCTAAAACTGCTAAATTCCAATCCGAGTTATCTAAAGCTTCCTAAATGGTTCTCGCGATAAATGAATTAGAGATATTTGAGGTAAAGGCTTTATGAGAAGTAGAAAGTCGATGGTAAGACACATATTTAGCAATGGGATGTTTGGTATAGGTTCGGACTCCCTTTCTAAGTGCTATAGGGACATCAAGATTAATAATTGTAGGAGTTGGATTTGTCAAAGGAATGGATCAAAATTACCTGAAGTGTTGGATGAACCATTGCCCGAAGATAGTGGTTGGTCTTGCACTAAAGTAGTGGATAGATCTTTATTTTGATGAGTACGTCTCCTAGCATAAACACGAAGCTTCGAGCTAGGATTAATATGTTCCTGTCCTAGTATTTCTCCCCTTGTTTGTAAATCATCTATGTTTGACATTAGTAGATTAGTACTTTCCTCTTGTTCATTATTGTGTTTGGGAAAAAACATGTTAGGCAGTGGAATAGATGTTTTCCAAAACTAATCTTCATTTCCTATCTTTACCTGAAGACAATTTTTTTCAAAATATGGTTGACTTTCAACAAAAGAGACATCCATACTTACAAAAAAACATTTTTTGTTCGAGGATTATAACACTTATATCCCTTTTTATTTGGTGTATATCCAATAAACACATATTTTTCTGCTCTAGGATCAAGTTTAGATCAAAGTCTGATAAGTATGTGGACAAATACGGTGCATCCAAAAATTTTTAAGGGTAAATCAAAAAAGAGTCTCATTTTGGATAAAAATTTTTAAACACTCTAAACGTGCTGTATATTTTAACACATGAGGAGGCATCCTATTTATCAAGTAGGATGCTGTTGAAATTGCATCCCCCCAATAGTATTTTGGTACATTCATTGAAAACATAATAACACGTGCAACTTCAAGTAAGTGTTTATTTTTTCTTTCTGCAATGTCATTTTGTTAAAGACTGTCAATACAAGTAGATTGATGTAAATTCCCCAAACAATGATTGAAATATTATGTTCCATTATTAGAATGAATTATATTTATTTTTGTTTGAAATTGGTTTTCAATCATATGAAAAAAGTTTTTAAAAGCATTCTCTACCTCAGATTTATCATTCATCAAATATATCCAACAGAATCGAGTGTGATTAGCTATAAAAGTTACAAACCATTTTTTTCCCTGAATATGTGGCGATTCTTGAAGGACCCAATACTATCAAACTGAATGGTTTTGAGGCACAATATGGTTTTGGATTGTAAGTAGATTGATGACATTTTGATAAAAGACAATTTTCATATTTAAAAGATGAACAATCCACATTTTAAAATAAATCTAGAAACAAGTATTTCAAATATGAAAAGCTAGGATGTCCTAATCTAAGATGCCAAATCATAGTTTTTTCCCAAGCAGAAAGAGAACTCATACTAGTACTCAAGATTTGACCTTGTTTATTCTTGAGAACGTTTTCATCAAAGTAATAAAACCGTCCACCATTCTAGTGCTGCCAGTCATCATCACCATGTTTATGTCCTGAAATTCACAGTGAGAATTGGAAAAAATAACACGACAATTATAATCTTTAGATAGTTGACTCACTGATAAGAGATTACACGCAGGATTAGGGACATGAACAGATTTAAGGGTGATTTTTTCAGAAATTTTTGTAGTTCCTTTCCCTGCAATAAATTAGAAATCTGCAATTTTGACCTTTTTATCACTAGAGCAAGGTGAGTACGAAAGAAAAACATGAGGAAGGTTTGTCATGTGATCTGAAGCACCTGAATCAATAATCCAGGGTGCTGAAGTAAAATGGCAGGACAAGGCGTTAGATTCTCTACCTTTTTGAGCAAGACAAACATTAGGAATACCAGAAAGGGAATTGGTCTTTAGCAGCCTAAGGAGATGATCCATCTGCTCTTTACTAAAGGGACTTGAATCAGCCTCATTTGCACGAGCAATTCTATCTCCAGACTTGTTACTCTCCAGTTGGCAGGTTTGCCATGAATTCTCTAGCAAGTCTCACATGTATGGCAAGGTTTATTGCAGAAATCACACCATATCTATGGCTTGTCCTCTGCTCTACGCTGATTGTTGGCTGTTTCACCCATGTGGACTGTTCTGCTTGCATTTGCTGCTACAACCAGGGCAGAATTTTCAATTGATGCCCCGGACTCCTTACCAAGCATAAGATTCTGATGACTTTTCTCCTGTCAGACTTAGCAAATACTTGTCCAAGTGAAGGAAGAGGACCACAACCAATTATCCTTCCCCTTACTTCGTCAAATTCTATATTCAGCCCAGCAAGAAATTTGTAGTTGCGATCATTTTCTACCATCTTTTTGGGGTGATTGTCTAATCATCCGAAGATTTCCATTCATAGTCATTGAAAACATCTAGATCCTGCCATAGTCTTTTCAGGATATTGAAATATTTGGTGACATTGTCTCCCTTTGTCTAGTTTCACCGATTTTCAATTTCAATTCATACACCTAAGATTGATTATACAAGGTTTGAATACATCTGGTGAATATTATCTCGGAGTTCTTGGCAGTTGAATAACACATATAATTTGAAGCAATGTCTTCATCCATGGAATTAACAATCCACACCATAACCATGGAATTTTCTACATCCCAAGTAGCAAAGGACCTTCACATCTAGCGCCTTATTATCACCAGTCAAATATCCAATCTTTCCTCTTTCCCGAATATACATCTGCACTAATTTGGGACCTGTCTCCATGGAGATGTTTGGTGGTTATCTGGACAGAATGGGAGTTGAGGCCACGATTTTCAGCAACCCAAGAGAAAAGAGGGGCTGGTTTAGAAGTAACTTGTGACATTGTGAGGGGCTAGGGTGTCAATCTTTCCACGGAATAAGTCCAGGAAGAATTTTTTTTTGTGAAGGGGTAGTGTTAGGGAGTAAGTTCCTGCTCTGATACCATACGGAGAAAAAAATGATATTCTATATTTTGAATAGTGTACATGTACAGATCTTATAGGCAGTACAAGATGCTAAGAATGAAAAAAATGATACAGTTAATTTTCCTATTTTATGGAGTTGACTAAGTCTATAACTTATGCATAATTACAACTCATCAATCCCTAAGAATGTACCATGATTTCTAAGTATCGGCAGTAGATCTTTTCCACATTATTTTATTCTAATAAGAATTTTTTCTTTTTAAATAAGTGCAAGTCCTAAACATCCTAAGGACAATATAAACAACTTATTAATTTCTATGTAGCAAGGAAAACTTGGTATAAATTAAATATGACAACTCTACATTTTTATGTGAAAAGTAACACGAGCAGTATATTCCACCATCTGTTCTCTTTTACTTGGCTTATAAACTTTAAGGTATTTGCATCAATAAAACTGGGTAATTCTTGAAAAACGTCTCATATAAAATGAAAAATTGAAATTTATGTTCAAATGCTTGATTTTTCTACATTTGAGAGAAGGTTTTTCCTTATAAAATGATGAGCACTTTTCCTGCATACCAAATTTGAGAAAATTTATATGCAGTTTTTGATTTTCCTGTATAGCCTTGTAGTTTTCATTTCATAATGCTCTGTTTCTTTTCCCCCTCTCTCTAGTTTAATCTCCCTCTCCCTTCTTTTCCTTTTCTCTCTATCTTTTCATAATTTTTCCATTAACCTAATTTGAATAACAAATTTCTTTATCAAATGAATTTGACTTTGAACATCGAATGCTCCCTTTCTATATTGTTAACTAGATGCATGCTTATTAACATTTATGTATTTGGGAGGTAGAAAGAACAAAGCTGGATTAAAGTTCAGTCCAGAACCAAAGTTCAATCCAGAAAGTTTATTTTGGGGGTACTAAAAAATGTTTATGCAGTAACCAACAAATTTCTAAGATGTCAATTTCCCTTGTTTCTATTAGACATTCGACAAGGAAGTAAAACAGCGGAGGTGAAAAAAATGGGTGTTGGATACAATTTCACTTTCATTAGGCCAGTCCAAAGTTGGCATATGCACCTATCTACTTGTTGTCCTTAATTCCGCTTAAGGGGTAGCTCCATGTAGCCAAAGACACAGAGTTAACCCTTTAACATTAATTTGATTTCTCTGATTCTTTCCTTTGATAGAGATTTCTATGATTCGATAGTTTCATTAGTCATATAATTATTCCCAAGCTGTCGGCCTTTGTTTGATTTTGCTGAGGCATAGTCCTCACTTTTGTGGCTAGTTTGGAAACCATTGTACAGCCATGATGCCGCAGATCATGACATAGACCTTTTGCAGAATTGATGATGATGAGCTCTCAAGATTTTTTACTGCTGCCAATGGGGATTTTTCATACTTGTTATCTTCAATTAAGAAGACAATCCGATGGAGAGAGACTTATAGAATCCTTTCAGAACAAGAGCTTAAGATGTGGACAAGTACGGTATTCTGGCATGGATTTGATTTGGAGAACCGACCTTGCCTTATCATACGATTAGGACAAGCTTGTCTTGACTTGTCATCTGATGCAAGACCTCGTTTTGCTCAAGCAGTCAGTAAGTCTTCTTCCTTTGGTGATTAAATTACTGCTTATAGATTTGATTTTCAAGAAATTACTGGTTCTCCTCTTCATATTCTCAATACAAAGGCTGTTTTCGGTGCATGTAAAAAGAAGATAAGTTGGCCGAAGTATTATCTTATTCAGGAGAGCAAGGAATGAATGCTGAGGAGTCTAATATCTGGTTCATATCTATGCAAGTAATGCAGCAATTCATCCAAATAGCTATTAATATGTTTGTAAAAGCAAGTAGCTCTGGCATTGCTGCTTTAGGCTAGTATAATGTTTCTTCCTTTCTGTATGTTGGAGAGGCTATTTTTGCAGCTACTATCCGTTATATAATGAATTAAGAGTGCTCTGAATGATAGGATGGTATGAAGAAGCTGTTAGTACCAGCTTCACAGTTGCTCTTGGTGTCAAATTTGGAGTTTTGATGCGAGTCATTAGCATATGGTCTTGGGGAAAATTTTATGTTCCTTCATTTCCATCCCTACACTTCTTTTTGTGCTATGTTCAGTTTTTAATAACAAATATGGATATGCAATGATCCAGTATCGCAGGTTGAACATGGAATCCTGCATTTAGTTGACAAAGAGAGTCCTCAAATCATGGTCCTTGTAGATTGTGATGGAATCACCCCATTGAGAATTCCAATGCAAATGATGAGATCCTGTTGTACTCTTTTGCAAGAGAACTTCCCTAACCGTCTTGGGCATCTTCTTATTATACGACTTCCTCCAATTGTGCGCGTCATTGCTCAGACTTTTATTCAAGTAAGCATATGGTCTCATGCCCTTTGTTTCCCTTTGTTTCTTTTTTTGGGTTTAGTGGGAAGGAAGATTGCATCTTCAGTTAAAAGTTGCCTACATGTGCTGTCTCATGTGCATTTTGCTTTTCGCATTCAGGTTCTGAAACCAGTCACCCGTAAGAAATTAAGAATTGAAGGGAGCATGTATCACAGGGTTCTATCCGAGTACCTTCAGCAACTCCCATCATATCTTGGTGGCAATTGTGCCTGTAAGGTATGCTCAACCACTAGCGTTCATGCAACCCGGCATGCAGATTTAAGAGAAGAGACAAGGGAAATAGATTATGAGCATCTTAGTGATGGTGGAGATGATCTGTCCTTGCCAAGTCCGAATTATCAGACTGATATTATCATGGATAATGAGTGGGACCAACTGTTGAGAACTGCTGTAATTAGCATCTTAATGGTATGGATTTTTATAGCTCTGATAGCCAGTTTTTATGATCCTGAAAGCCGCCCCTTCTAAAATCGTCTAAGCATAGCCTTTGTTTGTGCATCTTAGTATCTCCAGCGTAAAGATGTTTGTGACTATGGCACATTAGGGATTGCTCTCAGCATTTATTATTCTTGTAACGGTCATCTATCTTGTATGTGAACCTCCAAGGGCTGGGCTATTGGTGACAATGTTGGTTTTTCCTCCACCGTGCGATTTAGGATTTTAGAGGAAGCTGAGGCAGCCTTCGAAAAAGGAGAGGCTTATCTTTGCTGTTTTCCATCTAATAAATAAATGTTTAATTTTTAATATTTTGTGCAAAAAATGTTTTTGAGAGCTTGTGCATTTTTATGTGCTTACTAATTTTGAATAGTTTGTGCGAAGAATGACGTTGTTTTAACTTAGACCCAACTCTTGTGTTGTAATTATTTAAGGATTTGAGGTCAAGCGCTTGCTAAATTTTAACTAGATGACCCTGTATGAAGCCTACTGAACAAAAGGATTAGAAAGGGATTGTACAGAGTAGCAATTGGTTACGTTAGTCATTTGATTATTGGTCGCTAGAAATGAATAAACATCATCGAAACTTGAGTTGACGGATAGAATTGGCTAAATCTTTACCAAAGCCACTATTGTTATCACCAATAGTTGGATAAATGATCGCTGAATTTAGTGCTTATCATTATCGATATACGTTACAATTTCACATGGAATGTACAGGAATTGTCCAATGGAGATATAGTTCAGTGATTTTCCAAGTCACCTTTTTGTGTTGGGTTAACAAATTTCAACAGATATATTTTGTATATGTTGGTCCTGCCATTAAAGTCTTTGATTACTAGTTTTGCTTTGGAAGGGTTATTTTTGATTGGCAGAATGGGTTAGGTTTCAGGACGCGGAGCCGTGTCCTGCTGCCTTTTCAATTACCTGAACAGATATATAAAAGCCAAGGAGTTGACGAAAGTGGGTGTCGACCTCACTATAGCTTGTTACATTCACCATTTTATTTATACTTGTCTACAAAAAGACTTTAGAATGTTCAAGTATTAAATTCAGCCGAGATGGAAACTTCTGAGCTCCATTGCCCATGACGTGTTGAAGCTTTTGCATTTACTTTTTATTGCATCCTCCCTAGCTTGAAGCTACATGTCAATATGAAGACAAGCTTAACTTCTCTCTCTTTGCATAGGATTCCACTTTTGGCGATCGTCAAAAGAACAGCTACACCATTTGCCTAAAGTCTTTCTCGACTTTAATTTTGATGTCACGCTACACGAAGTTAGTGCATAACTTGTCGGGTATACTTTCCTGTTCATATTCCATGAAATCCTGCGGCTTATGACCATTTAATTAAAAATGTATGCGTAAGCAAATAAAGGCAATGCTCCATTCTTTTACTAAATTCAAGTAAAGGAACTATTAGTTGGGGGCATGCGGATTTTTTGCAAATAGGAACTATAAAACTATAGAAAAGATACTCTTCCTAAAAATGTATAGCAAGTTCATGTTTTATCACGAAATTGGATATAATACATGATCAAGAAGCTTTCCCTGAAGGTGAAAACAAATTGCACGCTCTGCATTAATTTTCACGTCAACCTTTTATCCAACAACTTGGAAAGTAGAAGTTGGATCAAGAACAAAAGCTTGCTTTAACTAACCTGATCCACTAATAAATTTGATGCCACACTTGACTCTTCCTCCTACTCAAAGAGCCAAAAGCACTACAGACAAAGGGCAGAGAAGAAGTGGACGTCTAGAGAAACCCCACTCTGAATCCAGTACATTGATGTGATGATTATATAATTGCGACGTTGCCTCGATTTCTGGTTGTTAATTGAAAATGCAATAAGTACTTTCTTTTATACGGTCTTTTTGGTTGGATGTTGACTTGGCTTGGCTTGTTAATTCCGTCCAATTAATTTTCTTTCTTCTATCATAGTTTTTTTCTTGTGGAAATTGATATAAATTCAAGCCATTGCTATGCGTGCCTTGTTGATTAATTGATTTTTTTCATCGGCATTGGATTTATATTGCAATAATTATCGTGAGAAGCTATAGGGGATTACAAAAGCAAACTACAAAACTAAAATTATTGTAATAAATTAATAGAACTATAAATGGGAAATTATCATCGTATTAAATTAATAACATTAAAATCATGTAAAAATTATTAAAATTTAATTTAACATATTAACTCAAGTTGAATTATAAAATCTATTATGTTATAAAATCTTAGTAAATACATCGAGTAAAAAATTTGTAAAATTTTATAATTTTTAGATGAAGACCTAATTTATCTATAAGTTATAAATTTTTACAAATTTTTTACTCAATCTAATTTATCAAAATTGAAAGTATAAATAATTATCATATTGAGAATATATATATATGGATGTTTAACTAGTTTAAATCTTTCAAATTTTTCATAAATTTTAATTAACTTAATTGACCTCTTTATTTAATTCTTTTTGTTTGGACAATTATTGTTTTATTAATATTTACATTGTTTATTTTTCTGGTACTATTCCTTTTTTATTGTCTCCCATTTTTGTTAGTGTCGGAATAATTTTTTGTCACATGTATTTCGCTTTTTCCTCCCTTGTTCTCT
This sequence comes from Erythroxylum pedicellare, assembly GCA_027563575.1. NCBI lineage: Eukaryota > Viridiplantae > Streptophyta > Magnoliopsida > Malpighiales > Erythroxylaceae > Erythroxylum > Erythroxylum pedicellare. The sequence continues at coordinate 37,737,841 of JAOQMP010000008.1, forward strand.
TCTTCAACTTTTTTTTTGAAAAATTAAAAAATTTCATTAATTATAAGAGAAGTGCAATGGAGACGTGAACAATAAGACGCAACTCATGACTTAAGGTAACAGAAATCAAAACATCATTGTTTGAGTTCTTCACCTTTATTGTTATCCTCGTCTTAAAGCATTTTAATCTCAACCTCTTTTCATTCTTTCTCCTTAGTTCCTTCTCTTATATGCATCCCATATGTTCCTTTAGCTGCTACCCAATCTGAGTGTCCTTGGCCAACTTTACCTACTTCTTCTCAAGCTCCTTCAACTACTTTGTCTTCTCTCTTTAAAGTTTTGGAATACTTATGGTCTAAGGTTATTAGGGATGCATCTTCTTTTGTGTCCTTTAAATTTATTTCTCTCCTTAATTGTGATAACTTGCCTATTATTACTTCACCTATTTATTTTCTCATTCTCATATCAAGAGTGTCTAAGTGGGATATCACTCTGGTGGTTTTTTCGTTGATAAGCATCTTGTCTTTCATTTAGTATAGATGTGGATATCAGTAAATTGGAGCAACTCTTATTAATGAAGCAAACTTATTCTTTTTCAAATTCAAGAATAAAGCTAGTTTGATGAAGACCTTAGTATTAGGACCATGACATATGGGAGCTAAACCTCTATTTCTATAGAAATGGTGAATATTCTTGTAGTTAAAAATATTGAAGCAAAAGCATGCTCCAATATGAGTGAACCTTTA
>JAOQMP010000008.1:37788921-37804670 GCA_027563575.1 Erythroxylum pedicellare
GGGAGAAAGTATTGCCTAATTGTGTCATTTACATTATCAAAATGATCGTGCAAGTTGACCTGAAAGCTTGTTGTTAGAAAATTCTAAAAAGGGTCATTTTATATGAACGGGCGTGAGTTAAGTTCTCACACCCGTGATCTTTAGACATGCATAGGCATGAGGTAAGTTCTCACACCCGTGACTGAATTAATTTTGACTATGTATCCGTGAGTTTTGTGTGCATGATCGTGACTCTTCTTGGAATGCAAATTGTTTATAAGGGCTTTGATATCTGAATGATTTGGGATAAGAATTCAATAAGATACCCGAATTTTTCATTGAACATGCATTGTGCATTTTTGATATACATATATGTGCATAAGGGAATATTTATACATTTGTGCAAAAGTGTAATATTTGCAAATGTGTTTTGTATGACATAGAGGAGCACATTGGACGCCAGTTAGACATTACCGGACCATCCAGGCAATAGCATATTAGAGCGTACTGTGAGTCAACCTAGATGATTTTCCTATCATTGATTGTAATTGTTTAATTTCCAAATATTAAATGTTTGTGATTTGTTTATGAATTCTAGACTTAAAGTCCAAGGAGTTTAATATTTTGGGATGTATTGGAAGTGTTCTATATGTATTTAAATTTTGAATGATATTTGAATTCTCAACGTAAATTGAATGTCGGACTTAGGTCCAATGACTATGAGATTTTTGACTGTGAAACGTATGTGATTGTTGTACATGGCACATTCTGTATTTGATGCATTTCATAAAATGCATGCTCAGATAAAGACGTTGTGACCGGAGTAGCCAGTATAAAAATGCTTTTTCTGATTCTACACGTAGAGCTATGCTCTGTGATTCTGTTATACCTGAGCCCTATGTTCCAGTATTTGTGTAAGTATATGAGTCTCATTCATAACAATAAGAACGAATGTGAGTCTCATACATATAGCTTTCATATAATATTGAAATTCATTGAATGATTTACAAATCTATAATTAATGATAAATCGATATGTACTATTTGACTATATAAATTGTGTGATCTTATATTATGCCATGTTAATTTGGGTATTTAGAATTTAAATGTTCTGAATGAATATTTTTGAAATATGTGGTTTGTGTATGCGATCTGGGTGAAATCAACCATGATGGTTCGCTTATTGAGTTCATAAAACTTATAAAAAATTATAATGTGACCTTTTAGGTACGAGATAAGAAGCCCAGTTTCTTTATCTGGATTTGAGGTATATTTTGAACTAGTTATGTCTCAGAGGTCTATCAGCTGACATCAGAAGACTTGAAATTTGTATTTTGTAGTTTTTCTTTAGAACTTGTATAAATTTTGTAAAAATACAGTGTAAGCTTTTATGAATGATTGCAATGAAAGTTTTTAAATTTTCCTAACTTTTAATTAAGTTAGTTGATGCCATGTGTAAGTTGGATTTGTTTTTGCTTTAACATACCATTATCATAGGATATGTACTTGAATGTCCTTAGATGTTTGGGTATATACTTTATGGTAGTGGGCTGTTACAAAGATGATCAGGCCTGAAATTGTGAAAGATACTGAAGAAAAGATTCAGATTATTCAGCAAAGGTTAAAAGTTGCTAGTGATAGGTAGAAGTCTTATGCTGACCTAAAAAGGAGGGATATTGAATATCAAGTAGGCAAGAAGGTGTTTTTAAAAGTGTCACTGTGGAAGAAGATGCTTCAATTTGGTAAGAAGAGGAAACTTAGTCTGCGATACATTGGTCCTTATGAAGCTTTCAAAAGAGTTGGACTAGTTGCTTAGTAGTTGGCTCTTCCGAAAAAAATTGGCCAAGCTACATGATGTATTCCATGTTTCTATGTTAAGAAGATATCGTTTTGATGTGACACATAAGATTCTAGTGGAAGAAATTCATTTGTCTTATGAAGAAGGACCAATCTCTATATTATCCCAAGAAGTCTAGTAACTTAGGAATAAGCAAATTCCTTTGGTAAAACTACTCTGGCAACACCATGGACTTGAGGAAGCAACATAGGAACATGAAGAAACTATAAAAGTTTAGTATCCGCAACTATTCAGATTACGTATGAATTTTGGAGACAAAATTTTCTTGAGGAGGGAAGAATTGTAACACCCCATATTGGGGGTTAGAATATTGAGGAATTACGGTGCATTATATGCTTTACATATCGAGTATTCACTGAAATGTGCATATGTATTTTTGATACATACAAGATAACTGTACATGCATTCATGACATTTTTCTGGGTAAAATGGATTTATAAATGAGATTAAATTGTTAATTATGGATTATTGGTGGTAAAAATTTAATTGGAGATTATTAGTAATATTTTGTAATTTTTAGTGAATTTTAGGAATTTTTAAATTGGGATATTTATAGACTAGGAAAATATCGGAAATGGACTAATGTTAATGGTAGTGAGACATCAGTCAATTTTAGTTGGTGACATGTGTATTGCAGGCAAAGAGGATATGTGGGTTAAGTTTGAAAACACTATAGCTATTATTGCTTTTCACTATAATGTTCTTCACCGCTGAAAACACTGGTTGTTAGACTCTCTTTTTATTTTACACAACACCAAAACGTCATCTGTGTAATTTCTGAGCATTTGATTCACTCTTACTACTGGGAATAGCTGAGTCAAGTAACTTTCATGATGTTTTACGGTGTAGATATATGCATGCATGAGGAATTTAAGCAGTATAGTTTCGAAAAAATAAATAAGAGTGAATGAGAAATGGATTTTTAATATTGGATATGAACCTTGGAATTTCAATTTGTTTTGTGTTGTTAAGCTAAAATGAAGTTAGATTGAAGTTTCATTTGTGTTAAAAGAAGTGAAAACATATAGAAAAACGAGATGAAAAGTATAAGATGAAAGAATGAAAGAAGAAGAAGAAAACTGGTTCTGTGAAGAAGGAGGATGTTGTGATTGTGCTTCTACATGATCGCGACTTTTCTGAGGGGGTTAGCGAGTCGCGATCGTGCAGATTCATCTAGAATGTTGCAATCGTGCAGGTACATGATCACGAATTCCATGCTTTTCGAAGGAGGTTGTTTTCTGAACATCCTTTGAACTTTTTATCATAACTTCTTCACTCGACATCCAAATAAATTGATTATTAAACAATTGGACTCAGAAGACATTTCCCTTCATCTAAAATAAAAATCATAGCCTTCTAAAATAGATTGATTGATGAATTTAAGATGAAATATTGAGGAAACACCAGGAAAGTTTATTTTGGAGTTTAGATGTTGCATGGCCGTGAGTTAAGGTCTCACAGCCGTGACTTTTTGATATGCATGGGCATGAGGGATGATTTCACACCCATGAATTAATTAATTTGGTATTCACGGCTATGTATGGATGTTGCACAGCCCTAACTCAGCTGTTCCTAATTGGGTTAGTGCATGATGTGCACCGAGAGTTGTTGCAAACTAAACATCCTTCTTTCTTTTGCCTATAACTTCTTCTTTAGATATCCAAATGACATGAGAATTAAACCAATAGAGTTCCACATCACCATAAAAATTGGTAGCCTTATGAATTGATTTAGAAAAGATTGATTGAATGAAAGTGAGGGAAACTGTTGGAATAGTAATGAACTGGGATATTTTTACTGAGCATACTTCGGTATTTTACTTATATCTGGATCTACAGATTTCCAAATGGAGTGATTCTTAATTTGAATTAAATTAGAGACATAAAGATACAAATTATTTGAAGAGATTGAATTCAAATTCTCCTTCTAAGAATTTCAGATTCTAATTCGAAGTTAAGAAAATAATTCTATTGAAGCTTAAGTACAATCTGAGATCTTTTGAGAATAACTTTCAGTATATAGAACCAAATGGAATGATCCTAGTCTCATTCCAAACTTAAGGCATGTGAGAACAATTTCTATAAGGAACTGTTATCAAATTACCTCACCTTCCTAATGATAATAATTGAGCAAAGTGGACTTGAAAGTTAGTTGTGAGATAAATCTGGATTAAGAAATTAAGTATGGCTTCACATGATTGATAATGTAAGAAACCTGGAATTTGTCATGAACATACATCATACATATTCAGTATACATCAAATGTGCATAATTGAATTCATAATTGTGCACAATAGTGATATGTGTTTTTATTAAATGTTTTAGAGGAACCCATAGAGCGATCGATTCCAGATATTGCTTGGGCTTCGCAGTAATAAACAATAACGGAGCTTTAGTAAGTAATTTAGATCGTTTCTTCTGGAAGAAATTTTTTGATGGTTTTGTTGTAACTATTTTGTTTGTTATTGATTGCTCCATTGAATAATTTGCAAAGCTGTTAGTAATCTCTAAGACACTCTCACTCGTTTTGATAAGAAACAAACCATATTTTTAATCTGATGAGTTAACACCCTATTTTAAAATTTCTTCTATATTCTATATGTTTTGTTCTGCTATTGAAATGTCTGAGTTTAGCATGCGATGTTTTTTCAATAATAAATCTTATTCTGTTCTGAATTTCAATATGTTGAGATGCTTTTGTATAATATGATTCAATATCTATTAATGAAATATAGTTTAGTTATTACTCACTAAGCTATATGCTTAGCATGGTGGATTTGCCCGGTGTAGGTTCAAAGCGAGAATAATAAAGACTGGGACAAGTCAACCGCAATGGACAATACAGTCTGAGTCTTGTTTTGATAAAAATATATTTTGAGTTATTTTGGTTTGTATTTAAAGTTTGTGGCCCTAATTTTTTGTAATTTTTTATAATAACTATGTTTTAAGCTGGTTTTGATTTTCGAGACAATTTTGTATTAAGTTTATGTGATATAATGTATATACATTTTGAACAAGTTTGGAATGATATGTAATGTATGTTTTCTTCAGTTTTTAAAATTTTATATAATGAATATTTAGTATGTTTTGAAATGCTTACGCATCATTCTATAGTTTGTTTATGTTTGTGAGTTTGATGTGGCACTCCCGTATCCTCCCAGAGGGTATTAGGGTGCCACAGAGTCCCTCAAAAGAAAACAAGGTATAGGTTTCCTAATTTTGTTAGGAATTAGAAATGTGGCAAATTTATCTTATTTTTGGATATTAGATTCAAGAGCCACTAACCATGTTTGCAATTCTTTGCAGGGATTCCAGTAAAGGAAAAGACTACCTAAAGGCTAGTTTCAAGTCAAGATAGCAGATGGATCCTAGGTTTCGGCATAATCTATGGGATTCGTTATTTTAGACTTTCTAGTGGTCATAGGTTATATTTGAAGGATGTATATTATATCCCAGTGATTGTAACGAATATGATTTCTATTTTTTGTTTAATAAAATCTGGTGATTTCTGATTTCTATTTTATGTTTAATAAAATATGGTGATTTCTTATATTTTGAAAATGTTGTTTCAATATATGAAAATAAGGATTTTGTCTGTAATGCAATAATTAAATAGGGATTGTTCTTTATAGATCCTATTAGAAGCTCAGTAAACACCACATAAATGATAAAACCAAGACAATCCAATGTCTCTAACATTAATTCAAAATATCTGTGGCACTTAAGAATGGGTCATATCAATTAGAAAAAAACTTGACAGGTTAGTAAAGGATGGGATCTTTGTAGGCTTGGATAATGACCCATTACCTACCTGTAAATCTTGTATTGAAGGAAAAATGACCAAGGCCTCATTTCCTTCTAAAGGAAACAGATCTGAATCCACGTTGGACCTGGTACATACTGATATGTGTGGGCCCATAAAAAGAGTGAGCCCTTTGGAAAGTTTAAAGAATTCAAAGCTGAAGCTGAGAAGTAGCTAGGCAACCCATTAAAACAACTTCGATTGGACCAAGGTAGTGAGTACTTATCTAGAGAGCTCCAAAAAAATTTAATTGACAATGGAATTGCTTCCAACTTGTCAGCTCCTCGAACACCTCAACAGAGTGGTGTAGCTGAGAGGAGAAATATAACTATATTGGAAAAGATAAGATCAATGATGTCCTACGCTAGCCTTCCAGAATCGTTTTAAGGATATGCGATACAAACAGTAACTTATCTTCTTAACTTTGCTCCATTCAAATCGGTGCCTAAAACACCTAGGGAGTTGTGGATTGGCTGAGTGCCTTCATTTCAGCACTTAAGGACTTGGGACTACCCAGCCTATATTCTAAGGTCTAAATCCCCAAAGATGGAAGTAAGTTATGAATTATGTTTGTTTGCAGGATATCCTATGGGTACTATTTTTATAGTCCTCAGGACAGGAAGGTATTTGTATCGACAAATACAGCCATCCTAGAGAAAGAGTTTGTGAGAAGTCACAAAGGAAGAAATGGGATAGTACTCAAAGAGTAAACAATTTCATCCAAACCAAGAGTTGATTTGGATATAGCAGAACAACATGTCGAAATGGATTCAAGAGTTGACTTAGAAAAGCAACCTAAACATCAAATCATGCCTAGATGTAGTGGGAGCGTTGTGAGACAATCATATAGGTATCTAGGTCTAGGAGAAGGCATTATAGCCATCTCAGACTAAGAAGAAACGAATCCCATTACTTATATATAGGCTATTAATTATGTTGATGTTGAAAAATCGCTCAAGGCGATGGAATCGGAAATAGATTCCATGTATGCCAATGAAGTCTGGATATTTATAGATTTACCACCAGATATAAAAGTCATGGGGTGTAAATAGATCTACTAAAGGAAAAGAGGATCAGATGGAAAGGTAGAGACCTTTTAAGCTAGATTGGTAGCTAAAGGCTATACTCAAAAGGAGGGTATAGACTATAAGGAGACTTTTTCTCCGGTTGCCATACTTAAGTCCATCAAAATTCTTTTGGCTATAGTAGCCTATTTCAATTATGAAATATGGCAAATGGAATCAAGACCTCATTTCTTAATGGGGATCTTGAAGAGGCCATTTATATGGCCCATCCATAAGGATTCATTAAGCCAGATAATGAGCATAAGGTATGTCGATTATAGAGGTCCATTTATGGACTTAAGCGAGCATCTAGGTCTTGGAACATTAGGTTTGATAAGTCAAAGCCTATGGATTCATACAACACCTAGATAAGAATTATATCTATAAAAGGATACAAGAAGGCAAGGTTACTTTCCTAATCCTATATGTTGATGACATTCTGCTCATTGGGAATGATGTAGGAATGTTATCTACAGTTAAGGGATGGCTAAACAAACAGTTTTCAATGAAGGATTTAGGAGAGGTGTAGCACCTTACTCTCGCAGGACACGTACCCGATATCCATGGTGATATCCGAGTCTATACCTTGCAAGGATGGCAAGGTAGAATAGTAATTTAGTCAAACTCGTTACAAATTTCTATTTCTTTAAAACAATGTACACATATGTGGAAATCATTAATCAAATTGGGCTCACTTAATTTTTAAACATTTCATTCAACAGCCACTTGGGCCCATTTTAGATACAAACACAAATAATCATAATGTCATTTTGTTACCAAGTCAATCACATACACTTAGTACAATTCTTGTGGAACATAATTCAAAAGTAAAATCACTAAAGACATATACAAGTGCAAACTGATCCTAACCCCTAACTCATGCTCATTTGCAGTGGCTGAACTCTAATTGATCTAATTGGATAACTCCTCTGAACCTAAAAAGTCACATTACAATTTTTATGGCTTTTGCGAATTCAATGAGTAAACCATCATGGATAATTTCACGCAGGTCAAAAAACACAAAATCACATATTTCACATATGTTCATTCAGATCATAAATAGTCCAAATACTCACAGTGTTATGGCACATCACATAATCATTACGAATCAGAACTGATATATATAAATACATATGTATATGAGACTCCAAATTCGTTATTATTATTATAACTGAGTGTCTATCATATATGTATACAGATACTAGCCCATTGGGCTCATTCAGAACAGAATCATGGAGTATAGCTCTATATGCAGAATCAAAAATCACAGAGCAAAGCTCTACGTGCAAGTGCTTTCATATTGACTACTCTAGTAACAACGCCTTTATCTGAGCATGCATTTTATGAAATGCATCAAATTTAGAATATGCCATGTATAAGTCATATATGATGCACAGTTAGAATCTCATAGTCTTCAGACCTAAGTCTGGCATTTAACTTTCGTTGAGAATTCACATAGCCTGATACATAATCAAAATCTCATAATCTTCAGACCTAACTCCAGCATTCAACTTTCGGTGAGAATTTACATAGCATTCAGAATTTCAAAGCAATCAGAACACTTCCAATATATTAAACTCCTCGGACTTTGAGTCCTAAAATTCAGAAACAATCTCAAACAGATAATAATTGGAAGTTTAAACAATTTCAGTCATTCATAGGAAAATCATCTAGGTTGACTCATAGTATGCTCCAACATGCTATTACCTGGATGGTCCGACAATGTCTGATTGGCATCCAATGTGCTCCTCTATATCATACAAAACACATTTACAAATATCACACTATTGCATAAATGTATAATTATTTCCTTATGCACATCTATGTATATAGAAATTACGCTCAATGCATGTTCAATGACAATCCCAGGTATCATATTGAAATTTTATCACCATATCATTCAGATATCAAAACCCTCATAAATAATTTTTACATAGGGTTTGGACCATAATAAAACAATCTGAAACTAATTTCATAACCCAATTGATCAATTTAGATTTTTCTAACAGCATACTTTCGGGTCAACTCTTCATGATCATTCTGATAGGGTAAGTGACAAAATTCGGCAACACTTCCTTCTAGAAAGTTATTCTCCAATGTATTAAGTTTCTATTGACACCAAAAAACATTCAATTTGGTTTAGCAGCCTGAAAGTTATACTCCAATTATTTCTGACTACTCATAAACTAAAACTATACTCTATATTTAGCTTCGAGTCAAATTCTGAAATTCTTAAAGAAAATTAAAACTTGATCTCTGCAGAAAATTTGTATCCATATATCTCTAATTCACTTTAAGTTAAGAATCATTCCATTTGGATACCTACTAATCAAGATATAATCAAAATACCGAAGTATATTCAGTGAAATCATTCCGGTTATCAAATTCTAATATTCCTCAACATGTTGATCTTAAATTCAATAATCAGTCAGTTTCAGATGGTTATATTTTTTGGTGGAGATAAATAACAATGTGTTTCCAATCTAATAATTCAAGAATCATATCATTTGGATATCGGATGAAGAAGTTATAACAAAATGTTGAGAAACAACTCTTTCGGAAAAACATTGAAGGTTGCAATCGTACAGCCTGCGAAGTCACAATCGTGTAGTTTGCAAAGTTACGATCGCGACTTTGCTGATTTTTTAGTGAAATCACAATCGTACTAAAGCATGATTGTGCTTTCTCCCTTCTTCTTCTTCACCTAATCTCTTCTTCTTCTCTCTACTATATTTTGTTTCTCTATCTACTTCATCTGATGCATTTTTCCATTTTCCATACTTTCATTTCATCAAAAACTTATCATCCATAAATGATTTTCTCTAAACCAAAACATAATATATATTTATTCATCGATTTTTCTTCATTTACTTCATAATCGATTTTCCAGCACATTATTATCAATTCTTCATTAACATTGAAACTACTTAACTTTCTCAATTCATGCATGAACTCATTTTCAACCATCAAAACATCATTAGAATTAGTTATAGCAACTAGAAAAACTGAAACCACCACTTACCCAATTCAACAAAGTCTCCAGCAGTGAGAAGGAATCAAAATATTGGATAAATAAGTTAATGTTTTAGTGATGGTATTTTTTGGTAGAGAAACAAACAATGAAGGACAAAACTTTAGTTGCACAAACTTTCCTTCCTAAACACGTGAGTACGTGTATTACGAACTTACTGCCACATGTCACCATGCATGTAAGCCATTTGTTAATATTTAATCAGTCCACATGTCAGACTAGAATTGGTCCAATTTTAACATTTCTTATTCCCCTAATACTCCAAATTTCCAAAAATTCACCAAAAATTTCGAAATATTACCAAAATTATCAATTAATAATTAAATCACATTTATAACTCAATTATACCCAAAAATATCAATGAATGCATGTATAGTCATTTTCACGTGCAAAAATGTGCACGTCATGATTAGCTTAAGTATGATATGCATTTTCTGGTTTCTCAGTAAATTCTCATAATGACTTTTCTTGCCTTAACATGGTAACGAGATGTTACAAAAGGCTAGCTATGTTCTAAAGATCAAACTTATAAGGGATCGTAAGAACAAAATCGTAGCCTTGTCTCAAATAATCTACATTGAGAACATACTCAATAAGTTTGCCATACAAGATTCCAAGAGGGGTTTCACACCTACTCGACATGGAATCAAACTTTCAAAGGAGCAAGAACCTAAGACCCAAGAGGAGTTTGAACGTATGCATAACATTCCATATGCTTTGGCAGTTAGAAGTTTAATGTATACTATACTTTGCATTAGAACAGATACCTATTATGTAGTTGGAGTGGTAAGTAGATTTCAGTTCAATCTAGGAATGGAGTGTTAGACTACGGTGATGTGCATATTAAAGTATCTTCGTAGGACGAAGAACTTAATACATGTTTACTCTAGAAGTAACCTTATTCTGACAGGATATACAGATTTTGATTTCCAATTAGATGTTGATTCAAGTAAATCAACTTCTAGTTCTATATTTGTTTTAGGAGGTGAAGCCATAGTTTAGAGGAGTATCAAGCAATCTTGTGTTGCTGGTTCGACTATAGTGGCTAAGTATGTTATTGCTTGTGAAGTAACAAAAGAAGCAGTCTGGCTCTGCAAGTTCCTAATAATTTGGAGGTGGTTACTGAGGCAGAAAAGGCCATTATACTTTATCATGATAATAGTGGGGCAGTGGCTAATTCTAAAAAACCTTGGAACCATAAAGTTGCCAAACCCAATGAGAGAAAGTATCATCTCATAAGGGAGATAATACAACATGGTAAGGTGAATGTGGTAAAGATTCTCACAGAGCAGAACCTTGCTGATCCATGTACAAAGACGTTATCTCAAAAGAGTTTTGAGCGTTACATATTAGGGATAAGAATGAGGTATATGTCAAACTTGAATTAGGGAAAGTAGGAGATTGTTGGAGTTATGTAAATATAGTTCCCTAGAAAGCAAGTTTATTTACTTATAACTTAATTGTGTTTTAGTTACTTTTGTAATGAATATATTTATTATTAATAAAAAAAGAGTTTGATTTTATTTGCATGAGCATTATATATCAAGTCATAAGGTACCGAGATTCTTTTCTAAGTAATATACATATACATAGGGATATATGGAAAATATGTATTTTATTATAATCTAAATAATTGAATCACAGTTGAATAATCAAGTTGGTCGCTTGATTATGGTTTAGACTGTAGTGTTTCAATTTATCTCAATGCAAGTAAAAGAGTTTACTTCAAGGGAATGATGAGTTTCATATCATGATAGTAGTTGACAATCGATAATGGCGCTATTAAATAAATCTGGAATCACGTATGTTTTAACTAATAAAGTAGGTCGTTACTTTAATCTTAAAACACACACTTAAGCATTCGTTTATTACAGACCATAATCTTGATGAGCGGTGAACTAATATATGTTTCATTATAATTTTTGATATCATTATAATGGATTTTTACAAAGTATCAATCCAGTGTCGATATCTTTGAATTATTAATTGAAACGTGTATCAGGGAACATTCACTTAAATAAAGAGTTTATAGTGATATCATCACTTCTAAATGTTTTACGGAGAATAGTGATTAAACTAGAGCCAGTAGTTTAATGGGCTAGCTACCCATCAAGTTTTAACACTAAGATGAGATCTTATGTGTTAATCACCATATAGAGTAAAACGAAAGATCTAGAAGGAAAAACCATCATAAGGGCAAAACGGTAATTTTACCCTTTATTGTGTGGATGGCTATAATATAGTTCATATTAGAGTTTGCAATTAGACATATTATTTAAAAAATGTGTTCTCATAATATTTAGTAATTCAAGAGTTCAACTAATTGTCTTTAGTGAAATGACATTTAGTTAATAAGCCGAAATTAATTCTAATGAGATTAAATTAATTCTGGACTTATTGGAGCTTAAATTATATAAGTCCATTTAGATTCCCCATTTGGCTTCTAAGAAGGTTATCAAGCAAAGTAAGAAATGAAAATAGAGATTTTAAAGCCTATGATTGAATGTTGGGCTTACTTTAATTAGAAGCCCATATGAACATTTAGAAATGGCCTAGACTTTGATTTAATATGATTAATTAAATTAATGAAATTACATCAAAGTTATTAAAGATAAAAGGAGGTGGATTTTTGATTTTAATGGACTAAATATGTGCAGGTGCACATTTAACATTGGTTTTCTATATTTAAGATAATTTTAACATGCTTTATCATGATTAAATGGAGTAATGATCTTATCATTAAATGGTTTAATGGTTGTCTTTTAATGATATCATGTAACCATTTAGCGTTCATTAGATTAAAGAAGAAAGAGGTGCATTTGATGGACCATCTTCTTTCTTTCATCACAAAACTGAAAATGAGATGTATCATTTAGGTTATTGGTCTTCTTATATCTATCTTAAAACAAATGAGATGAGTCCCATTTATTGGCTTCTTTATGATTGATTAAGGAATGATGCAATGCTTTGGATGCACTTCACTTCTTTCTTTGATGCTTAACTGAAATTGAGAGAAGGAATACGAGGTGTTGTTGAATTTTATCCCTCTCTCTCCTATCTTGTATGAGTTAGCCGAAATTTGCATAAGATTTGTCTCATCTTTGGCTTCTTTCTTCTAAGGCAAAATCTCTTCAAGTTTTCTTCTCCTTTCCTGCCAAAGGATCTTGTTAATCAAGTTGTCTGAGGAAGATAAGTGGTAGATCAGATTGGTCGAGGGTATAATATCAAGAAGAGGATGCATTACATAGGAGCGGATACATTACAGAGGATAGGATAACACTGTGAGGAGTTAACGTTGTAACAAAGGAGTCGGTAAATAGCTAAGTATGTCATTAAATGTTTGACATGTCAACAAGTTAAGGTAGAGCATCAGGCTCAAGTTAGGAAGTTACAGTCATTACCTATTTTGAAGTGGAAATGGGAGAGGATCACAATTGATTTCATTATGGGTCTGCTAAGGACTTTTAGACACCATGACGTTATATGGGTCATTGCTGACTGATTAATGAAATCGACACATTTCTTACCTATGCAAGAAAATAACACATTGGATCAGTTAGCTCAGGGTACATTAATGAGATAATGAAGTTACATGGAGTAGTAGTATCTATTTTATAACACCGGGATCCCAGATTTACTTCCAGATTTTGGGGCAGTTTATAGTCAGCAATAGGTACAAAGCTCAATTTTAGTATAGTATTTCATCCTCAAACAGACGGACAGAGTGAGAGTATAATTAAGACTATTGAAGATAGGCTTAGATATTGTGTTTTGGAGTTTCAAGGAGCATGGGATCAATATGTAACTCTTATTGAATTTGCATATAATAATCATGATCAAAGTATTATTAATATGGCTCTATATGAAGCGTTATATAGCAGAAAGTCTCGATCACCTTTCTATTGGGATGAAGAGGGCCTAAAGATGCTTTAAGGCCTAGAGTTGATTCAAGATACCGTCGATAAGGTAAAATTGATCCGTAATTGGATCAAGGCAGTTTAAGATAGGCATAAGAGTTACGTGGATCAACACCAAAGGGATATGGAGTATCAAGTGAGAGATAAGGTGTTCTTGAGAGTGTCACCTTGGCAAGGTGTGCTGAGGTTCAGTAAGAAGGAAAAGTTAAGCCCTAGATACATTGGTACTTATGAGATTATGAGAGAATAGGACTACTGGCTTACAAATTAGCATTACCACTAGAGATATCTTAGATTCACAATGCGTTTCATGTTAGGATGCTCAGGAGATATAGGTCAGATCCAACACATGTATTACTAACACAGGAAGTTAAAATTGTAACTAATTTGAGTTATATAGAGGAACCAGTCAAAATAGTTAGTTGTTAGACTAAGTAATTAAGAAACAGAGTAATCCCATTGGTTAAAGTCCTTTAAAGGAATCTTTTGAGAGAAGAAGCCACATGGGAAACTGAGGAAAACATAAGGAAATTCCCCATCTATTTGATCAATTAGGTAAGAATTTTAAAGGATGAAATTTCTTTGGGGGAGTATTGTAGTAACCTGGACAAAACCTACTAAGGGTTAGAACCTTAGACTATTAAATCATATCATTTGAGAATTTATAAAGTACATTTCATTCACATGCATAATATTCACATACACATATGAATCATGATTTAGTAAACATTGCGAAGATTGTATGTGCACTTAATTCACATATTCCGGGGTATGAAAGGTTTAAAATGATCATGATGTGAATTGTTTATTGCTTATGTCTTGAATTTTGGTTTGGTGGATTATAATTAGTAACTTTGGAATTAATTGTTACAATTGGAAAATTGATGAATTAAAATGTGCATTTAGTTTAGGAAAAATTTCTAATTGACACATGAAAATTGAGGATGACTAAGGCAATAAAATAAGTTACATATGGCAGTAGAATTAAGTGACATTTGACATAAGGAATTAAGTGACAAATGGCAATAGTGATTGAGTGAGAAATGGCCTAGGATATTGGTGACATTTGGTAGCTTATATATGGGACAAATGGAATGCATGCATAGGGGACAAATGTCATTATGAAATGGTGACATTTAGCACCTAATGAGTTAACCTACAGTAGGGATAGTTTCTACTGGGTTCATTCTTCTTCTTTCTTTTCACCACCGAAACACCATAACCTCACATTCTTGTGTTTTGCTTAAGTTTGTGTCCAACTTCCAGACCAAAAATCTATGTTTTCACCCTTCACAAGATAGTTATAGAACCAAAGCATTACTGTTTTTGCTATTATCTTTTATACTTGCTGAAAACCCATCCAATTCCTACCTTGTATTTGAGATGATCTTGTATCCACATAAGGCAAAGTAGACTTGATGAATTAAGGTGGAACTTGATCTAAACAAGTAAGTAGAGCACTAACAATTGTGGTATGTTGTAATAAAAAGTTTATGATGATTGAATTGGGATGGATTGCATGTGATGTTTGTTGGGGTTATGTAAATATAATGCCCTGGAAAGCAAGTGTATTTACATATAACTTAATCTTCTTCCAACTACAGCTTTGTAATCAAAATATTTATTATTAATAAAGCAAAAGAGTTTAGTTTTATTTGTATAAGGATAATATAACTAGTCATAAGGAACCAAGATTCTTTTGTTAATAATATATATATACATGAAGATGTATGGGAAACATGTATATTATTCGAATCTAAATTAATTAATTCACAGTTGAATAATCAAGATGGTCGTTTGATTATGGTTTAGACTGTAGTGTTGCGATTTATCTCCATGTAAGTAGTCGACTATTGATAATGGAACTATTAATGGTTAATTAGAAGCCCATACGAACATTTAGAAATGTGCTAGATTTTTGTTTAATTTTTTTAATTAGATTAATTAAATTAAAACAAAATTCTTAAAGAAATGGAAGGTGTAATTTTGGTTTTATTAGGGCTGAATGTGCAACTGCACATTCAGCATTGAATTGCTAAATAAAGATGGTATTTATCATGCTTTATCATCATTAAATGGAGTAATGATCTTACCATTAAA
>JAOQMP010000008.1:37804770-37822344 GCA_027563575.1 Erythroxylum pedicellare
AAGTCTAAATACATCTATACCATAACATATACACAATAACACTCATTTCTTTTCAATTATTATTTCTAAATTTCACTAAAAGATCAGGGTCCAACATGTTGAATGTCCCTTCACCTTTTTCTTATTTGTTCAATTTCTCTACCTTGCTAGCTGAAGATAATGATTTAATCTTAAAAACAATTAGGAACTCAGTATTTACCTTCGAGGTAAAAAAGTTTCCTTTTATGCTTCTAGCTCCTTCTCCACTTCTTCAATATAAGAAATTCTTTAAGTTATTCGCTCAAGATTCTTAAGCTCCTCTTCCCTCTATAAGGTCTCTACACTAACGTCGCTTATGTACAACTCATATTGAGATTATTGCATCTTTTTGCTTTATGATTCTAGGCGATCGAGAGCTTCCATCATCTGACCCATCTGACTTACAAATTTCTGGATTCTAGATCTAGTTTCTTGCTGAAATTATATAGTAATAGTAACAAGAGATCTAACTAAATTTTCTAGAGATGTACCTGAGTTGCAATAAGAAGCTTTTGGTTTATACGGGAATTGTTGTGTGTCCATAAACCATCAAGGAAGTATTTTTTTTTATTATCCTATCCATAAATAAAGTTACTATGATTATTCCAAACTTGGTTATAAGATTGGGAACATGAGTTGCAGAAAAAAAATTACTTCCATCTATGTAATTTTAAATTTTTTCATCACAAAAACACTAAACAAAAAATGAAAAGGTCAAGAAACAAATTCGAAACCTTATTATGAGCAAATATATGCAAAACACCAATTAAAATAAAAAAGTAAAAGTAAAACACTACACTTCTCGACAACAATGTCAAAATTGATGTAGCGCATCGTAACACTACTCAAAATAACTGGACATATAATTATGGTAGTGTTGAGTCTAGGTTGATCCCACAGAGATTGTGTATAAACCTTTTGAAAAGAAAATGTTCAATGTTTAGGTTATAGGGTGTTTTGATTTAATACAAAATAAAGTAAAACAAAACTTTTGAAAACAAATTAAAGGAACATTTGAAAATGATAGAAGTAATGAAATCGTTCAAGACTAGGTCATCGGTTCAATCTCAGTGTACACTCAGTTAAACATACATCATTGATTTATTACTCTCTTACCTCCCTTGGAAACTATTAATTGTGGGTTAATGATAAGCTTTATTAACTCTATTGTCCTTTAGGTAGTGTTTAATTAAGATACGCTTATTAATTAAACCTAACTACCAAATAACCTAGGATATGATCTCTAGATTCAATTGGGTAGTAGCATTATGAATTAAAAAAACGGAATAATCAAGGGAACACCACATACAATAGGGTCATTTAACCTAGGTTACGAATTGTTTCCCTAATGATCCAAAACCCTTACTTTAAATGATTCTCAACATAACAACTACAAATTTTATTGAAGTTTCTAGCAATACCTAAGCACAACAATTATGAATGGTGCTCAAGAATCTAACAATGGGTTCATACATAAACAATCCAATAATAACGATAATAAATATAATTCATACATTAAAACCCAAATCCATAAGCAGAAGATAACATAATCAATCCCTAAAAAGAGAAAGAACAACAAAAATAATGAAAGAAATGATTAACCGGGTTCTTCAACATTGATATCACATCCGAACTGGAATCGAGAAGCTAGCCCTCCATGGATCCCCAACAGATGAGAGTTCTAACCGTTCTCTTTCAAAAACCAAGAGCTCACTCCCTTAAAACATTTTCCCCCAACAACACATGTTTTTTGTCGTCGCACTCTTCACTATTTATATTAAAAACTTAAGGTTAAAAAGGGATGAGGTGTTAGTGTATCACGAGTGTGACATGGGTTGTCAAACCCATGTATAACCACTCACAGTGGTGAATTGTGTGTCATGAGTATAAGTGGTTTATCACACCCGTGACATCATAGTCGTGAGATAATGCTCACGGTTGTGACATTTTAATTATTTGGCCATGACATTTTAATTATTTTCTTTTCTTCTTTTTACTCCAATCCTTCGTATTCTTGTTCTATGAAGACAACTGAGTGTGAATATTCAAAAATTAGCTCAAATATAGTGCTTTCAACTCACTTTAGCTTTTTCACTTCCGAATTGTACCTAAAATCAATTATATACTAAAGTGAGTATCTTAAGCCTTTTCATGTAATTAAACAATAAGTTTTATTGAATTAGCACATAGGTAATTAAGCACATATCAAAATCCTCGAAACTTATTGATAAGCTCTTTTATATCTTTTTGGCTGTAGATGTTTGGACAGCAATAACAAGTAAGTTTTTGACCTAAGCTTCCTAAACGTCTTGCCTGATACTCCTTTTAGCATTGTGCCATCCTGTATGTATAAGAAGCTTCCAAGACTTAAAGAGTCTATGAAGATCAAGATGTTGTAAAAACACAAACTCTTGACTAAAAATCAATGCAACTATTTTCCAAGTATGTTGCCATATATTGGTTATGTGAATCAGTTGCCTTCTATTGGAGGACTTCTAAGAAAAGTGCTCTTTATTTAAGAAATCCTGTAACAACTAAGTTGCTTACTCTAAGAAAATAATTCCTTAATAAAAATGTTGAGAGGATTATGAAATAGAGGAAACCAAAGGTGAAAATATCTTGGCACAAATTCAATAGCTAAAGAAAGAATTCTACTCCTTAGAGGATTAGGCTTTTAAACATCAAAGAGCCATCAAGTTGATTAAGTAGAAGCAAGAGATTCTAAGATAGGAACTCAATAAAGTCAAATAGGTAATTAAAGAGATGGGAAAATCATTGATACTGTAAAAAGAAATAGTGGGCCTTTGGAAACAATATTTCAAATAAGATAAAAAGAATCAAGTTTATTGAATCAAACAATGGCGTAAGATCTAGTCTTTTGACCTGGATCAACTTTGAATTCTCTAAATGCTTTATGAACAATTTATTGACTATATCTTGGCTTGTTTGGTTTTGAATTTTATTTTTCTTATAACAATCACTACTTACATAATTATTTTAAGTGTTGTTGATTTATTAGAGAATTTTATTAATGTCCTTTTTAAACCTAATCTCTCCCACAGAATAGGCATATAGGATTTCAATTATTTCCCACTAATAATATGTTTTTGAGGTTTGCCTTTCTAGGCTAGATAGTCAATTTCTAAGACCCTATAAATTATAAATAGCTCTTCTTAATTATTTTTCACTCTCTATCTTTTATTCTAGGTGGAAAAATTGCTTTCCACACCAAATCACCTTCTTTAAATTCCCATCAATGAACTTTTTTATTGTAAAATTTTGGCACATTCTATTTTGTATAATCATGTTATTCAAAGCCTAGATACTAATTTCATTTAGATCCTCTATTTCCATCATTATTACATTAGAATAGTCAAAAATCTTTAAAGTATTATGCCTATTTACTCGTAAAGATGACCTTACTACTTCTATAGGGAGAACAACATCATAGCCATAGGTTAAAGTAAAGGCTATGATCCCTAGTCTGAGATCCCACATCGGTTGGAGAGGAGAATGAAGTATGCCTTATAAAGCTATGGATACCTCTCCCCCACAAGATACATCTTTTTCGAAGGTTGGAAGAGCAAAATCATGAGGGGTTTGGCCCTAGGGGCAACCCAAAGCGGGCAATATCTATGGATGGGTGGTTTGGGCTGTTACAAAAGGTATCAGAGTTGATACCTGAATTGTTGTACCAACTAGGCTATGCCCTAAGGGGGTGGAGAGTGTGAGATCCCACATCAGTTAGAGAGGAGAAAGAAGTATGCCTTATAAAGTATGGATACCTCTCCCCCACAAGACCTGTTTTTCCAAAGTTGGGAAGATCAAAACCGTGAGGGGTTTGACCCTAAGGGCAATCCAGAGCGGACAATATCTATAGACGGGTGGTCTGGGCTATTACAAATGATATCAAAGCATGGTTTTTTATTTTCAAAATTGTTATTTCTATTTTCAAAATGTTCATGAGCCTTAGGAGTTGATTCTGGGTGTAGAAAGTCTTTAGTTGAGAAATTGAGTCTCTGATCGTTAAGTTGACATCCTTAACTGTTGGATGATTTTGCCCTCAATCAGAGTACTTATCGACATTCATTGGGATGTTTGGGATATTGGATAAGCTAGGCTTAGCCCAGTTTATTTTATTAAATAATGTCTTTTCTTTGATTTTTTAATAATAGCATGGTTGGACGAGGAAGGGGAAGGCATTGCAATATTGAACCTTTGCGACCCGAGCCAGAGGAACATAATGTTGAAGTAATCGCAAAACTAGTGGTAGCTAGCTCTTTAGCTCATAGGCAGCCTCACACTGTAACGCCACCAGCGGGAGCACAACCAAGTTTACCACAAGTGTCGAGGAAGGAATTGTAGCAGGTGATGACATGGCAGGCACAGCACACTGTGTAGCAATAGCCTGGGGTTAGAGCACCACAGATGCCACCACAAGTGTAACAACCCAGACCACCCACTTGCAAATATTGTCTGCTTTGGGCCAAAGCCTTAGTGCTCCTGACCTTCACGATTTTGTTTTTCCAGCATGTAGGCCTATTTTGGACACTACTCCCGCAGGACTTCCCAGGAGGTCACCCATCCTAGTATTACACTTACCTAAGCACATTTAACTTCAGAGTTCTGATAGGATCTGGTGCGTTAAGGTATAGAAAACGATTCTACGAGGGAGAGGTTTCCACGACCTTCTAGGACATGCTTCGTTTACCTCCACGACCAATATGGGATAACAAGTATCTACCCCTCTTGGGGCCCAGCATCCTTATTGGCATACCATCTCGATACTGGCTCTAATATCAAATGTAACAGCCCAGGCCACCCGCTCGCAGATATTGTCTTCTTTAGGCCAAAACTTTAGTGCTCCTGGCCCTCACAGTTTTGCTTTTCCAGTATGTAGGCCTTTTTTGGACACTACTCCTGTAGGACTTCCTAGGAGGTCACCCATCCTGGTACTACTCTTGCCCAAGCACAATTAAATTCAAAATTCTGATAGGATTCGGTGTATTAGGGCATCGAAAATGATTCTACGAGGGAGAGGTTGCCACAGCTTTATAAGGCATACTTCATTCGCCTCTTCGACCGATATGGGATAATGAGTGTGTACATGATGAGAATAAAAGAGTGATACCTGGGATTGTCAGGACATGCATTGTTCATATTGCTTATATATACAAGTGCACTAATAAACACTTATAATTGTGCAAATTGTGATACGTGTTTATTATGTGATATAGAGGAGCCACTGGAACGTTAACCTCTAGACGTTGTCAGAACTTCTAGGCATTAGCATCGAGAGTAACCTGTGACTAACCTAGACGGTCTCACCCAATTACTTGTTTGCTTTATATTATGTTTGAATTATTAAATGAATGTGAATTGATTGTGTTGCTTCTGGACAATGAATGTTTGATGATTCTGGTGTATGAATGAGTTATTGAACTGCTCTTTGTATGTGAATGTGATGAAATAATTGTTTCTCAACAATTCTGTTGAATTTTGGACTAAGTTTTGATGATAAATGTGATCTGAATGTGAATGTCTAATCATATGATTGACTGAGAATATGTTATGTGAAACATTCAATACATGAATGTATGTAAGATAAAGGAAGTTATGAAAAAAGTCACCAGGATAAAGAGCTTAAAGCTCAGAATGTGATTAGAGCCTCAGGCTCAGTTGTAAATGTACTCGGTATCTACTAAAGGATATGGGACATAATTTGACACAGCTCAGTATCCATTAAGGGATATGAGCTAGTAAAAAGGCACTCGGTCACAACGACAATAATAAATGAAATTGAGTCCCACATGCACTGCAATTGTACTTGATATGTGTATTGTATATGAATGAAAGGATTATGATGATTGCTCTAAAAGTGAAATGTCGCATTTTATGAATATTCAAAAGGATGTGAATAATATGTTATATATATTCATGTGATGCATGAATTGTGTGAACCATCGATGATGGTTACCTCATTGAGTTCTCAAAACTCATCAAAATTACAATATTGATTTTTTAAGACCGAGAGACAATATTAGTTACTGAGGGATGCGACAAGTAGTGTGGACTTTTACTTTTGAAAATAAGAAGAAATGGCTTAAAGGTCGGTCAGCTGGATATGGACAGATTGGATAGATTTTATATATCTTCCTCTTTTATGTAGCACATTTTTGTATTATACTATATTGATGTATCGTTATGGACATTGAAAGATATGTTGTAAATATTCGATTTTTATGAAATGAAATGAGGAAATTTTGGTTTTTATATATTATGACCTTCCTTATGATGTTTATAAGCAAATAAAGATAGAAGATGCTATGTTAAGCGAATGTTGTGATGGAACGTAGTGCGCCATTATCTTAGGTTATGTACTGGAATATTCACAGGGTGTTTCGGTATATATCTTAGGATAAGGGCGCTACATTTGGTGATATCAGAGCATGGTTGGCATCCATAGGGATATCTAGGAAATGTTAAGCACAAAATATCGTGAAAAATGTAAATAATGACTAGAGTTATTGTTTGTTATAGGTCATCTTCCTTAGGTGGTCAGTTACGGGAACCAGCTGTCCTAAGATTGATAGGAGCCAGTAGGGAGTGCTTAGTACCTATATTAGAGGAGATGCCTCCAAGAGTTCCCGAGAGAAGGGAGAGGAGGTATGATAGGCTGCGGAAGTAGGGGGTTATGGATTTTTATGGTAGCATATACCCTGCTGAGGCCGAGGGATGGCTAGAAATGACTAAGAGAGTTTTTGATCATATGGACTACGAGCCAGACGAGAGGTTCGGCTATGTAGTGTCCTTACTACAGGGCCTAGCTTATGATTAGTGGAAGACTATCCCAAGCAATACCACCAGGCCGTTCCTCTTGAAGTAGGAAGACTTTCTGAGGGTCTTCAAAGATAACTACATGTCCAAGATCTACTTAGACTGGAAGATGAAGGAGTTCCTGGATTTGAAACAGAGTAGGATGTCAGTGGTAGAGTATGAGATCTAGCTCAACGAGTTGATGAGTTATAGTACTACTTTGATTCCTACCGAAGAAGACAAGTGTGGGAGGTTTGAGGATGGACTTAATATGGAGATAAGAACCAGGTTGGCCATTTCTAACTTGAGTAGTTTCACTGAGTTAAGAGATGTTTCTATTAGGATTGAGCACCTACTAACAGAGTGGTAAGCAGAGACTAGGCAAGGGTCCAAAATGAAGAAGTCGAGTGAGAGTCAAAGTGGTTCTGGCAAAAGATTTAGAAAGCGCCAGAACAGAGCTTTTAGACCACCAACTAGATCAAGGCAGTCAAGATTTAGACAAAGGGGTGGTTTTACATACGCTAGTCATGGAAGAGGTATAGTGTAAAGTTAGTGGACCCCGTGTAAGCATTGTGGGAATAGATATGGTGGAGAGTGCTGGACCGTGTCAAGAACTTGTTTTGGATGTGGCTTTTTAGAGCATAAAATCAGAGATTGTCCTGTCGTTGCTGAAGCCTAGTCTGGTGCAAGTGGGGGATTTGGGAGTGATGTTACGGTCCAATAGAGTAGAGGTAATAGGTCCAGACAGAGAGACCAAGGCAGAGGCAGACTAAGCTCTAGGAGTCCTTCTATGAGGATTGAGGTGTATAGCAACCGACCGTAGTCCCAAGCCCAATTCTATGCCATGACTAGGCAGGAGGCTTAGGACTCTACGGATGTTATAATAGATGCGCTCCTTATTTATGATCATAAAGTATTTTCATTGCTAGATCTAGGATCCACACATTTTTTATCGCACTGCATCTGGCATTTATGCTACATTATGATAGAGAGTAGTTAGAGGATAGATTAGAGGTGAGTACACCAATAGGTAGTACTATAGTGATAGGAGAAGTCTGCAATAGATGTCTGATTTAGATTGATCAAGCAATATTAGGGACAGACCTTATTATCCTATAGCTAAGAAAGATAGACATCATCTTAGGCATGGATTGTCTTATTTCTCATAGGGCTATTATAAACTGCTATGCCAAGGAGGTAGTGCTAGAATCTCCTAGTCAGTCAAGGATAGTATTCAAAGGAATTAGTCAAGCAGTGTCAGCTAGGTTGATATCATTTGTGAGTGCATTGAGGTTGATGGAAGGAAGATATGAGGCTTATTTAGCCCACGTCATTGATACTAAGGCTGAGCAGACTGTGCAGGACATTCCTAGGGTTAGGTAATTCCTGGATGTGTTTCCTGCCAAGCTATCTGGTTTACCTCCAGATGAGGAGATAGAGTTTACTATTGACTTAGCTCCAAGTACTACTCCTATATCCATTCTTCCATATAAGATGGCTCTTAAGGAAATAAAGCAATTGAAGGCACATCTACAGGAGTTGCTAGAAAAGGATTTTATTAGGCCTAGCGTTTCACCTTGAGGAGATCCAGTGTTGTTTAAAAAGAAGAAAGATGGGACTTTGAGGTTATGTATCGATTGTAGGCAGCTAAATCGGGTTACAGTGAAGAATAAGTACCTATTGCTTAGGATTGATGATTTGCTTTATCAGTTGCAGGGAGATCAAGTATTTGCTAAGTTAGATTTGAGATCGGGGTATTATTAGTTGAAGATAGCAGAGGCTGATATACCTAAGAGTGCATTCAGGAGTAGGTATGGGCATTTCGAGTTCTTAGTAATACTATTTGGGTTAACTAATGCCCCGGCTACTTTTATGGTCTTGATGAATAAGGTATTTCAGCCCTACCTGGATCACTTTGTAATTGTGTTCATAGATGATATTTTAGTGTATTCGAAGAGCTGAGAAGAACATGTTGGACATCTGAGAGTGATTTTACATATTATGGCAGAAAAGTAGTTATATGCCAAATTTAGTAAATGTGAATTTTGGCTAGATCAAGTAGTGTTTATAGGACATATAGTGACTGGAAAAGGCATATAAGTAGATCCAAGGAAGATAGAGGCAGTGATAAATTAGGAAGCTACGAGGAATGTTTTTGAAGTCCGAAGCTTCTTAGGATTGGATGGATATTACCAGAGGTTTGTTGAGGGGTTTTCTCTAATCTCAGCCTCTCTGACAAAACTTCTGAGGAAGAATGTAAAGTTAAGATGGAATGAGAAATGTTAGAAGAGCTTTAAGGAGATGAAGCATCGGTTGAATGCAACATCGGTGTTAACTATTCCATCGAGGACTGGAGGATATATGGTATATAGTGATTCTTCAGATCAAGGATTGGAATGTGTATTGATCCAGTATGGAAAGGTGATCGCTTATCCATCAAGACAATTAAGGTCTCACAAGCTTAATTATCCGGTACATAATTTAGAGCTAACTGCAGTTGTCATTGTTCTAAAGATTTAGAGACACTACTTAAATGGAGAGACCTTCCAGATTTATATAGATCATAAGAGTTTGAGGTATCTGCTGAGTTAAAAGGAGTTAAACTTGAGACAGAGGAGATGGATTGAGTTACTAAAGGATTATGATTGCACGATTGAGTTCCACCTAAGGAAAGCAAATGTGGTGGTTGATACTTTGAGCAGAAATTCTAATACCAGTGTAGCTTACTTTCAGTTATCAAGGTTACCGAGCTTAATTCAGTTGAGAGCTTTGAATGTAGATTTAAATTTGGAGTAGAATGAGGCACTGATTGCTACACTAAGGGCGAGACCGATGTTGCATGATAAAATTCAAAAAATTTAGAGTAAAGATCCCAATATGGTAAAGCTTATTGAGAAAGACAAGATGAATCCAAATTCTGAGTTTAAGTTGAAAGATGAAACTTTGTTGTTGAAACAAAGGCTGTGTATAGGAAGGAAATTCTTGAGGAAGCTCATATGGATACCTATGCTATGTATCCTAGTACAATCAAGATGTATAACATGCTTAAGCAACATTTTTGGTGCCCTCGAATTAAGAATTAAGTGGCAGAGTATGTGTCTAAGTGTATGACATTCTAGTTAGTTAAGGTGAAGCACTAAGCTCCAGTAGGGAAGCTACATTCGCTGCCCATTTTAGAGTGAAAATGGGTATGAACCACTATGGACTTCATTATGGGATTGCCCAAGGCTCCGAGGTAAAATGATGTGATATGGGTTATAGTGGATGGGTTGAAAAAGTCGGTCCACTTCTTACCAGTGAGAGAATAACTCACTAGATCAGTTGGCCCGGAGATATGTGAATAAAACGTAACTTGCTAGTGAAAATAGGAAATTTTTTGGGTTTCTTAGTCCATTAAAAAGCTATTAAATTAGACAAAGATAAAGCAAAGGTAATTTTTGAAATAAAGTCACCTCAAAATAAGATAGAATCTTAAAGGTTTTAGGAAAATATATATTATTTCATAAGGTTTTTTACTAATTTGGCTAGCAAAACAAAAAAAATTTCAAATCTTTTAAAGTTGAAAATTTTTGAAGAATTTTGTTAGTAAGAAAGGCACTAGCTGGCATTTAATAAGATCAAAGATTACTTTACTAAACCCTTATTTTTAATGCCTCCTTAGAAGGGAATACCTTTAAAATTATAGCTTTCTGCTACAAAAGAATCTATTGGGTGCTTTCTTTTAACATCCCATTACCTATGTTGAGGCTAGAGTAGAATATATGAGAGATGATTGAGAAATTAGAAAATGCATTTCATGTTCATGCATAATATGACATGCAGGTACATGTAAATAGTGATTTTTTGCACACGAGAATGATTGTACATGCATTCATGGACAATCCAAGTAAAATTGTTTCTAAATGTGATTTTTATTGAGAATTGTGGTTTTTATGTGTTGAAAATTGATTTGGAGAGTGTATTTGCTGATTTCGAATTTTTGGAGAAATTTCTAGAAATTGTTAGGTATTTTTGACTAGGAAAATTGCCAAGTTCAAAACAATTGTTAAATGGTAGTAGAAATTACTGTCCAATGGTAATGAAAATTTTGATAAATGACTTTAGGATTTATTGACAAGTGCCATTGAAAATTGAGAGATAATTGAAGTAGAAATTGAAATTGATTGCACTAGTTAAATGAAGGAACTTACTCTAATGCTTTAGAAATTGGTGCAATTGGCACATGTTTTAAGTTGATTTTTTTAATCGAAAGACATTCCCATTGTTTTGTCTTCTCTTCTTCACGAATTTTTTTAATTGAAAGACACCCCCATTGTTTTATCTTCCTCTTCTTCATGAGTTTTGATCCTTCCAAGCTCCATTTACGTTGAACCTAGCCCTCTCATCTTCCATTCACTACTCTTTCACCTTGCTCTCTCTTTCATTCTCACCAAAAACCTATCCATACCACTTTTATAAGATGATGATCATGGGTTGTTGGTGAAGCTATGGATTTTTTATATTCTTAAATAGTATTAAGAATGGAAGCTAAATTAATTAAGTAGCTTGTTAAATATCATGGGTTTGGTTAAATGAAGCATTTATGATGATAGTTAGAGGTTAATGACATGAAATGGTGTTCTGTGTATATATGTATCGTGCATGATGAAGAGTATGTAAATTTCTTGCTTTTATATATGCTTGATGAGTGATGATTTATAGAAATGCTTTATAGGTTGAATGATCATGACAAGGAGTTTTGTATATGCTAAAAAATTGGTGAAGAAATGAACATATATATATATTTATGTTTTGTTTCATATAAATGCTAAATAATGGGTTTTATGGATGATTGATGTTGTATATAATGAGTAAGAAACTGTGATTTATGCTACACATTTTTTAAAGATGGATTGGTTGTCAAAAGGATGTTTTAATGATAATTGAATGTTGATGAGTATAGAAATGAGTTTATGACCTGTTTGTGTTAATGGATGAGTGTAGAAATGAGAAAGACGGAGTGATTCAAGTATGTTCTGTAACTAGTGTTCATGATCAATCATGGATTATAATTGGTGTATACATGATACAGATAAAATGGAGTTGAGAATAAGGAGTACACGAAGTAAAAAGGGTGATCTTTGTACAAGTTATGTTTAGTGAAATATCTGGAAAGTTTGAAGATGATTGACTAGAAAATTTCACTGAGTATGCTTCAGTATTTTACTTATAACTTTTTTCTAGTTATCCAAATGAGATGATCCTTAATTTTCGTTAACCTAGAGACAAATGACTACATTTTTCATGAAGACATAGAATTCAAATTCTGTCTATAAGAGTCTTAAAATCTAACCTGAATTTGTAAAATTAGGTATGCTTCGGTGAGAGTCCACTGTAGCAAACTCCTTGCTTCTCCGCAGTAAACTTAAAGGATTTAGGTAGGAATTCTCTCGAGTAAAGTTCACCACGGTCAAATCTAGGTTTTTCCATGTTGAACTTGTGAAATTTTCACAAGAATTCCTCTCGAGAGGAGTTCGTCACAGCAAACTTTTCTCTACACTGAACATGTTTTGGTATGTTAGGAATATCTTGTTCTATAAGTATCCAAATGGAATGATTTTTTATTTGAAGTAGATTAAAGAAGTAGGGCCAAAAATTATCTGAAGAAATAAAATTCTAAATCTTACTCTATGAATTTCAATTTATGTGTGGAATGTGAATGAAGGGAACTATCTCAGTATAAGAACAGTCCAATATTATTTGGATTATAACTTCCAAATTACTGAATCAAATTGAATGATCTTAGTGTTGTTAGAAACATAAGACATAGGGGGGACATTTTCTAGAAGAAAGTATTCTCAAATTTCCCCAATTGAATTGTCTAAATGATCAAGAACAATATACCTGAAATTCAGTGTTTAGAGAAAAATCTGAAATGATTCATTAGGTTATAAAATTAGATTCTAATGATTTTTTTGGGGAATAAACCATAAGTATAATTGATACTCATAATGAGAATAATAGAGTGATACCCAGGATTGTTAGGACATGCATTGTGCATATTGCATATACATATAACTACATTAATAAACACTTATAATTGTGCAAATTGTGATATGTGTTTATTGTGTGATATAGAGGAGCAACTAAAATGTCCACCTCCAGACGTTGGTGGAACTTTCAGGCATTAGATTCAGGAGATTCAGAAGCAACCTGTGAGTAACCTAGATGGTCTCACCCAATTACTTGTTTGCTTTATATTATGCTTGAATTATTGAATGAATGTGAATTGATTTTGCTGATTTTGGACAATGAAAGTTCGATGATTTTGGTGTATGAATGAGTTATTGAAGTGCTCATTGTATGTGAATTTGAGGAAATAAATGTTGCTCAACAATTTTATTGAATGTCGGACTAAGGTCTGATGATAAATGTGATCTAATTGTGAATGTCTAATCATATGATTGACTGAGAATATGTTATGTGAAACATTCAATACATGAATGCATGTAAGGTAAGGGAAGTTGTGACTGAAGTCACCAGGATAAAGAGCTTAAAGCTCGGATTGTGATTAAAGCCTCAAGCTCGATTGTAAATGTACCCGATATCTACTAAGGGATATAGGACATAATTTGACACCGCTCGATATGTACTAAGGGATTTGATCTAGTAAAAAGGCACTCAGTCACAATGACAATAATAAATGAAAGTAGTCTCACGTGCATTGCAATTATACTTGATATGTGTATTGTATATGAATGAAAGGATTATGATGATTGCTCTGAAAGTGAAATGTGACATTTTATGAATATGAAAAAAGATATGAATAATATATTATGTGTATTGATGTGATGCATTAATTGAGTGAACCAACGATGATGGTTACCTTATTAAGTTCACAAAACTCATCAAAATTGCAACGTTGATTTTTCAAAACCGAAAGACAATATTAGCTAGTGAGGGACACGACTAGCAGTGTAACTTTTACTTTTGGGAATAAGAAGAAATGACTCAAAGGTCGGCCAGCTTGATATGTATAGATTAGATAGATTTTGTGTATCACCCTCTTTTATGTAGCACATTTTTGTATTAGGCTATGATGATGTATTGATATGGACGCTAAAAGATACATTGTAAATATTCATTTTTTATGAAACGAAATGAGAAAATTTTGGTTGTTAAATATTGTGACTTTCCTTATGATGTTTATAAGAAAATAAAGAAACATGATGCTATGTTAAGCAGATTGAACATAGCGCGCCATTATCATAGGTTATGTACGGGAATATCCACAGGGTGTTCCAGTATATATCTTAGGGGAAGGGGGACACATTACTAGTGTAAAATGATAAGGTAGGACACAAATAGAAAGAAAGTACGTCCATTTTATAAAATTTTGTTTGATGATATATTTTTCTTACCTAAAATTAGGAAATTTTTTCTTCAAAATCATGTTTGTGTGGTTTTATAAACCAATTTAAGGAAATATATATTGGATAAACGAGTTATTTTGAGGAACATTGGAAAGTGTCTTATGGCATTTATATATTTTAACTAGTTTAATATCCCCCGATGTTAGTAAAGGGTCAAGCGTTATTTGTCTTCTTAGCAAGCCACCCATTATAAATTTAAAGGGATGTGGAGCATTTAGTGTTTACTTGTTAAACGAAGCCTTGCCAATTGAAATTTGATGGTTCTAACATAAAGAAGTTAGCTAGTGTTTGGATAGTCATTACTTCACGAAATGGGAACAAAACTCTTCTTTATCTTAAGATGGACTTCTTATGTATTAATATATAAGAGCCCAATAACTGGGCTAGACCTTCTAGCTTAGCTTAGAGCTAAAGAAGTTCTCATTATGGGGATTCCAAATAGGTACTGTAGTACGTTATAGAAGACTATAGGTGTATAAGTTTAAACTTATTGTCTTATTATATTGCTAACATTCAATTATCGAAATTCTTTGATGAGATTGAATTTTAAGATATTCCTTAAGAAGAAAATTAGGAGGTGAATGAACTTTCTCAAATAGCCTCTAAGGTAAGGATATGTAATAGCCCAGACCACCCGATAATAACTAACTAACCCCAGAAAACTATGAACTTCTACGATATACTTGAGTGGGAGCAACCCAAGAATGTCATAGAAGTCCTCAATTTTCTAGGGTTAGCTGGATATTAATGGAGATTTGTTGAGGGTTTTTCAATACTTATAACCCATTTGTCAAGCCTTACCTGGAAAATAATAAAATTTCAGTAGGATGATAAATGCGAGGCGAGTTTCCAAGAGTTGAAGTGGCGATTGACTTCTGCACTAGTTATTGCCTTACCTACCCAAGGAGTTGGGTATGAGGTATGCAGTGATGTTAGTCGCCAGGGGCTTAACTGTGTACTTATGCATGCTGGGCAAGTAATCGTATATGCTTCTAGACAACTGACGAAGCATAAACTAAATTATCCTACAAATGATTTGGAGCTTGTAACAGTAGTATTTGCACTCAAGATTTTAAGACACTATCTTTATGGGGAGAATTGCCGTATACACCAACCATAAAAATCTGAAGTATCTAACGACACAGAAGGAGCTAAACCTCAGACAAAGGAGATGGTTGGAATTGATTAAGGGTTATGACTTAATAACTAACTGTCATCCTAGAAAAGCAAATATGATAGCTGATGCATTGAGTCATAAGTCCTATTTTGCAGAAACTGTTAGATAAGATTTTTACATGACACATATGATGAGTGTGCACAGCTTTAGGGTTAGACTCTTAGTGGCAGAAAATGACAAAACATTTCTAGCACGGTCTGACGTTCGACCTACATTATTTGATGAGATCAGGAGATCGCAGGCTAATGATCTTGAGTTAAAATTCATTTGGGAGAAATTGCCATTTGAAGATAGTGAGGGATTCATACTAAGAGAAGACGGGTTATTAGTCTTTAGTGATAGAGCTTGTCTATCGAATGATTAGGGTCTCAGGCGAGCTATCTCAAAGGAAGCTTACAGTTCGGCTTATGCTATGCTATACATCCTGGTAGTACCAAGATGTATCGAACTCTTAAAGAGAGATATTGGTGGCCAGGGATGAAGAGAGAGATTATAAAATTTATGGCCAGATGTCTTCCCTATCAAAAAATTATGGTAGAGAAACAAAAACTAATAGGTATGCGACAATCTTTTCCTATTCCAGAATGGAAATGAGAGCATGTGACAATGGATTTTGTAATTAGATTATCTCGTACATCAAAGGGTCACGATGCTATTTAGGTTATAGTGGATATATTGATGAAGTCTGCTCATTTTTTTCCTGTCCACATAACCTACTCATTGAAAAAATTAGCAAAACTATATATTAATGAGATTGTGAAGCTGTACGAGGTGCTAGTTTTTATCGTATCAGATAGGGATCTGAGATTCACCTCACGATTTTAGCTGAAATTCCAAGAATCTTTAGGGACTAATCAAAAGTTTAGTACTGCCTTCTACCCCTAGACTGATGATCAGTCAGAGAGGACCATTCAGGCACTGAAGGACATACTGAGAGCATATATGATGGAATTCCAAGGGAGTTAGGACAGGCATTTGCCTTTGATTGAGTTTGCTTATAACAATAGTTATCATACAAGTATCGGTATGCAACCATATGAAACTCTTTATGAGAGGAAGTGCAAGAAACCTCTATGCTGGGATGAGGTTAGTATAACCAAAATCAAAGGAGTTGAGTTGATAGAAGTCACCACTCAGAAGATAAAAAACATTCAAGAGAAGATGAAATTCGCCCAAGATCATCAAAAGAGTTACGCGGATAAGAGGAGATGACAATTAGTGTTTGCAATTAGTGATAGGGTTTTTCTTCAAATATCACCATAGAAAGGTATCATCAGATTTCAGTGTCTAGGGAAGCTAAACCCTTAATATATCGAACCTTTCCACATCCTAGAGCATGTCGGGACTGTGGTATATCAGTTGGAATTGCCACCGAACTGGGATAAGATCCATAATGTATTCCATGTCTCTATGCCTAAAAAGTACATACGGGATCCATCTCATGTCTTGGAGACACCTCTCATAGAGCTGAGAGAAGACTTGAGTTTTGAGCTGAAACTAGTTTAGATTTTGGATTGATAGACAAAGAAATTATGTAGTAAGGAGGTATCCATGGTTAAAGTTCTTTGGAAAAGCAACAGGGGTCGAGGAGATGATATGGGAGCATGAGGATACTATAAGACGTCAGTACCCCCATTTATTTGTTTCCTCGATATAGGAGTTTCAAGGACGAAACTCTTTTAAGTAAGGGAAGACTTGTTGTTGGATGAAAAAAGAAAATATGCAAGATTTGGTTAAACGGTGGATTTCAAAACTTTTTTAGAAATCATAACACAGCAGAAGCAAAATAACCAAATCAACATGCCAATCCATACATGATATGGTATAAAGATAATATTTAACATAAGAACAAGATGTATCATTTCCAAAGTGATGTATCTGCTGGAGTTATATAAATATAGTGCTCTGGAAAGCAAGTGTATTTATATGTAACTTAATTTTCTTCCAGTTACAATTTTTTAATGAAAATATTTATTATTAATGAAATAAAAGAGTTTGGTTTTATATGTATGAGCATTATATATCTAGTCAAAACGTACTGAAATTCTTTTATAAGTAATATACATATAAATAGAGATGTATGGGAAGCATGTATATTATTAGAATCTAAATTAATTGATTCATAGTTGAATAATCAAGTTGGTCGCTTGA
>JAOQMP010000008.1:37829356-37840198 GCA_027563575.1 Erythroxylum pedicellare
AAATTGCAAAACAGTCCATTGTCATATTATACAGTTGTATTGTATACTTTATAAGTTTAAATCAACCTTGCCTCAAAAAATCATAATAATAAATAATAACCACAATTAATATGAAAAAAGAAAATAGCCATCGTATGAATATAAAATTAAGAATAATTCAAAGTATTAAAAATATTGCAATTTCATCATATAATAAATAATAATTACATCAAAACATCTAAAAAAAAGAATAATAAATAACCTTGACTTTCAAACTATTACAATTTATGACAAGAGTTTAAGATGAAGAAACAACCAAGTAGAAGTGAAACAAAAACATTTACAATTAAATAAAACATATAGAATTTAACATAAACATCAAATATAAGCAAAATTAAAGGAAAACGAAAAACAAAAACAAAAACAAAAAACTAGAACTGCATTCAATCGTTTACCGAAGGATGTGAACTATAACTGTACTAACCCCAGTTATCATTCGATACAAAATACTCATAATTGAGAGAAGCCTTATCATCATCATCATTCAAATTCAGTGCACTAAATGACATGTCAGTGCTTTCTTACCCAAGATTATCTTCCAAGTTTCTCATAAACCTAATATGTCAAAAGATCGATATTATTAATGGAAATTGGATCTATTATACTAGTAAACAATAAAATTTAATTATTAAAAAGTTATAAGAAATTATATCGAAATTAATAATGACAATAGCATACCTTTCTCAAAGCTTTAAATTGTAACAAATGAAAACTAAGTCATTCAATCTCTTGTGCTCTAATCTATTATTTTTCTTGGAATTGATGAATTCAAATGTACTTCAATTCTGTTCACAGCCTATTGCATTCACACATTGACTTAAAATCTGAATTGCAAACCTTTACAATTCTGAAACACTAGTTCCGAATTGATCCCACCAACAAACTATAAATCGTAAGATAACAAAAGTAGTGTTATAAACAAAATAAAGTGATAATTAATTTTTAATAAATAAAAAAGGAAACATATAATAACTAGAGAAAGTTTTGCTCTTTGTTAATAGAAATTGCCAATCCAAAATCCCCAAAAGACTGCTTGTAAAGCTCCATTTCTAAGCTCAAGAGATCTTACATCATTCCATGGCCAACAATTATTGTAATAGTGAATAACATTTATCTATTAACTTCAACTTTCTTTGTAAAATCTAGTTTGAAATAGACACTAGGATTTAAAAAGCCCTAGTTGCAAACAATAGAGAAGAAAGTTGTGTTTCCCATCTCTTATTGATGATTGCAAGATATAGTGGGTAAAAAAAAGGCCTATGTTTCATATTAGCCTTGATTTCTTCCTTTTCCCCCTCCACAACATCAAAAATAACCTATTGGTGTCTTTTCTTCACTATAAGTCAAGCAAAATGCCCTCACCAAAGGCTCACAAACTCGAGTAACAAGTTGGCATTAAGACCAAAATTCTCTATCTTCCATTATAATTCTAAACACTTGCAATCTAACATTAGATCTAGCATACTGAGATGCAATCCACTTATCACTTGTAAACATTTGTCTTAACTCTTTCTTCATCATAACAAAAGACTAAAGTGATAAGAAATTCATTGTACATCTTTTCATAGTACGACAATACAAATTTCTACCATTGGTAAATTTCTTTCTCATTAAATTCAACACCCATCCACAATTATAGACAAACGTGGTCACCTTTTTAACTTTCTACATGGTCTCATCATTAATAAGAAAATACCTAGGATCCCTTATATTCTCCAACATTAATTTAATGCAACGTCTAGCAAAAGGAGTCTAAAAAAAAGAATTATCTTTATTTTGTAACCTTCTTTCTGGCGCTTTATAAGCAGAATCATTATCAGTAGTAAACTGAACAATATTTTCTGACCCTACTTCATTCACAACTTCATCGAATATCTCAAATAAAGTTTTCATATTTTTAATAATGCCAGATGCATCAATAGACTTCAAAAACATTTAGTCATTTTTAGAATAAACCAAAAAATTAATAATAGGCTCTTGTCTCCTATTTGTCCAACCATCACACATAATTGAACACCTATAATTAGCCCAATTCACTATTCTTTTTACCAATTTACTTTTAATTTCAGAAGTTAAGCAACTCAAAACTTTACCTCTTAAGTCATCAATCGAAGGAGCTTTGTATCTTGGACCAAAAGAGGATATAACATCCATCATAAGCTAATAATAGTAAGACTGAGAAGTATTGAATGATGAACTTGTATCATACCACTATCTAGCTACTGTCATATCTACATTATGAGTCACATCTCTTGATTACATGGCACTACAAACTGAAGGTTGAGCTTCAGGAGTTGTTCAAGGTGTAAAAAAACTAGTCATCTGCCTTCTTCTTTTCTTAACATCAGGTTCAAGTATAACATTCACTTTTTGCTGGGTCTGGGATGGAATACTACCACTATCACTACCACCTCTAACATTTCCTTATTCATCACAAAAACTAGTAATCGAACTTCTACTACCAATTTGATAATTTAATATCTCCCTTTTATCTTTCTCTTATTGATATTCTTTAAGCAAACTTTTCATTTGCCACTTCATATCATGACTTACTTTTTTACAGGGTCCCACATCTCCTTTAACCACAATAAATGCTTCTTTAATCGAGTGATTCCTCCAGGTTTCAAATACTTGTTACAAAACAAGTAAATTGTATAGTTCTTCATACCCAGGACCAATGCAACATGAGCCCAAGTTGGAACATTACATCTTCCTAAACTGGTTTGATCAAGAGTACTTGAACTTTCTTCCATTTATCTGTAAAAATAAATGAATTCATATACCAAAATTATACATAATTCAATGTCATCCAACATTATTCATGAATAAGTCAAAAATCAATAATTCAAGTATTCAATATACTCAATTACATAATATTTATGTCCATCATATATAATATAACTCATTTTGTTTGATTACATCATATACAATTCAATTTCATCCAACACCATCCAATTTTATCAAACACAATTCATCAAGAAGTTAGAAACCAACAATTCAACTATTCAACATATATAGTTACATAATACACATGTCCATCCTATGTAATATAACTCAGTTTGTATGATTACATAATACGCAATCCGATTTTATCTAACCTAATTCATCATTAAGTCAAAAACCAACAATTCAATTATTCAACATAGACAATTACATAATACATATGACCATCATATGTAATATAACTCCTTTTGAATGATTACATCATAAACAATTCAATTTCATCCTACACAATCATATTTTATACATCACAGTTCAAAATACACTTATTTTTTCTTATACTATATTACTATTCTTTCCTAATCTTTTCATGTCTCTTTAAACTGTGAAAGAAAAGAAAAACTTGAATCTTCTCTTCTTATGATAAAATTGACCAATGGTTTGATCAAATTTAGGTGGTATCTGAAAGTAAATATGATAGCTTTGTTGGTCTATTATATGATATGCATGACAATTTAATTGTCATTATTAGTCAATCAACTAATTGCCTTGACAACTTAATTGAAAGAGATTGCTAATGGATAATTGAAAGAATCAATAGATCTATTCCTTTATAAAATGAAGAAAATAGAGCTACAATTATACAAATCAATTGTACACTTGGAAAATGTTAACTATTTAGAAATACTATTGATTAGATTTTAGTTTTATTACTAATTTACTATACAATTACATGGACGTCCTTGGCTCCTCCACAGTGATATTATTATTAATCGCAATGGCATAATTTTATACTCAACACTATTGTACTAATTTTAAGAATATGTATCAAAATATTATATCAATTAATTATTTACTTTAAAGTTTAAATACTAACAAGATTATTTTATTTTCTTATTCTCGGTTTTAAGTTGAAACTTTTAACTTTTAACTCTCAATTCACACATGTTCATTGCATTCCATTCACCAACTTCCTTAAAAAACTTAAGATAAATAAATCCCATATAAACCAAACTACCACTAAAGCACCAAGATTTTAAAAAATCGTGCATCACTGATTCATTTCGTTCAACTCCAATCCTCCAGGTATCTAATTCCAAACCAACAAAAATAACAAATCCAATTCACAATTTAATTCCAACTTCTAACTTCCAACAATCTAATCCATTCACAATTACGATCACAATTCGCAAATACAGTTAGCAGAAAAAATCAATTCAAAACACACCTAAAAACTTCACAATGTTTTGCTTCAGATTTTTAGGTCGAGTCAGGTTTTGATTTGGAGCTTTTCTAGATCTGGCAATTCCAGATATGATGGTGATAGGAAGTGGCAGACGATGGTGGAAAAATCAGAGTGAATTATGGAGTAGTGTGGAGGAGGGATAAAGTTGATCAGTGGGGGTGTGGTTTCGGTGGAGGAGGGCTATTGGTGTGGTGGTGGCATAGAGGAACTAAGGAATTTGTTTGGTGGTTCTGTTGTAATTGGAGAAGGAAAAGTAGCTATTAAAGAGGAGAATGCGAGAGAGAGAACGAAGAGTGCATTGTGTGAGAGAGAATGAAGGAGGATAGTAAGAGAGAAATTAAAATGAAAATGAGAAAGATGAAATTAAGCAGATGGGTTGAGGGCTTAGGGATAAAGTTTTCAACTTTTGCTAATCATTCCCTCAATTTTTTGAAATTTACAGTATCATCCGTTATAGGGTCGATATTTTGAATACCAGATAGTACTAAATGAAAACACTCAGGTTCAGTCGATACCCACGATCGATATTGTAACTGTCGATATCATTCCATTTGTGGCCAATATGATACATTTCGATCATACCACTTGAAGATTTCAAGTTGATATTGGGGATCAATTTCTTCAAGGTAGAAAAGGTAGTGTTATATCCAAGTTTTGAAGATATGATGATCATGCATAAGAAAAATTCCTTCTTTGTTAATTGTTGTAGATATGGTGGTGGAATGATAGATGATAACGACGATAGCATATGTATCACCATAAGCATCGAGAAAGGGTTGAAGAAAGATATAGAGACCTATCTTGCTGCTATATGAGGGATCGATGAGGATCACATGGTGGAAATCCTCAATACAGTTGCAAGTTTGTTGACGGAGTTTCGGGACATGATGCTGAAAAGTTTACTTAAGACTCTTCCCCACTCGTCGAGAGATAGATCATAAGATTGAGTTGGTTCCTATAGCCATCCCACCTGCACACTCCCCATGTAGGATGTCCCCATTGGAGTTGAGGGAGCTTCGAAAGAAACTTGGTGAACTGTTGGAGGCAGGTTTCATCCAACAGTCTAAAGACTCATATGGTGCCCCAGTGTTGTTCCACAAGAAAGGAGGATGGAACACTTCAGATGCACGTGGACTATCGAGCCTTGAACAAGGTAACAATAAATAAATAAATATCCTATTCCTTTAGTTCAAGATTTGATGGACAGATTGTCGAGGGCTGTAGGTTTCACAAAGATGGGTCTTCGAAGTGGGCTATTGGCAAGTGCAGATAGCCAAGAGTGATCTGTAGATGACAACGTGTGTGATTTGATATGGATAGTATGAATTTCTAGTCAATGTCGTTTGGATTAACTAACGCCCCTGCAACATTTTGTAACCTAATGAAAGATGTGTTATATGATTTCCTTGATGAGTTCATAGTGGTGTATCTCGATGATATCATGGTTCACAATACAAACATGGCAGAACATATGGAGCACCTGAGGAAAGTGTTCGAGCATCTGTAGCAACACAAGGTCTACGTGAAGATGGAAAAGTGTGAGTTTGAACAGTCAGAGATTAGATTCTTGGGTCACTTCGTGAGCAAGGGTAAGGTCAAGATGGGCCCTAAGAAAGTGAAGGCAATATTTGAGTGGCAGGTTCCCACGAATATATGAAAGTTGCAAAGTTTTCTCGAACTAGCGAACTACTATCAGTGGTTTATAGTGGGATACTCGAAGAAAGCGACACCGTTGACGAACTTACTAAAGAAAAAGCAAGAGTGGTGTTGATCATATGCATGTTAGGAGGTATTCAATATACTTAAATTCACAATCTCAATCGATCCTGTGTTAAAGATGCTAGTATGGCACCTCACTCTCGGAGGACACGTACCTGACATCCTGAGTGATATCCGAATATGTACCCTAAAGGGTGGCATGCCAGAGCACTCACATCACTAACTTAATCATGGAATTATAATTAATACGTAAATGTCATAATAATTTAAAAACCAAATTCCTTATTTCATTTCATAAAAACCGAATATGTACATTGTAGCATTTTGTATTTCATCCCTATATATACATTATCAAAACTAAATACAAATCATGCTATACACATGAGGAATTACACAAAAATTCTATCTAATCCTTCAATCTCAGCTGATTGACCTTTGAGCTATTTTTTCTTTCCAAAAGTACAAGAACTGTACTTCTTGTAGAATCCCTCTGTCACTAATGTCCTCTCTTGGTCCTGAAATGTTAACGTTGCAATTTTGGTAAGTTTTATGAACTCAGTGAGGTAACCATCCTTGATAGTTCACTCAAATCATATAACACATCACATCATATATCCACATAATTTACATCATTTTATTTATCATCTTATAGCATTACATAGCACTCTGCTCACAATTTTCACGTTCTCATTCAAATATAAGTCAACATTACATTTCAATCATTCAAACATACATTTTAAATATATATGCAATGTTTATGAGACTCATTTTGTATTATTACATTGCTGTGACCGAGTGCCTATAACTATCCCATATCCATTGTAGATACCAGATTCATTGTTAACTATCCCTTATCCGTTGGGGATACAGGGCTCATTATATATAACAAGCCTTTGGCTCTTAATCACATTCTGAGCTTTAAGCTCATTTTCGGTGGCTACTCAGGTATAACTGTCATTATTTGTTCATGCATTCTTGTAATGAAATGCATCAAATATGTTCAGTCAATAAAAAATGCTCAATATCACACAGTCATATTCACCATCACACTCTCTTTCACATTTGTTATTGGACCTTAGTATGGTATTCAACATATACGTTGAGAATCATTTATTTCATCAAATTCACATACAAAGAACATTTCCAATATATCATTCATGCATCAAACACCTCAGACATTCAATGTATAGAATTCACAAAATAATTCAATATAAAATTTAAAAAAAATTATTCAAGTGAGACCGTCTAGGTTCCTCACAGTTTGCTCCAGAAAGTTATTACCTCAAATTCCAGCAACGTCTAGATGTTGTCGCTCCATATGATCTTCTAAATCATGCAATACATAAACATTTATACCCATCACAACTTTGCACAATTATAAGTATTCATTTATGTAAATATATGTATATGGATTATGTACAATGTATGCTCAATGGCAATCCTGAGTACATTTCCTTAATATGCGTCTCATAACTAATTTAACATGATCTTTAAATCATTCCTTAATACCCTAATACACTTTCCTTACTTTCATTCATCATCAACTAGGCTCATTCGAGATCACACTCAAGCCTAAATATCTCATAGAAAACATTAATAAGTTAACAATTTATATATATATATGGTTTTGGGACAAAAGGCATAACTTTTGCTGTGGATGTTGGATTAATGTCATTTTAGAATTCGTTAGAAGAGGACTTCGATTTCTACAACTTTTATGAAGACCCTGAAGAGAGACTTTTCCGTATAAAGGGTCAAAATGGGAACTTTATGTAAGTTTCCCGAGAATGTCTGCTCAGCGGACATGCGTCCCTCCAAACGGACATAAACAGGGCTGAGAAGTTTGGTAGACCTGAGAAGGTCCGTCCAGCGGACTTGAAGTCTGTATAACAGACATGTGAGAAACATATCTCACTTAATAGCATTTCCGACGATTTCTATATATATTCTAACATCATTTTCACTCTAAAATTTCCTGAATTCATTTTCTCTAATGCAACATCATTTCATACTAATTTAACCACCAAATTGATTGCATTAAACTCTCAAACCTTAACTCATTTGATTCATCATTCAACCAAATCTCATCATTCATGAAATCCTATCCTTTTTCCATAACATATCTCATTCATAAGTATCAAATAATTCATGTTCAAAATTCATCACTTCAAGTTGATAACTTATTCATTTATACCTCAATTTCATTTTAATATTATCCGGACACAAATCAAAATCCATGCTTGATCATAAACACCAAAAATATAACATATTCTTATATACTTTCATCATAAATTTTCTGCACATGTTCTACTTCATTTTTCACCTTCATTTTATTCTTAACTATCACCTGAATTCATCTCATTTCAAGATGTCATAAAACTACCTATTGTTCTTAAACTACAACTATACCCAGTACTCAACTTGAAGTCAAAATTTGAAACTCTTAAAGATAGAATTTGAATTTTATGTATACACGAAAAATGTAGCCATATGTCTCTAATTTAATCCAAATTAAAAATCATCCCATTTGGATATCTACAAGTCAAGTTATGGATAAAATACAGATGCATATCCAGTGGAAATGTTACAGCTAACATATTCCAACACACTTTAAACACCATTATCACTTTATCTCTAAACTTTCATCCTGGTTCTTCTCCTTTCAAGACACTACACTTGCCTTTTCTTTAACTTCAATACTCA
Source organism: Erythroxylum pedicellare (assembly GCA_027563575.1). Lineage (NCBI taxonomy): Eukaryota > Viridiplantae > Streptophyta > Magnoliopsida > Malpighiales > Erythroxylaceae > Erythroxylum > Erythroxylum pedicellare. The sequence continues at coordinate 37,838,004 of JAOQMP010000008.1, forward strand.
ATCAATCCATTTCTAAAACAATCAATGATCCATGCTTTTATCATCAAAACAAAACATGAAAACATCCATTCACAAATCAATTTTTCTGCACTTCTTTCTACATCCTTTAAGGATTCATTCTAACTCTAAATCATCTCTATATCAATTTATGAATCGTAAATCATCACTTATATAAAACCAATACATTTACATATACATTTCATCATTCATGACTCACACATAAAAATTTCAGGATCAAGTCATCAATCTCAAATTACTCATCATATTAGTTTCATTTAACACTACCCATGATGATTGAAGCATAACTTACTTAATTTAGCTTCAGTGTCTTCAAATCACATTTAACCCTAGCTCCTAAGCATCATACGATCTTCATCATTCCAAAGGTGGTATGGATAGGTCTTTAGTGACAAATATGAAGAAGATAGAAAAAATGATAGTAGCAAATGGAGGTGAGAGTAAGCTCCAACGTTGATGAGGTGAGAAGTGTGAGAAGTGAATGTCATAAATGAAGAAGATTGAAGAAGATGAGAAGAGAAAAATACAAGAGGTGAGAGAAATTGAATAAAGTAAAAGACAATTAAAAATGAGATGGTCTTTCACTTTGAACAATTTCGTGGGTTATGGCATGAGGTTTGGCAAGTGACACTTGTCACTTTCTGATAGTCTCTCCTTGATCGTTTATTTAATTAGTCCATTTATCTCCGATTTCTACTCCAATTGCCTCCTAATTCTCAATGACACTTTTCAATAATTCCCAAAGTCATTTATCAAATTTCCATTGCCATTTGAAAATTAATTCTATTACAATTTATCAATTGTCTTGCCACTTTGCATTTTTCCTATTCCAAAAATACCCAAAATTTTAGAATTTTTCCAAATTTTCACCAAAAAATCTAAGTCAATAAATATACTCTCCAAATCACTTTTTAACACACATAATTCACAATTCCAAATATAACCACATTTATAGATCAATTATACTCGAAAAATGTCAATGAATTCATTTACAATCATTTTAATGTGCAAAAATCAATATTCACGTATGTGTCTATGCTATATTATGCATGAGTATGAAATGCACTTTCTGGCTTCTTAATAAACTCTCATATACACAATTCTAGGGCTCTAAATCTTAATTCGTGAAGCAAGCCTAGTGATAGGAGTTCGTTGATGAATATGACTTCATGTGGGAACATAAACTGGGGAGGCACAACATAACAGATGCCTTAAGTCTGAAGGAGGTGTTCACGAGTCAAACTTGTTAGAGCAAATTAAAGCTACAGCTCTGTTGGAAAGAACATATTGTAAGTTGATCTCACAAGTTAAAAAATGAGTTGTGTGCAAATTTTGGCTCAATGATGATGGGATATTGATGACTAAGGGTAGTCAAGTATACGTGCTAAGTTTTGGTAGCTTGCAAAAGCAATTGTTAAAGGAGATGCACGAATCACAGCGGGCTAGTCACCCCAGATTTCAGAGGATGATGGCGTTCCTAGCTCATTCCTATTATTGGTCAAAGATAGAGAATGACATTGAAGTGTATGTCAAGACGTGCCTTGTGTCTCAATTGGATAAATCAAAGAGGAAGAAGGAAGCTGGTTTGCTACAACCCTTATCTATTCCTAAAAGACCGAGGATGTCAGTTTCAATGGATTTTATTAGAGGGTTTGCAAAGGTGGACAACATGGAGACAATTAGGGTGATTGTAGATCATTTCTCTAAGTTTGGAATCTTTGTGCTAGCACCAACATATTGTCCTTTGGATCTTGAGGCGGAGTTGTTTTATAAAAATATGGTGACGTATTTCAGAGTCCCCACGGACATTGTGAGTGACCGAGACACCAAATTTACAGGTTAATTTTGGATGTCCCTTTTAGTTAAAGTTTTCAACGATGACTCACCCATAAATGGATGGCCAAATGGAGAGGATCAATGTTCTATTGGAGGAGTGAGCATAACATAAGAGCAATTCAATGTAATTGAAAACGATCTAGAAGGGGGGTTGAATAGATCTTTTAAATTTTTTTAACAAAGTTCTACAAAAACAAAGAGTTAATACACATAAACAAACAAACAGATTTAAATATAAAGAGAAGGGAAGAGAGGCAAACACTATTTTTATAGAGGTTCGGTGCTAAGACCTACGTCCTCTACCTAAGCTCCCACTTAGGATTTTGGCAAAACTCTTTACT
>JAOQMP010000008.1:37850202-37873047 GCA_027563575.1 Erythroxylum pedicellare
CCTCTTCCAAATGTTTGTTGCCATTTAATCTTGAATGATTGTAAAGAATAAGCTATCATTTTCATGATGATGTTCTTTGTTTGTAAATTGTTTAAGTGAGATTATATGAGAAATGAGTATTACAATTTCATATCGAAAAGGGAACATAAGTGCAAGATTTTATAATTATCGCACATGTGTTTCTTTTAAGTTTGTACTGGGATTATTATTGGATCAATCTAGAATTAAGGTGCTATAAATGATATGAGACCAAACTTTCGTTAGTATGATATGAGTTACAGACAAGGGTATTAGAGGTAGGATTGTGAGTAATGGGAGCCTTCTGAAAAACTTCTAATCTAGTTACACATCAAAAGAAGAAGAGGACTAGAGTCTAGAGTCTAGATTGAACCTTGAAATATTAAGGATTTAAGGAGAAGTGATTGTGAGATACAATATGATAGCGGAGTATCATAATTTTACATATCAAAATGCAACATAAAACATTATTCTTCAGAGATGAGAATCACAATCTTACATATCAAAATGTAGCATAAAACATGATGATGATGATGATGATCGTGATCATAATAATAAAAAAGTATATGTTATATGTTTTTTATTAGAGTTATGAAATTAATTTTTGTAAATTTAAATATCTAAAATCTAAATTCTTATAAGAATATTCAACAAAATATTAAGATATATAATATTCATACCCTTATAAGTCATTTTATACATAAAAACCTAATATTAAATAGCTAATTTTACTAAACATCTCTAACAAATAACTGATGTTATTTGCTGTTCAAATCAGCTAATATAATCTGCTATCAGTTAACTGCTGATAAAATTAGTTAACAGCTAATGCAATCCGTTGATTTATTAGTTTATCATATACTTTTTTAATATATAATAAACCAATAAATCAATTTGTTGTATATATATCATTTTTTGTGATTTGCATAATTTTCAACAATCTTTGTTTATCTATCCATCATAGACTATTCAAGTGAAAAACAGAGCCACTAATATCATCCGTTTAATTTTCAATTATAAAGACGTAACAGAAGGATGTCTCTATCACATAACCAAAAACACTAAGGGATTTTTATTTAAAAATTTAAAATACAAGACGTTTTTAAGAATTAAACAAACACGTGAACTCTTTTTTTGACCCATTGACTAACAACATGAGAAAAGCTTACTAGGTGTGTGAACATAGACTAACAGACCAAGGAACACAAAGTGAAGGACCGTTATCCTAAGACATATAAGACATATCTTAAATGATATTATAATTTATTGCTTAAGATAACGCTCTACAGCGTCCCGCCGATTATTCCATGGCTTACAAGTAACTTCGCGATATATGCATGTTGTAGATACATTCTTGCACTACAGAAATTACTTCAGCTTTAATTTCTATTTCCTACGAAGAATCAAACTGCTGACTCTCGTTCTTTATTCTACTGAGCTACATATGAAAACTTCCGCAGTGATTGCTTTCTTTTATAGGTCCAAGAGGCTTACTAACAACTATTTTACGATAATTCACGTCTAAAAGAGCTCTAGATGCTTCTTCTAAAAGCTCTAGATCGATGCCAAATTTAGCGGTCCAGAATGTAACAAATCGAGGGCCTTTACTTCACCCAATAAGATCTCATGTCACTTTCGATGGTGCTTGATCCCAAAAGGAGAAAACGAACTCCTAATTAAGCTATTATCGATTATGCTTCTCTCATCGTACAGTGGCCTCTCATAGTGTTTCTTTGTGATAACCCAACCATCATAAATTTCAGAAAGGAGAGCAATTCAAACGTTATCACACACTATAAGGACCAACAGAAAGTAAATGAACTTTTGAAGCAGCCGTCCAGTTAGATTTGTACTCCTCAACACCCTTGTGAAACCACCTAGCCTGTTCCATTTATTCTTCCAAATAGGGAAAATAAAACAAACTTTATGAGGTTCGACCTTGTTTTTGCCCATGGGAGGAGGAAGGAAATTTTACATAATATGTAAAAGGTGGTTAATCAATTAATTGATTAAAAATCAACTTTCTTTCATTTTAGTTAGGGAACTTTGGCCAGAAGCAACTAAAAAAACAAAAAAGCAATTAGTCCTCCTTGTATCCATCAACTTTTAGTGGCAAAATGAAAGTCAATATTTATCATATGCACATGGAATCAAAAAGAATAAAGAATGGCCAATTATTCAGGCCACACATTTCAAATCTCCACTTTAGTTTGAATTGGATGATATCGTAACTTCACTTTCTTTAAATATTCCTCACATAAGGTATTTCAAATGTTAATAATTCTAAGATAAATTATTGTTTCAACTTCAAAATTGCAACAGACTTGGGTCATTATATTACTGTATTACCTATAGTTTCAATTTGGTTGAAAGTATGGTCTGTACTTCAATGTTTCACAAAAAATCCGAGTAAGTTTTGAATATTGATATCACTTTGCACTTTAGTGTTATTAAAATGGTACTTATTATTAAAATGATAATTGCACCATAAATAAAGTAAAAAAGAGAAAATAGACATAATTAAAGACTTATTTATACCTTTTATAAAATGTTGACATAAAAATTACACCATTAACTAATGCCTTAAAAAATATTTTTAAGATTACGTCAATGTCTAATAGTTCCAAATTGTCCAAATGTGATACCACATATGCTAAAATGATGATTTAAATATTAGGAATTGATAAAAAACCTAAATCTATTATAGTTTAGGATATGATTAATACCATTTTAAAAACGTTAAGGTGTAATATGATATTGTAGATAACGATAGGAGTTTACTTTGATTTTTTGCACGTTACACCTTTAGTCTTTTAATTTTATTTGAAACATATTTTTGTGAGAATAATATCTCTAATAAGTGGTACTTAATATTAACGTGCTTAGATGTCACACGCAATATCTGATCTTTAGTCAGATATATAGCAATGTAACTTTAATAATGAAGAGTAAATGACTAAGAATTTGAACTAAGTTCAATAAAGAAAAACCTCTCTATCAAATAAGTTCCTTGAAAGCTTCTACAAAAATTATATACTTAATCTCTATAGTACAAAGTGCAATTGTAGCCTAAAAAGTTACTCTTTAATAAATTGGACAACACTAATAGAAAATACATAACTAGTAAAGGACATCCCCCTTATCAAGATCATCTTTATAATTTACATCAATATAGTCAAGTAATCCTTCCTTAATCTTACCAAACTCTAAACACACATTTATATTAGTTCGTAAGTGTCTTAGAATCCATTTCATAGCCAGCTAATTGTCCTTTACGAGATTGAACATATATCTTTTGTCAATACTAATAATATCTGAAATATTAAAATGAGTGCATACCTAAATATGCATAATGTAAACCTTGGATATGTCCTTAAAAACATTAAACATGTCATCAACATATAATAAAAAATAACTGAGTGACTTATTAGGAAGTTTCTTATGATAAATGCAAATGTCATGCATACTATGAGAGTAGTTATAACCAATCATAAATAAGTTAAAGCATTTATGACACTAGTTGAGTGGTTATTTAAATTCACGCAAAGGCTTCTTTAGTAAGAAGATTTTTTTTTCGTTTCATATAAAGGCTACATTTGTATATGCTCTTCAAGTTCACCCATTTGTTCAATTTAAGGTTATACCCTTTAACAAAAGAAAATTACGAGAATGAAGCTAAGTTTTATGATAGGAGAAAAAAGCATTAAATTTAACTCCCTTTTATTTCTGATTGTAGCCTTTTGTAACTAATCAAATCATATTCTTCACATCTTCTACCCTTAGAATACAATTTTTTTTTCTTAAAGACACCTTACTAATGATATTCTTATTTCGTGGTAGTTTTACCACCTTCCAAATATTATTTTAAAGGATCCAATCTTCTCATACATAACTATCAACCACTTAGTAGAATCATTATAAAAATAATTATGTTCAATATTACTAACTTCTTATGCCATTGTTAATGCATAGAAAACAAAAATTGGTCTTATTAAATATTTATGGCCTCATAATTTTCCCTTTTAGTTTATGCTTAGCTATGATGTATGCTCAACTTGTAGTTATCATTATCATCTTTGGGATAGTAGCATGGGTTATATCAAGTTCAAAATGAAGTTGTTATGGAATGTTTTAGTTGATTCATTTCTAACTTAACCTTCTTTGATGAATTCTCTTTATTTGCATTAGAGGAAGCAACATTCTCCTTTGTCTTTGGTGAAGCATGGAAACTTATCAAATAAAATATTCTTATTTATTATAATTTTTACGACTTTTGGATTAAGACACCACGAACTATATCCTTTTATACTTATTTACACCTAAAAAAATAAAAATTTTAAATCTTGAGTTAATTTTCGATCTATTACAAATCATATATAGGACAAACAATTACATGTAAATTAAAGTAATTAATAGGTTTACTAAGCCAAACTTCTTCAAGAGTCTTAACATCAAGAAATGCGTGAGGAAAGTGAGTTACCATATAATCAGGTATGGATAATGCCTCAACTAATAAATCTTTGGACAGACTAGAGTTTGATAACATATAATGCCCTCTGTCTAAAAGAATTCTACTAATGCACTTAGCAAAACCCTTTTATTGATGAATTCATACAATTATATAATGTCCTGCTACATCACAACTTTACATAATTCATTAAATTCTCCTTTAGAAAATTCAAAGCCATTATCAAATTTTCTAAATCTATAATAATCAAATTAAATTCATCAATATGAGTCTTAACAGAGGCACCTTCAAGATTGTGTTATTTCATAAATATGACAAATATGATGATTCAACTTTCTTAAATAAAAATGTTATCATATTATCTTAGATAACCTTTCACAGCACTTTGTTAAACAAACTTAATTGGATAATGATGAGTTCTTTGTTATCTATCTACTCCTTTTAATCCTCACTCAAAATAACTGACACCTTTTTATTCCCTAACAATGTTTTTAGTAATTTGTTTCATTTCAAGGTAATTTTCATCTTGATATGCCACAAAGTAAAATTAACTGAGTGGTTGAACTTGTCAATTTCAAACTTTGTTGCCATTGTACTTTCCTTAAAGTAATAAAGAGCTTATAATTTTGATATCAGTTTGTTAGGAATAAATGGAATTTAATAGTTGAAGTACCCAAGGACAAATATTAGTTTAGGGAAATAAGTATTTTGGAGAATATAATACTAATATACTAGAGAAAATAAGAACAAAAAATTTATGTGGTTCTGACTTTACCTATTTCCATAAGAGAAGGAAAGAATAAGCTTTCACTATGAAAATTTTGGTAAAATATACAATTTATGGAAGATGGTTTAACTCTCAAACCAAATAACTCAAATACACCTAAAATCTCTTAATTAATTAATTTAATTAACTTTCTGGCTCTTTAGTTATAATTCTCATTGTAACTTCAAATTTGATATAATTAGTAGAGAAAACAAATTCAATATTTATAGGGAACTTTGACAAGAAATAATTAAAAATAAGAAATTTATGGCATTTTGTATTCCTAATTAAGCCCTTATCGCTAACTCTGTTAAGTAATATGTAAACGTAGTATATTAGACTATCACGATGATCATATGACATGCATATATGAGATATATCAGCATGTTGTATTATTATACCATGTGGTTGCCATATCAATATTTAAAATCAATTTGCTAATAATACAAAATCAATTTGCGAATAATACATATGGCAAATTGAAACATAGAATGCTCTATGTATTATTAGTACATCATCTTACTTTAGTTCAGAGGAATTCGTTAGGAAATATTAACAATAGAAGGACTTAATTAAGAAATTGTTAAAAATCGTCTAGTTTCCTTATCCTTTGGTAAGAATCCAAATATCATAAGTATGCCTAAAATAATAACAAGTATTGATTAATCATAAAAAATAAAAATGCTATATTGATGTGTTCAAATTATACATATAAATCAATCATAACTTATAAATGTTACTAGATACATATGATCATAAAATATTAATAAGAAATCTAAAGTTTGAATATGAAATTAATGTTTTTTGTTTTTTAATATTATATCCACCATTATAAAGACCAGCATAATCACTTATTAATATTACATTAAAAAAATAAATTCATCAGTAGTGTGTTTTAATCTAATATTGCTTTTAAAAGAACATAATCAATTTATGTAACACACAATCTGTTAGTATTTACAATAGAATTAAGATAAGTTAACATATAACTTACCCTCATTCTTATAGTAATAAAATTTTATTATAAGATTGATTTAGTAATTATTATTTTAGGCAAACTTATTATATATAGAATCATCCAAAACAAAACGGATAGATAAATAAACCAATTTTGATTTAAAATTAAGTCCTATTATTAATAATTTTTTTAACCAAGTCTTTTGAACTAAAGTAAAAGGACTTATTAGCAATACGTTTGTAAATGTGAGTGTTTTGATTTAAAATGTTAATGTGGCATCCATATGGATTCTATGTTAGTATTCTATTTGATAATTATAGGGCTAATAATGTAACACACCACTACCATAGAGCAGATACCTGAACATCCAGAGGACATTCAAGAATATACCCTATGAGAATGACATGTTAGAGGAATGATATTCACTATTATGGCATCATACAAAACATAAGTGATCATAAGTTCAACATTTCTCATTTCATTTCACAAACATCGTTTAAATTGTCATTACATCTCATAATTCATATATGTACATTACGAAAATATCTGAGAGTTTACTGTTCTTTACAAAATATCTAACATAAAATGAGATGTTAACAGAAACAATCTATCTAAACTCCTCAGACATCAGCTGACTAGACCTTTGAGTCATTCATGATTCCAAAATTGACAATAATACTATATTGCCTTAGCAGCTTGGTCTCCTCAGTACCTGAAAAATAACGTTGCAATTTTGATGAGTTTTGCAAACTCAGTGAGTGAACCACCATCGATGTGCTCAATTGAGTCAAAATATAACATCACAAGTATATCAAATTAGCTTGAATCAATTCCCATACATTTTTGTATACCATATCATACTATACATCATATCTCAATAAGCACATTATAATACAAATATATCATAGAATCCTTTTAGAACAATCCAATCTTTCACCTCAATCATTCATATCATCAATATGTATACAAGTATTGCAGATCACTCTATCAACACAATTCAATACTTTATTTCACAATCATTCACATGTACACAAACATATCATAACATTATATGAACTAAATTTAGAATAGAATCAGGTTGAGACTCACCCTGCCTCTTCATTCTGAACTCCTACCTGTACTCTCCTTGCATATCTTTTAGTAACCGTTCAATTCAGAGTAAGGCAACTCTCAGCTCAGTAAAGCTACTTAAATTGGTAATGGTCAGTCTCGTTTTGATCTCCATATTTAGTCCGTCTTCAAACTGCTTACATTTGTCTTCCTCAGTTAAAATTAATGCAGTAGCATACTCTATTAATTCATTAAACCTCACATCATACTCAGCTACAATAAGATTCCCCTATTTTAGATCTAAAAATTCCTTCACCTTCCTATCTAAGTAAATCTTGGGCATATAGTTCTCCTTGAAAACTTTTAGAAAATCTTCCTACTTCAGTCTACAAGGTCGGGTGAAATTGCCAAGAATAGTTTTCCACCATTGATAAGCTAGACTTTGCAGTAGCGAGACTGTGTAGTCAAACCTTTCATCGGACTTGTAGTCCATCTAATCAAATACTTGCTCAGTTCTTTTCAACCATCCTTCTACCTCCCCAGGTTTTGTTCTTCTGTACCCCCTACTTTCTAAGCTTATCATACCTCCTCTCTCTCCTTTCAGGAATTCTCGGAGGCATTTGTTCAGACTGTGGTATTGAAGACTCTCTATTGGCTCTTATGGACTCAAGGTTAGCTGACTCTGTGACTTGATCTCTTATAACCGATGACCTTTAACAAATAATAGTTACGATCACTATATGAATCTCTCACTATATATCATGTCTACATGCTTTTATATGCCCTTAAGGATGTCAAACAATACTCTGATTCCAAAAATTGTAACATATCACTACCATAGAGCGTATACCCAAACATCTAAACGATATTCAATAACATACCCTATGAGAATGGCAGGTTAGAGCATTCATATTCACTATTATGGCATCATACAGAAAATAAGTGATCATAAGTTCAACATTTCTTATTTCATTTCACAAACATCATTTACTTTGTCATTACATCTCATAATCCATATATGTACATTACAAAAATATTTGAGATTTTATTGTTCTTTACAAAATATCTAACATTAAATGAGATGTTAATAGAAATAATCTATCTAAACTCCTTAGACATCAGCTGACTAGACCTTTGAGCCATTAATCGTTAAGCATGTGGTTCTCTATGCACATTTCTGACCTTTAAACTCTTTTTCATATTGGTCACTCCAGTCACAACTCCTTTATCTGATCATACATATCAATATAATTAAAATGCATTAAATAACATATTATGCTATCAATAACTCTCATTCAGTGTGCCTAGTCATATAGCATATTCATTAGACCTAATTTCGGAATTCAACATATAGTTGAGAACACCATTTTTATATTCACATTCAATTTGCAAACACTTCCAATATAGTCCTGAATATGAAACTCCTCGGACCATCAATGTCTGGAATTAACACAATCATATCAGTAACAGTTCAATATCTAATAGTTAATTAATTAAAAACAATTCAAATATATTGAGTAAACACCTAGGTATATGGAATTGAGGGATTTTGCAGTAGGGAGCTAGGAAATGGAGCACATCTTTGATAGTATTTTTCCTGGAGGAAATATTGGTCTTCCTAGTGGTGTGAGGATAGCTAAATTCAGCTTGAAAAAAATGGTGGACTTGTTATTTTGATGGTAAATGAGGATGACTTATTTTTTTTAAAATTTAACATTGAGGAAAAACGCAGAGTCATAGATGCAGGACCTTGGCATGTGCTAAGACATCCAATACTGCTCAAAACCTGGCATCTTAGATTCACATTGGATAAAAGAATGTTGGAAACTATCCCACTTTGGGTGAACTTCTATAAAGTACTTCTAGAATATTGGTTTGTAGAAGGAGCTACATAGCAAGCAAGGATAAGAAACCCCTGAAGATGGATGAAAACATAACATTAATAAAGAGGACTAGATTCACAAGAGTTTAAATTGATGTGAACATTACCAAGAAGTTACTAGAATTCCTGAAAGTTATGAAGTTAAGGGAGATGGAACACTAAAAGAGGATTAAGTAATGGTGACCTACATGTGGAAACCAAAGAGTAAAGAGGCGAAGCAATTTTGGAGGAGAAAAGAAATCTCTAAAGAAACGTAAATCATCAAGGAAAATATAGAAAGGATGGTGAAATAACCAGAGAAAAGGAGGGGAACCTAAAGAACAAATTTGTTAAGAACAAGTAGCAAAGATAACACTCCATAGAAGGAAAGTAGGCTAGGGATGATCTAAAGTTGAACCAAGAAGAGGTAGCTAATACTCTAACAATAGAGAAAGGGGAACCCTCAGGTAGTAAGCTAAATATAGAAGCTAACACCCTAAGTGTAGATAGAAAAACCAAGAGAATATAAGAGGGCTAAAATGCCTTAATAAATAGTTAGTTGTGAAGGATTTTATCCATAGTAATAGGTTTAAACTTGTTGGTTTATGGAAACCAAAATAAAGAGGGAATAGTTAGAGAAATGCCTATGGTTCCTAGGAAAAGACTAGAAGTTGGTTTCAAACCATAGAAAACATATAAATGGAAGAGTGATTATAGGTTCTAAACTCTCTAAACTTGAGCTTACTAAATGGACTTGCACAAACCAAGCAATCCATTGATACATGTTAATTATTATTACCAAAAGATAGATCTCAGTAACAATTGTGTATGCTGCTAACTTTATGTTTCAAAGGTAGCTCCTTTAGGAAGAAATAATTAGAACTTACAAAAATACAACTACACTTTAGATACTAGCAGGGGATTTTAACTGCATACTTAACTCAAGTGAATCATGGTGAGGGAGAAAATGGTCCTAACATAATTGTAAAGAACTATAAAAGATAATTCAGTACATATGGCTATCACATTTGAAATCATTAGGAAACACCTTTACATAGGGTAATAAATAAGAAGGAAACTAGTTTCAAATGAAGAAACTTAACAAGTGTCTAGTTCATGCAGACTAGATGCAGTAATTCCCTCTCAGTGCAACTAGCTTTGAGGAACTAATCACCTTAGATCATAGCCTAGTAATGATAGACTTGAACACCCAAGAGGAAAAGAGAATTTCCGTATTTAGAGTATTCAACCACTTAATGAAATACCCTAAGTTTAGAGAAGCATTAAGGGAAGGAATGAATATAGAGGTCGGAGGTAGGAGGTTTCTTGGGATTTAAACTCTGCTAAAGACTTAAGGAAACGAAAAAAATCGTAAAAAATCAATAAAGAAACCTTAGACCCAGGGTAAAAGGAAAAGAATAAGGCCTTAGAGGAATTGCTGAAGTATGAAAAGAAATAATGACAAGACCACAAGATTAGGAATTCAAAAAGGAAGAGGCAAACCTAATCAACAAGTATAACAATTACTTGGAGAACATTAATACTCAGCTCGGACAAAAATCTAGGATGTTGTGGATGAGAGATGGGGGAAGATACATATGCTACTACATGTACCTAGAAGAAAAAAAATGCATAAAGCAACTGGAAGATGAAACAAGACAATACTTCTCAGACTAAGAGAATAAGAAAATAATTTCTTATGAATTCTTTAGTTAATGATTTTGGAAAGAAATAGAGGTGTAGGAGATTCTAGAAGGGGTATTGAATGGGATCAAAAAAATCTTAGAATAGGAAAGACAACAAATCAATAAAGAAGTAATAAGAGAAGCTATGTTTTTATACACCTTAATAAGTCCCCAAGGCTAGATGGGTTTAATGGGAGCTTCACTAGCAAAATTGGGATATCCTAGGTGAAGAAGTAGTTGCTGCAATAAAGGAATTCTTTCAAAGGAGGGTAATTATAAAGGAATGGAACAAAACTTATATTAGCTTCATACCAAAGCAAGGCAGTGCTTACCAATGGAGGAATTTAGACTTATAGCATGCTGCAATGTACAATACAAAGCCATCGTGAAAAAACTTGCAAACAAACTGAAATCCAACTTGATTAAAATCATCAGCCAAGCCCAAAATGCTTTTATTAGAGGGAGATTAATAGGCAACAACATACTACTCTACCAAAATCTTCTCAAAGGGTACAATACCAATACAACTGCGAAAAGTTGCACTATGAAAATAGACCTAGCAAAGGCATATGATTCAGTGAGATGGAGCTTCAACTCAAGAATACTAAAAGTTGTAAGATACCTAATTGAATTTAGAGAATGGATTGAGGAGTGTGTTTTAACAACTTCCCTTGCTATTTTGGTAAATGACGAACCTACCAACCTGATAAGGGCTAGGAAAGGCCTAAGGCAATGAGATCCCCTCTTCCTTTACCTGTTTGTTCTATACGTGGAGGTTCTTTTAACTTCTTTAATAAGGAACATAATAAACAACATTGATTTCCACTTCCACTATAGATGTAAAGGTACCAAACAATCCCATCTTGCTTTTGCATATGATGTACTATTGTTTTAAAAGGTTGAAAAATAGTTTATAAACCTTATAATAGAGCAATGTCAAAATTGAGGTGTAACCCAAATAAGAATTGCTTTTACCTTTGACAGTGCTTGTTGGTCCTTGAATTTTTTTCTTGATGAATAAGCATGATTTAAATTAATTATGAGGTCTTTACGGAATTATTTTGTGGAGTTAATTATTATGTTAATGTTAGTAAGATTATATGACATAGATTGATTGAATTAAAGTGTTAAGGTGGTAAGATTGTATATAGGTATTTTTGGCAAGTTACTTAAGCATATAAGGCCATAAGGCTTAATGGAAGGGCAAAATGGACTTTGCACATTCATTTAGGGTATAAGTGGAAGAAGAGTTGTGGTCTTGTATTTAGAAGGAGAAAAAAATATGGATGAAGGGAGAGAGAGAAGTTAGGATTTTTGGAGATCTTGAAGAGTTTGAAGAAGTTTGAAGCTAAACAAGTAAGTATAAGCATCTTTCTTTTTGATTTGATGAATCAAGCATGTTTTGGTGATAGATAGAAGTAAAATGAGAGTGAAAATGTTGTAAATGAAGCGTCAGAATTGGGAAAATTTGGAAGACGATTCGAGTTTCTGTCAATGTTCACCACGGTGAACATTTATCTTCACCGCGACGAAGTCCCCATAATTCTCTGCGGCTAAGCTGCAGGAAATCAAATTTTACCGTGGCCAACATTTTGATTTGCCGCGATTAAGTTTTCTCTGCACAACTTGAATATGTTTCGATATTTTAGGCATAAATTTTTATGTAGTTATCCTAATGGAATGACTTTTGATTTGGAGTAAACTAAAGAAATAGAGCTACAATTTCTCTGATGAAATCGAGGTTTTAATTTAGTCTCTAAGAATTTCAATTTTTGGATGGAAGTTGAGCATGAAATATTATTTCAGTATAAGAACAGTCTAAAAATGTTTAGGGTATAACTTTCAGATTACTGAACCAAATTGAATGATTTTTATGTCATTAGAAACTTAAGACAATGCGGAAAATTTTTATAGAAGAAAGTGTTATCAAATTTCTTCATTTACCTATCCAGACCGATAATGGAAAATTAACCCGAAAGTCTAAATTTTTGAAAGGGTTTTGGTTCAAAAAGCTTAGGAAATGCATGGGTTTTAGTGAATATATTTCTTTGGGTTCTAAATTGGAATTCCTATTGAATGGAGTTTTTGATTATTGTTAAAGAAAATCAAGGAAGGCAAGAGGAGCAAGGGGAGAGGTCCCTTTGAACAAGGTTTAAGCAAGGATTTCTAAGGTGGGTTACAGTTTTATAATTAAGTAATAGGCCATTAATGTTTTCTTTCAAATGATGAAAATAAATGATTTCAACTATTTCATGAATATACATTATAACTCTTTGAATAATTTGAAAAAGTTTTATGTGTTTGGTATGAGCATATTGTGTTGATGAATTATGAAAAGAATGTGAAAATGATTTTTGAAAAGATAATATGTTTGTAAAATCAAGTTTCCAAAATGTGCCATTTTGGGCAATAAGTTTTCAAGTTATGAAATACATATTATGTGGGTTTGGTTTGGTCCATTCTATATGTCAAGTGCACTTTGAATAAAGGTTTCTCCTGGCTGCCTACTTGTGGCATGGAGCTCTTTCATGGACTCCCTCATGTTTACGAATACACAAAACCACTATGTGGGATTGTGTTAGTTCTTTTTGTTCACCACTACACAGGACCATTTTATGGAAATGTGTTCGTTCGTTCTGTTTATGGACCTTCCAAACCATTTTGATGCTCTTATGTGCCCATGATATGTTGACAAGATTGATGCATACCTAATTTTCATTATTGTAAATTTGGTTGAGAATTTGAGAAATATGTGTTTTGTGATTCAATGTAAATTTTGTTACAATGGAAATAAGTATTTCAATGGTTTTGCTTATTATTGGTTATAAAATTGTTATCCACAAGCTTTAAACTCACCCCCTCCCATTTTGTCCCATATTCAAGTGAGGGGCAAGAGATCGAGTGATCAAAGGCATAAAGGCATTTGGCAACTACAAGATAATTACCTTTCGTACTAAGTTAGTTTGATTTTTGAGTAGCTTTAACAACATATCAAACATAAGCAATCATGTGTATTTTGTATTAAGCGAATGATGTCATGTTGATATATGTTTAAAGTTTTGTAAAACTCTTTATTTTTGAGGTTAATAAAATATGAATTTGCGTATGGATGAGGTTGAGTTGAAATTAGGTATATTTGAGGAAGTTATCAATTTGAGATTGATCATTTTGGTTACGAATTGTTGTAACATATAAGTGAGATGTGATATGGAAAAATAAAGATAGGAAATTGTGATGATTAGAATTAGTTGTAAGTAATGGATCTAATGAGTAAAGATTAGAGAGTATGATGAAATAACATTGCTAGTTGAATTATCATGAAATGATGTTACCTTAGAGGGAGTGAATTCGGGACTACTTAGAGTGAAAGTAAGGATTGGATAGATGGAAAAACCTAGGGAAGGCTCTTGAGTGAACCCTTCCTGAAAGGTATTATTATGGTTAATTGTGCATCTTTGCCACGATGAAGTCAAGTTTTCGACACGGCGTATTTATCACAAGAGATGCTTGAGTCTAATATAGGAACTTTGCTATGGCAAACTTTTCCCAAAGGGTCTCCGTAGAAATTCTTATCTGTTCGTCACGGCGAACTCACCCGCCGAGACCCAGGGATCCAACATTTATGGTATTAAAGAATGAAGATGAACCGATGATGGTTAAGGAGATTTCTTTGGAATACGCTCACGTTTCATGACTCCGAAGTTGGGCTCCTAAAATGGGATCCAATAGTGCTAGATAGGAAACAACCTCTAACATAATGGAAATGGGACTGAAGCACGCTAGATTACCTATTAAGTATCCAGGAATGCCTATAACCCAGAAGAGAGTCAATGCAATTAACTGCAACCTATTGATGGACATCTTTAATAGGAAAATAAATCACTGGTATAACAGACTCCTCAGCTATAGAGGTAGGCTTCAACTACTGCAAACTATGTTGAGCAATATAGCAAACTGGATCAATTACCTAGCTTTTCCCAAGAACATACTGAAGAAAATAGATAAAAAATTAAAGGATTTCTTATAGGATGGTTTTAACTAGGGACCTCATAAAGTCAAGGTGAGCTGGAATAAGATTTTTCATCCAAAAATTAGGGTTGACTGGGAATTTACTCAGCTAGATTATTCAACAAGATCTACCTGGGAAAGAAATTATATTGTTTATGTAGTTAGAAAAAGAAGCTATGGGTCAAATGGATACATAATGTGTATATCAAAGGGAATAACATATGGAGTTTAAAACTAAAACAAAATATTTCTTGGACCCTAAGGAAAATCTTAGGAACTAGACATTGGACGCATAACCTAATAAGTCATAAATTAGGAATGGAGAATCAACACTATTCCAGTTTGAAAATTGACATAGTAAAGGTCTTTGTATATAATAGATGAAATCTAACATTTAAAACTTGTCATCAATCCCAGTACAAATTTGATCATAGTTGTCTTCCCTGGTTAGGGAAGAGCAAAACCATGAGGGACTTGGCCTTAGGGGCAACCCAAAGCACGTCTTCTTGAGTATTGGAAGAGCAAAACCATGAGAGTCTTGGCCCTGGGGGCAACCCAAAGCTGACAATATCTATGGGTGGGTGGTCTGCGCTGTTACAAATGGTATCAAAGCCGGTTCTTGACCCGTTGTGCTAATGTAGGACACTGGGCCCTAAGAGGGTTGGATTGTGAGATCCCACATTGGTTGGAGAGGAGAACGAAGTATGCCTTATAAGGGTATGGATACCTTTTCCCCTAAAGATGCGTCTTCCTTGGTGTGGGAAGAGCAAAACCATGAGAGCTTTGGCCCGATGGGCAACCCAAAGCGGACAATATCTGTAGGGGGTGGTCTGGCCTGTTACACAGCTTTAGAACCCAAATTAGTCAAAGTATAAAACATGAAAAATGATTATTGATGTCTCATTAATGCTTTTGTGAAACAACTTGGCTAGAAGATGTTTTGATAATAATTTATTGTTATTTGATCATTAGTTGCCAACCTGTTTCTTCCAGAAAATAGGACAGAATTTAGATAGGGATTGTATTATAAAGATAGATTTTAATTTTTAGATATATGAAGAGTAACGGAAGTTTAGTTTCAAGGGGTGCAAGAATCATGGTATTTGGATTTTCGCAGAGAGATTTATGATTAAAAGAAGACAACTTGTTCATAAAGGAACATTAGGAAGAAAAGGATATAAATATTGCACTTAAGGATTGCATACATATTCTCACTATTTGTTATTAGTGACTAATGTTCATATGTATGTCTAATAGGCTCTGATATGGAAACCCTAAGAAACAAGGTTCTTGAAACCCCCTAATCTTATTGAATCAAAACCCTAATCTTTTTATTCTAAGAATATGCTAGTTCAAACCCCAATTATATGAAATTGAGACCCAAACCTAAAGAAAACAGAAGAATTGAACACGCCACAAGCGATTACCTTGATAAGTGATGCAATCCTTAAAGAAACAACAAGAAGAACACGTCTTTCTTGAAGAGAATATTTCTGAATATTATTAATCAACTAATATGCGTTTATAAGGATAAAATAAGATATTTATACCCTTGCCTATGTCCTAACCCTAAAAGAAATAGGTTACAAGCCTATTTAATGCTAAAAATAAGCCTAATCTTAACTAGTTTAGGAGTTTATAGCCCAATAATGCAATCTAATCGTAATCCACTTAGGATTGGGCTAAATTAACGTAAATAAGCCCAAAAATAACTTAAATAAACCTAAGGGGGGCGGATGGGCCTAATGAAGCACTCTACTTAGGCCTACAAGCTTGGTTGTCCAAAACTAGCTTAAAATAAACCAAGGCAAGTGACTTTTAATGAGTGCACATGCTTACAAATAAATATCCAGCACATAACAAGTCTTTTTGTCCTAATAAACAAAGCATAAATAACAAGCCCGATGTATTAAATTAAGGCCATAAGAATAATTGAACTTGTCTTGAAATTTGAATAAGTATTAGCCCCTCTACACGCCCTCTCTAGAATAATCATAAGCTTCACTACTCCACTTGAATTCTCTATGGATGGTTCGGCCTTGTCATCAAGGTGAGATGTAATGTGACTTTGAACAAGCCCTTGAAGTGCTTGTTTAAGCCTTATTGCACGTTGCCTTGTAATAAGTCAACTTGGTAAAGTAAGTTTGTCTTGGTGTGTGGCACCTTGATCTACATTGCTATGGCTTCTTGTATCATTCCCTCCCTCCTCAAAAGGATTCATCCTCTAATTAACCCCTGTATTATCAAATGGAGAGAGATCAGCAACATTAAATGTGGCAAATACTTGATACTTACCTGGCAAATCAATCTTGTAGGCATTATCATTAATCTTTTTAAGGACTTAGAAAGGCCCATCGCCTTTAAGATCTAACTTGTATTTCCTTTGCTTAGGAAACCTCTCTTTCCTGAAACACACCCAAACCCAATCACTAAGCTCAAATCTCATCAACTTTCGCCCCTGATTAGCTCTTTGTGCATATGCTTCATTTCACTTCTCTATGTGCTGTCTTGCCTTCTCATTAATGTTGCAAACCAAATCTACCTTCTTTTGTCCACCTGCACTAGTTATCTCAATTAAAGGTAAAGAACACAAATCTAAAAGTGTTAATAGATTAAAACCACAAACAATCTCAAAATGCGAATAACCAATATTAGAATTTATGCTCCTATTGTATGCAAATTCAACTAATGGAAAACATGCTTCTCATGTTTTCAAATTTTTACCAACCACAGCACGCAAAAGAGAACCTAAAGTTCTATTCACCAGTTTAGTTTGACCATCAGTAGAAAACAAAAGTTTAATACCTAGTTTACCCCAAAGAACATGCCAAAAGTGGATCAAAAACTTCACATCACGGTCAGAAGCAATAGTCTTAGGAACACCATGCAAACGCACAACATCCCTAAAAAATAACTCAACAATATTTATAGCATCATCAGATTTATGACATGCGATGAAATGTTCCATCTTACTAAACCGATCTACTACTACAAATATACTATCCCTACCATTTTTCATCCTAGGCATCCCTAAAACAAGTCCATAGATATGTCAGTTCACAGATGCTTAGGCACAAGCAAAGGTGTATATAAACCATATGGATGAGTCTTAGATTTTGCTTGTCTACATGCGACACACTTAGAACAAATTTTCTCAACATATTTTCTCATGTTAGGCCAACAAAATTTTTTACAAAGTATGTCATATGTCTTTTGAACCCCAAAGTGACCCATCAAACCCCCACAATGTGATTCACGCACAAGGATTTCACGCATAGAACATGTAGGCACACATAACTTGTTCTCCCTAAACAGATAGCCATCTATAAAATCTTTGGAATGCAACATGCTCACAAGAACCAAACACATTGCTAAAATCAGAATCCGAAGCATACAAATCCCTAATGTACTCAATCCATAACAATTTAGAACTTAAAATAGTGATTAGAGTGTACCTTCTCTAAAGTGCATCAACAACTACATTCTCCTTACCTTGTTTGTATTGTATCACGTACGAAATGGTCTCTATGAACTCCAGCCACTTCACATGCCTCTTGTTCAACTTACCTTGGCTCTTTAGATGTTTCAATGACTCATGATCATATTGGATCACAAATTCTTTTGGCCAAAGATAATGCTGCCATGTCTCCAATGCTCTCACCAAGGAATAGAGTTCCTTGTCATAAGTGGAATGATTCAATTGTGGCCCATGAAGCTTCTCACTAAAGTATGTAATGGGACGCCTACCCTGTATCAAAATAGCACCAATGCCTAACCCGGAGGCATCACATTCTATTTTAAAGTTAGGCAAACTCGATATAGGCACAGAAAACAATTTATCTTTCAATGTATTAAAATCAAGTTCTTGTGCCTCATTCCACTTAAATCCAACATCCTTTTTAATTATTTCAGTTAATAGCACAACAATGGTACTAAAATCTATAACAAAATGCCTATAAAAGCTAGCTAAACCATGAAAAATATGCACATCACCAATACACTTAGGAGTAGGCCAATCTTTAATAGCCTTAACCTTCTCCTCATCATCATGCACACTACGAGCAGAAATAACAAAGCCAAGAAAAATAACTTTATCCATACAAAAAGAACACTTTTTAAGTTTAACATATAGTCTTTCATGCCTAAGTGCTTCTAGTACAGATTTAAGATGCATAACATGCTCATCAAGGCTTTTGCTATAAATTAGGATGTCATCAAAGTATAAAACCACAAACTTGCTAATAAAATCAAGCAAAATATGGTTCATTAAACTCATGAAAGTGCTAGGTGCATTTGTTAAACCAAATGGCATGACCATCCACTCATATAGACCATATTTCATTTTAAAGGCTATTTTACACTCATCCCCTACTTTCATTCTAATCTGATGATAACCACACATAAGATAAATTTTTGTAAAGAAACAAGCATCATGTAACTCATCAAGCATATCATCTAACCTAGGAATGGGGTGGCGATACTTTACCGTTATTTTGTTTATTGCCCTACAATCCACGCACATACACTAAGTTTCATCTTTCTTTGGCACCAATAGCACTGGAACTGTGCATAGGCTTAGACTTTCTCTCACGTGCCCCCTCTCAAGCAACTTCTCCACTTGCCTTTGAAGCTCCTTTTTCTTCTTAGGATTACTCTTATAGGCTGGGCGATTTGGAATTTGAACTCCTGGAACGAAATCAATATGACGTTCAATACCCCTCAATGGTGGTAATCCCTTGGGCAACTCATCTGGAAAGACATCAGAGTATTCCTGCAAAAAAAGTTTCACAACACTAGGCAAAGAAAGGTCAAGGCTAGTCTCATTATAAAACAACTCCTTATACATAAACAAAACCAGTGGTTTCTATGTGTACACAACCTTCCTCAACTATTTTTCTTTTGCAAAGAAAGTACTCTTTTTTTTCCCACTCTTCTTTTCACTCCTCTCTCCTTTTTCAATTGCACCACTCTCCTTTTTCAATTGGGCTTTTGTTCTTATTTTCTTGAATGACCTCTTTTTCTTTTTTTTATTTTTAAACTCTTGACCTCTCCAAGTTTCTGTTCTTCCAGGGATTTTGCAAGTCTCAGTTGATCCTTATGAAAAGTGTTTCTCCCCCATCTTAAATGAATAACTATTTTTGAATCCATTATGCACTACATGCCTATCATATTTCCATGGTTTCCCAATAGTAAATGACCAGCATATATAGGAACTACATCACACAACACTTCATCAGAATATCTCTCAATTAAGAATGCCATTAGCACTTCTTGTTCACCCTAACCTCTTCACAGTCATTAAGCCATTGTAACTTATAAGGACTAGAGTGTTTAATGAGAGGCAGCCCTAATTTCTCAACCAAAACCGTGCTTGTAACATTGGTGCAACTACCTCCATTAATTATTAAACTGCACATCTTACCCTTAATTAAATATCTATTGTGGAATATGTTTTCCTTCTGTTCATCAAGCTCTATCTTTTCTTGTACATTGAGAGCTTGTCTCAATACTAGTGCCTCAGCTTGGATTGGTTGCTCAACTTCTTCATCAGTGCAATCCTCCAACTCAGGCATATCACCTCCATCACTATCTTCTGATTCAATTACCCCATCTCACAAATACACGATCTTCCTATTGGGATATTGGTTTTCCTTATGACCCGAACCCAAACACTTGAAGCATTTGATGTCTCTTTCCTTAGTGCTAGGATTTTGATCATTAGCTATAGGCGTACCTTTAAAGGCTGTCCACTTTTTCTTGGACTTGTACTTATTGTCATAGGACTTATCCCATTTTTATCAGTGTATACAAAAAATTATTATAATATTTAATAGTACCTTAAAGAAATTGCTATAAATTTTTAGGTAAGAAAATGTTAATATGAAAAGTTAATAGAAATCTAAAACTTATTTATTTATATTTTAAGGGAGAAAGACTATTGAAATTGGAATAAAATCTTTTCTTAAGTTAGCTAATAAAATTATAATAAAAATGTTCATTCTATAAATCTTTTCTTAGAGTATACTAATATTAATTTTATTCATCTACACTTAAGTCACAATTGGATAGGAAATTTGTATTGCTAATTGTAAGATGGGAAAGAACAAAGAAAAGGTTATATATAACAAGTTATTAGACATGAAATTTATATTGACTAATTATAAGTTAACAAAAGAATAAACAGAAAAGCTATAAGAAGAAATGTTCTTCTAATACTTTAAAATTTTTAGATATAGTAGGTGTCCAAATGAAGTTGTTGTAGGCTTCTCTTCAAGTGCCTTCTTATTGAAAAAATAAGCAGAACAATTCACTTAAGATATTGAAATATGTAAAATCAGTCATCGTCATTTGGAGAAAAAATAGTTTTGGCAATATGTGAAAGAAAGGGATAATCATTTCTAACATTAATTATGACTTTTCCCGAAAACCATCCCAAGAATTAGTCTTAACCCTAAGCAAGTGTTTTGATTTAATTTAGAGGGAAACAATTCTTTTATAACTCTATATTTGCACAAAATATAGGTTAGACTCAAATATTTTACAAAATATAAAAAGAATCTTAATGTTTTAAAATCATCTGACTTAAACTCTTATTTAATGGAAGTCTTAATCCCTTCAAGATTTTGTCAAATAAATTTCAGGGCAATACTAACTTCACTATTTTAAATATTTTTCCTTTATATGAGACTCACCAAGGCCAGCTAGAGTCTATGTGAGAATTGTGGACCTACCTTAAAATCAACCTTAATCCTAGCTTTCCTTGTTGCTTTCCCCATTTCTCCACCCTATAAGTTCTCAAGTTCTCAATCTTCAATTCTTCCTCTTCCCTAATTGTAACATCCCATTCCCATACTAAGGGTTAGAGCTCTAGAATTTGGTAATGGAGAAAATAACAATGAGAGATTAGAAGAAAGTGCATTTCATGCTTGTGCATAATGTTAGCAATTATACATGTGAATTGGAATTTTTGCATACATCAAAATGACTATACATGCATTCATTGACATTTGTTGGGTATAATTGATCTAAAAATGTGATCATAATTAGAATTGTGAATTATTTGTATTGAAAATTGATTTGGAGAGTGTAATTGTTGATCTAGAATTTTTGGTAAAATTTAGGAAATTTCAAAAATTTTGGGTATTTTTGGATTAGGAAAAATGCCAAGTGGCGAGACAATTGATAAGTGGTAGTAGAAATAAGAATATAATGACAGTGAAAATTTTTATAAATGACATTGGGTTTTAATGACATATATCATAGAAAACTAGAAGATAATTGGAGTAAAAATGGGAATAGATTAGACTAGTTAAATAAGAGAGCCTAGTTTAAAACCATAGAAATTGGACATGTTCTTTATTCCACGATTATACTTGAAAGACCAAGTTAATTGTTTTGTTCTTGCTTTCTTCTTCTTCTTCATGACTTTCTTCATCTTCTTCACAAATTTTCTCACCAACCTTCATCAACCTGAAACCTAGTTCTCTCATCTTTCACCTACTACTCTCACCTTGTTATTTTCTTCATTTTTCACAAAAAAACCAAAACCTCCCAACCTTTATGATGATGTACATGGGTTGTATAAGAAGTTAGGGCTTCTAGGTGTTTTTGGAAGAACTTGGAGTTTTAGCAAGTAACTAACATGTTAATTCTCACGAGTAGTATGTACATGAAACAAATAAGGTGATTAATTGATATTACATCATGAGAATAATGGTCATTATACATGTGCATCGTGGATGAAGAATGAGAATATCGGTGTCTTGTTTTTGTGTTTATAATGATTAATATTTCATGAGTTGTTGCAAAGATGGGTTTGAAATAAAAAGATAATTGAAAATGGTATAGGAAAAAGTGCAGAAAAATTTGATAGATAATGGACGTTTAATGTTCTATTTTCGGTATTATGATCAAACATAGAGTATGATTTGTTTGTGATTGAAATTAAGTTGAAATTAAAGTAGGAACGAAGAGGAAATAATGAGGATATAAGCTAGAAATGATAGACTAAGGAAAAAAAGATGAACAAGG
>JAOQMP010000008.1:37925944-37937072 GCA_027563575.1 Erythroxylum pedicellare
ATTTGAATTGGAATTGGATATGGAATTGATGATAAATTGACATATAATTATGGTATAATTGAGGTATAAGTAATGGACTATGATGAAGATGTGTTGAATTTAGTATACAGATGTTAAAAGCTGGAAAAAATAAAGGAAAAGGATGGTGAACCTTTGGTTCACTCATCGCACGATTGTGGGAGCTAGATTAGCTCCTTCCTATGATTGTGGGCAATGCATGGAAGTGAGAAAAGTTCAGTTTTGTGTGATATTTAAACATAAGTTGTTTTACTTTGGTGCATTTGGATATGATTGGGGCTTAAAATGAACCTAGATAGTTTCTTGATTAATTAATTAAGTGTTTGATAAGTTTAGGTTTTTAGTTGATGTTGTAACTTAAGGAATGGATTGTTAATGGTATAAAGATGTTCTTATGAATGCAAATATGATTCAAAGGATATAGGTAATGAATTAGGTATGATTGAATGAGAATAGGGAAATTGTGTGAATATATAATGCTAGGAAAGAATTGATTAATTATAATCAAACTTACTTAAGGCATAACCTAATTGTAAACTAGATAAATGTAAGCTATAATGAATGAATGATCAAGACTTGTGAATAAGGATACATACCCGAAATAGTCAATTGAGCATGCAATGAACATAACACATATACATGTGTATGATTGAGTACTCATATGATTAAACAAGTTAGTAATGTGTAAATATGTGTATATTGCATGATATAGAAGCACATATTGAGCATCCATATCCAGACATTGCCAAATTGTCAAGGCAATAGCTATCTAGAGCGTACTGTGAGTTAACTTAGATGTTTTCTTACTATGTTTGAATTGTTTTTTATTAACTTTTAGATATTGAACTATTATTGATATGATTGTGATATTCTGGACATTATTGGTCCGACGTGTTTGATATTTGGGATTAAATTGGAAGTGTTTTCAAATTGAATGTGTAATATGAAACGTGTTCTCAACTATATGTTGAATGTCGGGCTCAGATCCAATGAATGTGATAAGTGACTATGCACTTTGAATGAAAGTTATTGATAGCATATTATGTGAAATGAAATGATTCATTCCATCATATGAATATGCATGATCAGATAAAAGAGTTATGACTGGAGTGACCAATTTGAAAAGAGCTTAAATGATGCAGGACTATCAAGCCAAGTCAGACAAGAGGTTGTAAACATGGGCCTTGATCTAACTAGTCCAAATGAAAGTGAAGATGGTGATGATGATGATTCAGATGGTGAAGAAGAGCCCAATCTTATTTGAAGCTGCAAATCTTGTTGAAGCCATTTGGAGTTTGTCGTGCCTTGATTTATTAAGCCCAAAACTAACCATTTGAAGGAGTTATTTCGACCAACAAAGGGAGTCTTTGTTGTACACTTTGACATGGTTTTGTAGCCTAAAAGGCATCTCAAGCCTAGCCAAAGTGATGAGAAGAATAAGAGCCTTTAATTGCTTATTTACTTTCCTTTTATGCATTGATCTATTTTCCTTTAAGAGACCTTTTATTTGCAGCTTTTATGATCGTATTATTAAGGTTTTATTTCCTTATTTATGATATTTAATGGTAGTATTATGGGCTGATGAAAAACCAAATTTATGGTTATCCATCAAGACCCTTAGTTTGCCTTACATTTCCTCATATATGCATTTGTAATCTCTCTAACATGGACGATTATGCATCAAAAATTGAGACAGAATTTGCTTTTGCAATTTATTATCTTTCCTTAGGTTTGTTTAGTTTCCAAAAACTAATAGGGTTTTGTTTGTTTCCAAAAACACTCATCATTTTCATTCATTTCCTTATTCAATTCCATTGTCACACCTTTCCAGATATAGCCGCACGAAATCTATCATAACTTCTAAAAAATTGATCCAATTGAAAAACTTTCTTCTTCAATGTTGTAGTTCACTTCTTGAACTTCAATTTTCCTTAAGAACCACCAGAAAATTCCCAGCCTTTTTCCCAGAAATGCACTTTGAAATCATCTAACTATTGAGCTTGCAGTTTCAGCACTTTCCTAACCCATAATCTATTTATCAAGAAAATTCATAAATTTTTTTCTAGACATTAGATTGTCATAATTCCTTCACCAAAGTTATATCCCACATTCTATTGTATAATTTTACTTCAAGAATCACCTCTAATTTCCAAGCCAATTGTCTAAAATTTTGCCTTACATTCTGCCTGTTTGTTTATACTCAGGAAATTCCAATTTTTACAAA
Organism: Erythroxylum pedicellare; assembly: GCA_027563575.1. NCBI lineage: Eukaryota > Viridiplantae > Streptophyta > Magnoliopsida > Malpighiales > Erythroxylaceae > Erythroxylum > Erythroxylum pedicellare. The sequence goes on from JAOQMP010000008.1 coordinate 37,928,187, forward strand.
ACTTCAACAATCATACCTAAACACCATAACCATCACTTCCAGCCACCTTAGACCACCACACTCCATCATTAAAGCTCATAAATGTGCACAAAGATCCACAGGCTCAGTTATTAATGAGCCCGGTATCCACAAAGGAGTACAGGATAGTATCTGAAATGAGCCTGGTATTCATAAGGGATACAAGATAGTAAATAGGCACTTGATCACAACAAAATAATAATGAAAGTGGAATCTCATGTCCATTTTCACCTATATATATATATATATGATTGTGAAGAATTACTGAATTGTATTGATATAGAGATATGCAATGTTTATGTACATAATGATGATATGAATGATTGGATTATGAAATTAGTATATGAAATGTTTGTATTCATAATGTGCTTGTTGAAATATGATATATATATATATATTGTGATTTGGTATACAAAATTGAATGATGTGATATATGGGATTTGATTCTGAATAATGTGATATACTTGTGAATTTGGTTATATACTTGTGATATTTGTGTTATAACTTGAGTGAGCACATCGATCATGTTTCACTCACTGAGTTCACAAAACTCATCAAAATTGCAACGTTGATTTTAAGGTACTGAGGAGGCCTAGCTTCCAAAGCAATCTAGTTGAGGTCTAGTATTATCAAATTTTGGGAACAAGAAATGACTTAAAGGTCTGGTCAGTTGATATCTAAGGAGTTTAGATAGAATGTGTTTGTTTAGTTTCTCATTTCATGTAGAACATTTTGTATAGAATAGTGAACTCACAGATGTTTTTGTAATGTAAATATATGGAGTGTGAAATGTAATGCTACAATGTAAGTTATGTTTTATTGATGAAATGGGAAAAGTTGACCCTTAAAATACTTGTGTTTTTTTTATGCCATGATAAGTGAATATGATTGCTATAACATGCCATTCTCATAGGTTATATTCTTGGATGTCTTCTGGATGTTTGGGCATTTACTCTATAGTAATGGTGGGTTACATAGAAAACATCCATGAAACCACATCCATCTCCTTAAATTATTTCAATAAAATGGGATATTCAATACCAACTTTAGTTAATGAAATTCATATATCATTTTTTCTTGTAAATAAGCAATGTGTCATATTTCAATTGTTGAAAAAAAATTCTTGTTCTTTAAATGATGCCCATTTAAACTTTTAATAACTCAGGATGTCGTTATTTATTTAGGATGATTAAGACAATTATTTCAAATACTAAATGTATCCTTGTCAATAAACTTCTAGTTTTCATGAGTATATTACTCTCATTGGTGTTATTATTGATATTATTGTATAATATAATGATGAATAAAATATAAATATATGCTAGCACCTTCTTAATGTTTGTATTGGTATATATAATATAAACAACTCTTTGTTAGCCTTGGTTATAGTTTTAATATGATATCAATTTTGGAAAATTTCTTTAAAAATTTAGTAAATTTCTTTTAAATAAAAGTGTAATGCATATGGTATATCAACTTTTGTTCCATTAGATAACAAAATAACTCTTCAGGAGTCTTTAATTACAATATATTTGTTAGAGAATGTTCATATATAAGTTTTTCTTAAAGTAAATTTAGAAAAATATTTTCGATCTCCAAGTGTAGTGGGCATGGTAACACAATCTATTAAGAAATTGGTCTTAATATTCATATTAGTAAAATATTAATTTGTAGGAGAATAAAAATAAAATTTTAACAATAGTATGCAATTTATGTGACATTTTTTTCCCTTTTCTCTTACAATAAAATGCAATATTCTTCCAATCTACTTTTGAGTAATCCATGAAGGGTTTTGGTAAGTAATCCTTACAATTTCCTTTAAATTTCAACTTAAGGACAATAGATTATTGGATGAAGTAAAAATGATAAATAAATGAGAGAAAATTTTCTTTATTTTACATAAAGTTTTATTATTTAATAAAAGATAGTCAAATATAACATTGAAATTCTTTATTATTTAAAAAAGTATCTAAAATTAACATAAATGATTATTGAAATTAATTTTAGGAAGCATCGACATCTCTAATTAGAGTTGATTCTTCTTTCTTAGTAACCAAATAAATCTAATATGTGAATTGGATCTTTAGTATCAAGATCATTACATAATTTGTCAATACATTTTTTACATTACTTTTGTAATTATAAAAGCTTCATAAAACTTAATGTTAAGAGAAATTAATTCAAGCTCTCAAAGAGAAATTAATTTAAGCTTAAGATGAATGCTATAATTCACCTCATAATACAAGCTTTAGATTGAGAGAAATGCAAAGCTTAAAAGAGTATCAAGAGGCTCCCACACTCAACAATTCAATCCTCAAACAAAAAGCTAGATTGAATTGGATGAAAGATGGAGACTACAATACAAGATTCTTTCATTCCTTGTTACTTGCTAGACGTAATGTGAACAAAATTTTAGTACTGCAAGATAATATTGGTCTGGAATACTCGAGACAAGATATCTTGTAGGAGTTAGCAAGAAACTACTATACACAATTGATAGCGGCTAATCATACTACTTCGCAATTATTACAAATGCAGTGTTATCAACCTAACCCATCTTATGTATGCAGATGATCTTATGCTCCTTAGTGGATCGAATTCACATTTCATTATCACATTGTTTCAATTTTTGAATATGTTTGCCGAGTGGTTTAGATTAAATCATAACACTAGAAAGAGCAGCCTCTTCATATCCTCAAATATAATAAACAAGGAAAAAATTAATGAGATTGTTGACTTAAATATACTTCATACTCCATTCGAATATCTTAGAGTGCTAATCACAACTTCAAAGCCAAAATACTCCATTCATATATCTTGGAGTGCCAATCGCAACTTTAAATCCAAATTTTAGTGATTGTTTACCCCTCATTGAAAAGATCAAAGATAGAGTGAATGCATGGCAAAATCAATTTCCATATTATGTTGCCAGGTTCACTCTCATTATTTCTATTCTGAGTAGCCTACACTTATATTCGACTACACATAGTATGTTGTCAAGAAAGGTAACAAAGGAGATAGACATATTACTGAAAGCATACCTATGGGCAAGCATGAAGTTACTATCCCGAAGAAACAAGGAGGCTTGGAATCATCTATATCTCAAATATGCAGAAACTACTAATGTGTAAAAGATTGTAGAGGCTATACAATAATCACAATGCACTTTAGATTAAATGAATACATGCATATCACCTCAAAACAAAACTTTCTAGCACTTATCTTGCACAAGAGAAGTCTCCTAGATATTTAATCAGCTAATGAAGATGAGAGAAATGGTTTGTCCCTTTTTTAAGCATAGGATTAGAAATGGAGAAAGAACTTGGGTTTGGTTTGATAATTGGTTGGACACAAGTCTCGATCATACATAGATAAGAGTTTAGCCATTTGATCAATAGAATCCACATAACCTCAGAGTTTCCTCATTAATCTACAGTGGTGAGTGGAGTGGAAATTTTAGGGGTTTTGCAATGCTAGAAAAGCTCTTACCTTAGTTAAATGATGTTGAATAGGAAGATAAAATATTCTAGACATTTAACTCAAACATAAAATTCTCTAATCAATATTGCTATAAAATGAATGTCAATTGATCATTTACAGCCCCTTGGTATAACCTACTATGTAGAAATGATCTAATCCCTAAAGCCTTCATAATCACTTACCTGGTGATCAGAAATAGGCTTAGAACAAAAATTCAATGGCATGGCAATGTCAATGCCACTTAGGTATTGTGCAAGATGGCAATGGAAGATAAAGATCATCTCTTCTTTCAATGTAATTTTTCTAAGGTTGTTTGGAGCAAAATTCTTTACGTGATTGCAAGTGACAACATCACATATGAGTGGGAGTAAATGTTAAGTTGATCCATAGAACACTCTCATCAAGGAAAATCCAATGGAATACTTATTAAAGCAACCTTCTCCTCTGCAATTTACTCTCTTTAGAAGGAAAGAAATAACAGAATGTTCAAGAACATTGAAGTGGAAAAATGGCAGCTAGCTGATCAAATAATCAATTGGATTAGATTAACCATTTTGGCCAACAATGCACAGGGAGGAAGCACTCTCCTCGAACATGAAGAAACGATGGAAACTTTAATATGTTGTTAAAAGGTTTATGTTTTGTAATGTCTTAATTATAATGGAAACTTTAATCTGTTGTTAAGAGGTTTATTTTTTGTAATGTCTTAATTCTAATGAACTTCCAATTATTTTGTGATTCAATGTAAGCTTAATAGCTAAGAACTAATTGTAATGTTGTATTAGTTTTGTCTATAGTTAATACAATTTATTCATTTCTTAAAAAAGAATCTAAATTTTTTTAGAAATATTAAGAATAGTAAATTCTAATTTAGTAAGATTCAACATATTGGTGTAAGAATAATTGAAATTATAGGTGGTTCAACTTTATTAGACCATTGTGATGATAACATGTTACAAATTGAGGAAAATATAAATAAAAATAACAATATTGAATAATTGAAAGAGTAATTTCATCCAAATTCTAGTATTATATCCTTTTATGCCTTGTCTATCACATCAAGTACTTCAACCTCATAGTATCTTAATTCTACTTGTTGTAACTATATGGTCTCTAATTATTTCATTCTAGAATATTTAAAAACACCATTAGTCCCATATATTGTTTATACTACTAAAAATTCTATTATGCATGTTCAAAGTATATACACTACTTACCCAAAATAGTTTCACCTGAAACTTTTCTTATTCCGAAAATATTATTAAATTTTATTTTTGTTATACAAGTATGAACTTGATGTTGACTTATCCTTTTTAATTTGTGGTTGTATTTTGTGAGATTCACAAATAAGTTAGATTCTTGGATCATGGCACAAGGTTGGACAACTGTTTAAGTTTATTTTCCTGAGTATCCTGTCCAAATGTGTTGTTGGTGTTATCACTTCTCATATTTGGCATTATCATCTTGTTCATCTTTCTACTATGAGATTAGGATCTTTAATCTCTTTAAGATTTATTAAGATCGAACATTTTAATTGTGTCTCTTATCAACTTTCCAAAGGTCATGTTTAAAGTGAATCATATCAAAAAATACTTAAAAATAGTCATTAATTCACTTTAATATTAAAACCTTGCTCGCTCCTCATGAAATTATAGATGGTTTGAGATATTGTCTGATCTTTATTGATGTTTTTCTTATTATACATGGATTTATCTATTGCATTATAAATATGAACTATTTTCTATTTACACTTGCTTCGATAATATGATTCAAACTCAGTTCTCTTTCAAGATTAAAATATTTCACACTAATAATGTCATGTAATATAAAGATACAAATTTCACCCGCTTCCTTGCTCAATAAGAGATTATTATTAAAGATCCTGTCTAAGTACCTCTCAATAAAATGGTCGAGCATAATGTAATCACAGGAATATTTTTCATGCTATTTAAGCCCTCCTCATATCCTATTCCTTTCCCCAAAATCTTTTGGGGAGAAGTAACTCTTAATGTTGCCTACACTATCAATCATATCCCTTGTCCAATCATAGGTAACATCTCTCTTTATGAGTTCTTATTTAATTATGCTGTTCACTATCGGTCTCTTAAGGTTTTTAGTCGTTTTTGCTTTCTTCTATAACCTCATGAATACACCAATCTAGAACTACGAGCACGCTTATGTTATTTCTTTAGGTATAACATAAAACATAAAGATGTTGGGATCTCTATCTTAAAGACTCTGTATCTCTCGATATGTAATATTTTGAGAATATAAAATGTTTTCCACACTTTCAAAATTCCAGGTTAGCAAACATTCCTAACACTTTTTTTCATACCCCATCATATCTTTATTTCTTGGTACTACTCCCATTATATCTTCCTCAATTATGGATACTCCAACTTTACCAATCAAATCTTCCCTTTTTACTTCTTCATCAGAACCTACTGAGTCTTAACAATTTCTTCTTTGTTCTATTCAAATAAGTCACCCTTTTGTTTGTCTTAAATATTTTCATATTTATTTCATTGTTGTCTCTTTATATGAACTTCACACCTATCATGAGGCCAACTTTGACCCTTTATGGTATAAAGCAATGGCAAAAGAAGTATAGGATCCTTCCAACATCAGTGTTTAGGATTTAGTTTTCTTATTTCCAGATAAGTATGTTATTAGCTATAAGTAGGTCTATAAAATTAAGACTCGAACTTATGGATATGTTGAAAGATACAAAGCCAGACTGGTTGCTAAATGGTTTACTCAAGAATATAGAATTGATTATAAGGAAACATTTGCTCCTATGGCTTGTTTGACTTCAATCCTTTGTCTTATCATAGTTGTTGCCAACAAGCATTGGGAACTATTCCTAATGGATATTAAGAAGTCTTTCTCATGATCTCACCAAAGAAATGTATATGTAACCTCCTTATGGATATGATCATCCATTTAATAAAGTTTGTCACCTTCGCTACACCTTGTATGGACTTAATTAAGCTCATCAAGCTTAGTTTGCAAAATTTAGCCCATCTATTGATCAACTTGGTTTTAATTTCAACTCTTATGATCATGCATTGTTCTTTTGTAAAATAGATCAAGGATGCACTCTTCTCTTTTATGTTGATGACATGATAATAACTGACAAAGACATTCAGGGTAACTCCACTCTTAAATCCTATCTCCAACAACAATTTGAAATAAAAGACTTAGGTAATCTAAGTTATTTTTTAGGATTTGAAGTATCATCTGATGACTCTAGTTACTATTTTTCACAAGCAAATTATGTCACTGATCTTATATCTTATACTGGCCTCATTAACTACTAGCTAATGTGAATTCACTACTAGCTAATGCCTCTTGCTTTATCACTAAAGTAGAATATCATCATCTTGTGGATACTATCTCTAAACTCCTCTAGTTATGATGGTTGCTTTATGATATAAATGTCACCTCCTTTTCACAGTTTCTCTCTTTAGTGATAATCACATTGCCATGCAAATTGCTCACAACGATGTCTTCTATAAATGAACCAAACATGACAAAATTGATTATCATCTTGTATATCACCATGTTCTTCACGTCACTATACAACTTGTTCCTATCTCATAACAATAGCAAATTATTGACCTTTTCACTAAATCGAACCCGCCTTAATAATTTGAAAATCTTATCTCTAAAAGCAAGTTATCAACTTCATTACCACTTTGAGTTTGAGAGGGAAGAGGAGGGAGTATTAACACATTTAGAGACAACCATCAGTACTGATTTAGCCTATAATCATTTATGTTAATGATTTAAGCCCTGTTTGGTTATTGGCTGATCATCTATTTTTTAGCTAATTGACCACAATTAGCTGATTGAATTTATCAAGAAGCTATTGGCCCTGTTTGGTGGTTGGCTAGTTGGGTTGGCCGATTCAACTCAACCAGCTAATTTTATAAAAGCTACTTACAAACAGCATTTAGGAAACAACTGATTAATGTTTACAGTAATGCCCTTATGGTGATTTATTGCTGGGCTCAAGTGATTTATTAACGGCAACCAAAACTGCATCATTTGCATCCGCAGAAGCATAACTAATCAAACTTGTAAGCATTTTTGAAACAGCAAGTCCTTTGATGATGATGATGATGCTGTCGACGATGTTGATGAGAATGAAGAACTAAGAATTCCAATATTTCATTGTCCTATTCTTCTTCTCTTTTCTCACAACATATAGTGAAGGTGATATAGATATTCGAAATCATCATCATTAGTTTGTATTTTGGGAAATGTTATTGTTATTGGGGAATGAGTTAAAATATTGAAAAGAGATATTATTGGATATATTTGCTTCTTTTCTTTTGGCGAATGTTGCCCGTCATTACTTGCCTTGTTTTCTTCTTCTTGTTTGTTCGGATCATCTTTTTTACCCTCTCATCTTTATAGTCTACACGTTTCTCATTTTTTGGCATAGATATGGGACCAATTTGACTACCTTCTTTTGCTCAAAAGATCAAGAAACTAATGAAAATAATTAAGTAATGTATATAACCAGATGAAGCACTTTTATCCACTGGTTGTATATAAGTCGGTACGAACCCAATACAGTAGGGGGGAAAATTTGTGATCCTTTGAGAATGTAATCGTTGTCAACAATTGGAGTATTGAGATCATCGTCTAGTAAGTCTTGCCATACATAATCATTCTTGTATCTCCTGCATCAATTAAAGCATGTTATATATAGAGAGAGAGAGAGATCATCGTCTAGTAAATCTTGCCATACATGACCATTCTTGTATCTCCTGCATCAATTAAAGTATATATATATATATATATATTCTGCTGAATAAAAATAGTAAATGAACCTTTTGTAGGATTAAAAGAAAGCTTCTCGCTTGTGTTTTACTCTCAAATCTTTGCTACTGCTAGGGCTTCTACCTAATGATACCTCTGATACCCCTTCCAATGATAATGCAGATATTAAGAAGAAGTCAAATTGAACTTGAGATGGTCTCCTCTTGCTTTTATTCATTGACATCTCTGGCGTTGGATTAGTCACCAACCTTTTAAAGCTTTCTGCTTTAGCATAAGTTGCAATATATATTAATCATAGGAGAAAAATGGAAGTGTAGATTATAGAGAAGTTGATCACATGCAGTGGAATATATACCAAAGGGGTTCTTGGTTTAGCAAGAAATGAGCACAGGTTTATTTTTATTTGGGGGTTTTGAAGTGAATGGATTTTATATCTTGGAAGTAACTCGATCGTATTAAATAAACACTTCATGTGCTTCCAAAAGGACAGTAATGCAAGTAAATTTGATAAATTAGTTCAATTTAGGTTGTTATATTTTATGTCATTATTATTATTATTATTATTATTATTATTATTATTATTATTATTATTATTAT
>JAOQMP010000008.1:37993103-38006012 GCA_027563575.1 Erythroxylum pedicellare
TTAATAAAAATATTTTATTTTTTAAATAAATAATTTAAAAATTATTATTTATAAACTAATATTTATTTTATATTTTTGTAATTACTAAATCAATCTGATACCAAGTCCAGTACAGTATTCGTAACATTAGTTGAAAATGAGACAGGATTTTATAAAAGAGTTGTCGTAGAGTTAGGAGAGAAAGAAGGGTTAAATTGGTCAGTATAATTTTAAATTAAATTCCTGAAGAAAGTAATCTAAATACTAAGAGGGATGTTGGGATTTATAATCCAGGAAAAGTGAAACTGCTTTTCCTAAATTAGGAAAATTTTTACTTTCCTACCTATTAAAAAAAAAGAACCAAATGTAATAATTTAAATTTCAGAAGAAAAAAAATTACTTTCTTATTTAACAATCCGTGCCAACCAACCAGAGCTTAAGAGTAGTCCAATTCACCTTCACTAAAATTTAAGAAATGCAAGAATAGAAAATATTTAAACAGCATTAACTTATTTTATAAATAATGATAAAGTCAAATAAACTAAGATATATTTTTCACATATTGTTGTAGTGTAATATTACAAAATAAAGCTATGATGAATTTTATAAGAAATAATATTCTAAATAATTGACAGTTGTGAATAAAAACAAGTAATCCAATCAACAGTAAGAAGGTGTTAGCAAATGGCCTCAACAAAGTTCAGCCGCTCCGTCCCCTACACATCCCTACCATTGCAGCCACAGAACGTGGTCGTTTTAACCTCCTACCGACCCCCTTTCAATGCGTGCTACCGTCGCCTCCTAATCTTCACTGTAGCCGTCGTCCTTCTCTTCGCCGCTGTTTTCTTCTTCTACCCCTCGGACCCCAATGTTCAACTAGCCCGACTCCGACTCAACCACGTTCGAGTCAATACGTCCCCAAAGCTCACTCTTGATCTCTCCTTCTCGCTAACCATAAGAGTTCGAAACAGAGATTATTTCTCTCTGGAGTACCGTACGCTTGATGTTGCGGTTGGGTACAGAGGGAGGGAATTAGGGTTCGTGAGGTCTGATGGAGGGAAGATTAGAGGAAGAGCGTCGTCGTATGTGAACGCTACGCTTGATTTGAATGGGCTTGAGGTTATATACGATGCCCTTTACTTGATCCAGGATTTGGCTTCCGGTGTTATTCCCATTGATACTCATACCTTCGTCAAAGGAAGCGTTGGTCTCTTGTTCTTCAAAATTCCTATTGAAGTAAGAGGCTTTCTGTCTCCCTTATGACTTTCCTGAATTTCACGCAACTCTTTTCTGTCTGAAAATTTTCACTACTTTGTAGAAAAAGACTTGTGGAATTAGGTAAACTTGCTAGGATAATTCTGTCATCGCTTTGACGTCTATTGTAATATGATAATCTTTTGAGAAGCAAAGTTTTGGTATCCACTTTCAATATTAAAAAAATGTTTGAAATTTGTTAAAAGGTGTAGTCTGATCGTATTTCTCATTAACTGGTGTCAATGTGATAGAGTACGTAACTTATCAGTCCTGGCATTTAAAGAAACTAGAAAGGGTTAGACATTGTAGCTGTTTTATGGATATTTGATTTGGGTATACGATTACAATATCAATTTTTATGGGTCTTTACATTGGAGGTGCATTAATAATGCATCTTTTATTAGATATTCCACTGTGTTTTTACATGAACTATGATCATTGTGGAAGTCAGAGAGTATTTTGGGTAGGTGCTTCCTTCTAGAAGTGACTGGGTGTGACTATTAATGGTCTTTATATCTTGTAACACAAAAACGTTCAGATTAATATGCTTCATATTAGCATGAAGTTTATAACAGAAGAAAAAACAAGAACTTTTTAGTTTTTAATGGCAACGGCAGGCTCAAAATAAAGAGGGCTTTGCATCAAGCAGCTTAAGTTGTGACACGTGCTGCTTTTGGTGATAGCTTCTCAGTTGAGTATATTTTCTTCAACACTGTATATTGGATCCCTTGAGCGGCAATTTTATCAATTCTCTCATTTGATCTTGTACTAGTGAGCACTTGATATATTTTCTGTCTCGGTAAGTTTAATTTATGACCCTGAAATTGTTTCAGGGAAGTGTGTCATGCCAGGTGGATCTGAATACAAACAGCCAGACGGTTGACCGTCAAGATTGTTATCCAGAGGTAAGAAGCTCCTTTCTTCACTTAAATGAGAAGTAAATGCTTAATGTGCACTAGCCAGAAGTCATTTGTCTATTACCAAAAATGTTAATAGGCCATCTAAAAGTAGGATGAACATTCTCGTAAGTTGGCTCACCATGAGAAGCGAGGGAAAACGAATATGTTGGTTGATCCATTGTTCCATAACCCAATACATAGTACCTTCAATTTCTTGTTAAATGCAAACAGGATCTTAAAATTTATTAATGTGGCAACTACGAATTGCCTATAGAGCTGTAAATTCCCCACTATTTTAGCAATTTACGTAATATTTCTTCTGCTTTTTCCAGTGATGGGGACGTCATCAGAAAATTTTCAGCTATTTCAACCTAAAAACATTCTGTTGGATATTGCAGAGGGTAAATAGGATGCTAGAGGAGCAAAGCTTTCTTAGGCAATTGTAGTATTTTCTATTCCTTCTTTGTTTAAGGTTTGGTTCGTACTTTGAAGTAAATATTGCAGTTTTAAAGCCATATAACTTCATATGAATGTTTAATGAGGTTGCTTGGCTAGAAATTGCGTAGGCTATTTGAGATCAGCACTGATAAATATCACTGTAATTTTGTAAAAAAATATATTTTAACCGTGTTTTGCAGCCATTTTTGGTTGAATAAAATGTTCAGTTGGTAGTACACGCTTTTACCATACTTTCACTAATGAATCAATTCTCTCTCTTTCTCTATATATGTATGTATATAGTTGTTTATTACCATCTGGTGTGATTATAGCCTGGTTGTTGATGAACTTAAATTATTCTCATCTGAATTAGTTTTTTTTCTTTGTTTATATGCGATTGTATTCAATCTCAAGGCTACAATTTTTGGTTGGGGGACAAGTATCATTGAGCCCCAAGGGTAACTGATTTGGCTGTCTGTTTCTTTAGCTCCTTATACATATGTTAATGATGCAAAAGAAAACTCTCCAGAACTTTTCTCTTGCTGAATCCCGTGCTGCTGTCAATTTCCTCTTATATTCTATTTCTCCCCATGCAAAAAGTCCAGTCTCTTATGCAGTTTCTCATGTTACATTTTTCCATCATCGTCGTCACTGATTGAACAAGTATTACCACATGAGACTGTTGCAAGGCTTCGTCAAGTAGTGCCATACCTTGAAGCAGCAACGGTTGCTCTATACGGTTAATGGTCTTATTTGCTGACTATTAGTGTTTTAAAATCCTATAAACATTCATTGCCAACAGTTGATATGGATTTGATTTGCTCGCGTTGCAATTGATATTCCGAGGTGTATTATTGTTATCCGATTTGTGCTTAAGCCTGGGCCCTGGAGGGTTGATGGCAGCTTGAACATCACGATTCATGCCTGAATTTACGCCAACATTGGCTAATTTAGCTACAGTTAAACACTTGTAGTGTATAAAACTTGTTAAAATTTTTAACTATAAAAGCAAAATTGTTAAGAAACTAAACGTAATTAATAGTCCAAAAAATCTGTGAAATAAAATACTTTTAAGTTGATAAAAAAGTTACTTTTAATTACAAATTTTTAATTTTGTGACTTTTAACTGTGAGTTTTTTTTTTTTTTAAAAGTGTTGTCTGATTGTAGGAGTTTCTCGGTGCATCTCTGTTGCATTTCATTTTCTTTCGAAAGAAGTAAACGACGCCGTTGGCGTTTCATGTTTGCGTGGTCTGTTATCAACCGCACCGCTATTGGATAAGCGGATAGTTATCGTCTTCCTCCTCCCAACAAAAGAACAAAGCCTCTCTCTGTATAAAACGCAACAGATATCCGAGTCAAAAGATCTCCGAGTCAAAAGATCTCTTCAATAACAACAAACACACAATGTTCAAATTCCTAAATTTCTTCTACCTCTTACTTCTGCTTCAACATTCCCATCAATCCATTCCTAAAAGAGAGCCATCAATCGCCGTCCACACCGAACTCATCAATTACGGATTTCCGATCGGTCTCCTTCCCTCTTCCATCCGAGATTATACTCTGAATCAGACCTCTGGGGAGTTTTCTGTGGACCTCGGTCGCGCGTGTCGTGTCACGCTTCCTCCCGACAACTACTTGGCCAGCTACTCCAAAAGGGTTTCTGGGAAAATTGTTAAAGGCAGTATTGGTGAGCTCGATGGCATCCGAGTCCGAGCTTTGTTCAAATGGTGGTCCATTACAGGGATTAGGTCCACTGGAGACGATTTGGTTTTTGAGGTTGGGATGGTTACCGCTAAATATCCCTCCGAGAATTTCAACGAGAGTCCTGAGTGTGAGGGCAAGCACTATGCTTCTTGAAGGTTCTGTCTTTATCAGAATTCAGTCTTCATATTTTGGGTTAAATAATCGGCTGTAGTGTTAATTTCATGATTGAATTAGTTTCTGAACAGGCACTGAGAACTTTTTATACGATAGTTTTTGAAAATGGTTTAATCTATCGATCGTTTTTGTATCATGTTCGAGGTAGATTTGATGTATAATTTGCATTTAATTTATTTAATAGATTAAACTTTATTCCCATCTTCCTTTCCTAGTATTTCCGAGATTTGATCTTCTTCTTATTGGTATGGAATTGTCTGGATCTAATCTTCGTTGCTTGTTCAATTCTTAAGCTGTTCATACTTGATTTGTTGACATGAAGCTGTTGCTTATAATGTCATTGCTTTTGAGGCCTCTTCTAGTTTAGGTGTCCATTTTGGTTTGCCATTGAATGCTGAATATTATCGATTGCTCATGGTATTTATTATACCGATGAAAAATGCTACATTTTCAGTTTCAAGTTCTCCTCCATAAATTCATCTTACGAGATATTTGAACAATATTTTTCTTTGGCTATCGACATTCTATAATTTCAAAAGAAAAAGACAACATTCTATAATTGCTGCCTATTTGGCTTGGAGTTGATTTGCATATAAACTCTGGAATTTATCCGAGGTAAAACTTGTATTGTATCTTTAAATGTTTGTGTTATTTCAGCTAACAAATGGTGATGTTTTATCCTTATTTCTTACTTATAATTTGGTTCAAAACATGCTTCTTTACCCTGAATAGCTACATCCGATAATCCATATATAGTGCCTCGACTAAGCTTTTTCGTAAAGTCTAGACACATAATTAATCTTCTGTAATGCAGCCAAAATCCAGTATGTATGTTGGTGAAGTGCGTGGGCAATTTTATACCTAAAATTCTCATTTGGCTGCATCTTCTCTTTTCATTTTTGGCCTCCTATAAACTTAGATGTTTTCCTTTTTGCCTGCAGGTTCTATTTGACAGCTATCTTGTGATATTCAACTTCGATTCGTAGCATGATGTTATCCTATTTAATTGTAGCAAATTAAGTGGTCGTCGTATTATGCAGATTACGCGGATTACAACGTTTCTAATGGTTTGTCATCTGTGTTTTTGTACATGTGCATGAGTATTAATTTGAACAATCATCCAGCTGAATGATAGAGTGGAACTCTTTTCTTAATGTTGTAGTAAGCAATGGGATTAAGCTTGTCTTTGCCTTAGGGATTTCTTAAAATTCTAATGTGCTCTTATCAATTTAATTGTTGCATTTTTTGCTCCAAGTATGTAATGGATAGGCATATTTCTTAGAAAATATATATATTGCAAGTGAATAGCTTAAGGAAAATTTCAAACAACCAAATAGTGTTTTGAAAAAATTTTGATTCAAATAATTTTCATAAGTTTTGTAAAAATTATTTTTCAAAAAGATTTTTTAAGATTAAATTTTTTCGTTACAAAAAAATTACAACAATCATTTAGTAAAAGTTTCACTAAAATGTCGGGGCTGGGAAGTTCCTGTAGTATTTATTTTTACTAACTAATAAAGGTTGTTTTCGATAGATTCATATATGATCATGCATTTATAATCATTAAAACATTAAGATGACAAAATAAATTAGAATTTATAATTACATTAAAGTTATCTTAGATCTTCATTTTATCAAAAAATCAATCATGATAGAATTAAGAACTCACCAAAAAAATAAATTGTTTTCGATTTCTGATTGAATCACAATAATTGAATAACTTGAAAATATTAAAAAAAAAACCCACAATATGTCTCATTACACAAGTCTTTCTGCTTTCTGCAATCTTCTCTTTGCATATTTTTACAATGAGGTTGTTTCTGTGACTCGAATTTGTGATATTTTGGTCATAAATGAGTAACTTTACTAGTTACTTTAAGGCTCACCTTTAACTTGAAAATATGAATCGTAAAATAAATAAATCGTACCTGATTTGAAATTCCCACTAAAATCTTTTTCAAAACCTTTCTAATCTGTCAATGACAAGCTGTTTATGCTTCAGTCTCTAATGATGTCTATAGATCAATAAAAAAACTTAACATTTGAGAGAAATCAAGTAGAAGTCCTAATTCTCTTATACTTATTACTATAAATAGAAAAACAATAGGTTTTTATTTTTAATAAAATTAAATATTTTAACTATAATTAAAGTCAAGCTCTAATTATAATTTAGTTTAATTTTAATAAAATCAAATATCTCATACTTAATTTTTAAAGTTTTTCAAATATCACAATTAAAGAGAATTTAAAAATAGAAAACTTAATTTAAATTAAGTAAATGTGTGACCTGTTAGGTTCTTTCTTTTTTTATAAAAAGAAAAAAAGAATGAATTAATAAATAATGAAACTTGCATCCCCACAATGAGGTTCTTGGCCTCAACACAAAGATAACCTCGTTGGATATACCTATAATATTCTATTTTATACGTAATACATGGATTAGATATTCAAAAGAGAGGAGTAAAAAGGAACAGCAATCAAAGGTAAATGAAAAACTAAAAAAGACAAATAACTAAAAAACCAAAAACTAAAAACTAAAAAAACAAAAAAACAAAAAAAAAGTTGCCTATTAGGTTCTTATTATGTTGACATTTATTATAAATTATAATTAGAATTCATAATTAGAATTAAATAAATTTAAACACCTTTTATTTTATTTTTAATTATGCAATTAAATAATTTATAATCATAGATTAAGATTGATGTCTAGTAACATGTCATTACCACTCAAATATTAGGAATGTCAAAATATTTTGACTTAACCTTTTCGTGTATGGTTATGATATATAATTTAATCTTTTCATCATTCGATGTTCCAATTGGACATAAAATATAGATATAATGTCTACTCTTATTAAATCTAATCATATTCATCATGCTATTTAGTAATTAGTTTATAATTGATATTTGAAAACATCTTTTCAAATGTCAATTCATTTTGGCTGGAGAATTTCTTAAATTATTACTAATCAAGAACCGTAAAATATACTCTCTAATTACTTTAAGATGACAAATCATTTATATATTACTTAACTATCTTTATATGGCTAATTAAACTAATGATTCATTATTGGAGCAGATAGAAACAAACACCATTTCATCTAAATATACTCTTTTATCTAAATAAATTCTAATTCTTTTTATAATAGCTATATTTTTAGATAGATAATGTATTCAATCACTACTGATTGAGCTACCCTAAATAGAATAGGTCGTAAGTAAAATCAAAATATTGTACAAAAGATATGTTGGTAATCTTTTGCTTGAGGATAAATTATACAACCATCATGATAAAGAAATCCATAAACATATAAGTAACATTCCATTATTTATAAGAAAGAAACATAACATGTGATAGTTTTACCACTTCATCAATATCTTGTCTTGATGTAACTATAACTAGGAACGATTTAGGAATAATACATAAATACAAATTATATCTCACAATTATGATCTCATCATAATTTCTTTTTTTAGTAAATCAGAGAATGAAATTAATCAAAAAGAGTTTATGTACAAACCATGGGTTGCTTAGATACCTTCCCGTCCCAAACCTGAAAGGTATCTAGCCTTTAGACACTGGACAAAATGGTTCCCTATGAATCTAAGCACCACCATATTCTGCCTACATAGTTATACCAACCAAGTGACCCTTTAGGAAGTCACTTCCAACCTGCTATACTAACATTTACAATGTATTAAAGGAAAGAAATACAGATCTTTTCTAGCATTTACATAGCTCAATTCAGAATTCACTTCAATACCACAACAATAGTAAAAGTTTCCATCTTCCTGTCATGAGTTTAGTCACGTAGCTGCAATTACCTCTTGTTTAAAGGGGGTTTATGTGGTGAAATACCGAGGGACATATTGGTGTTGCTTGCTTACTTATTTGTTCATTATCCACTGAAGTCTCTCCCATCCTTCTCTGGTCAAACCTACAACTTGCTTCTGCTTCTCCATTTCCAAGTTTAATCTGAGTTCCATCCAAAAAGTGTGCCTTCTGATATGTTGCTTACTGATCTTCTTATTTTCCACAACTTTGATGTTCTATGGAAGCCTGATGACCACCAACTCTTTTCTACACTAATTTGGGGATGGCTTGCCTTGGGCTGAATTCCATTTGCCAGTAGTTGCAGATATTTCCTTTTTGCTTACTTGAAACAGAAAACTGCATTTTTATTGTTAGTTACTAAAATAACTCCTACAATTATCTTCTCTCGATGTTTGCACTGAGTTGCTCCATAACTTGGTTGATCACTCTGGAGTTCAAGCTCCCTTCCTCCAATACTTCATCTTTGAAGGTTTGGGAATTTCTTTCTTTCTAAAGATTATAAACTGCAACTGAAAGAATGATTGGAAAAAGATTGGGGTCACAAGTTCTGAAATTTAGTGATTGGTTCAACCAATTGGGAATGGAATGGAGGTTTATCTGATATGGAAGGTTGAGTTAGAAATAATTAAGGCAGAGAATCCACACTGTTTTTGAGAAGGAACAGTCAAAGAATAAATTTTCTATTGTTTCATTGTCCTTGAAGCATAAAGAACAATGATTTGGGGTGTGAAGGTAGAGGAGTCTATCTCTTGTTTGTAACTTCCTACGAAAAGCCAACCATAAGATGAGAGAGCACCTAGGGTTGTTCCTTTTGAACCATACTAGAGTATGTCAAGGGACTCTCTGGATTAGGGGTCTCAAAAAAGTGTAGGTTGAAGTATTGGTATAAGTATACTGATTTGCTAGCCTAGCTAACCATTCTAAACTATCTGGTTGAGAGCTGTCCAGTTGGTACTGTAGGGGCTCTAGGTTTCCTATACTTTCTGCTGTGACTTCTTGCCAACACCACAGATTGTTTTTAATCACTTATGACACTTTTGCTGTCATTCTTAGTTTTGATCTATTGATGACCCTAGGAGTGGAAAAAAGTTGTAGGATTCCTCTTAGGTGCCAAGGGTCCTGCCAAAAGTAAGTTAAGACACCATTTCCAATCCTAAATCTAAATTGGTTCCCTATTTTGTCCCTCACTGATAAAATTTTTCTCTAACTCCATGAACTATTGTTATTCAATTGGACACTCCAGAAATTCCTCCTCCTTAAAATTATGGAATGTACCCACTTAACCCACAAAGCTTTATTATCATGGAACGAAATCCAGATTCTATTGCCTAGTAGCACATTATTCCATGTAGGTAAGTGTTTAATCCCTAATTCCCCCTCCCTTTTGGATCTATAAATGTCAGACCATTTAAACTTGGCATAGGATTTTGAGTTCCCCTTCCCAACCCAGAGAAAATTCCTAAGTTTTGCCTCTATCTCCTTTAGGGTGGAAGAAGGTAGAATGAAAATTGTTGACCAATAAACTTGAAAAGAAGAAAGCACCAAAATGATCAATTGAAGCTTACTAGCATAGGAAAGGTTTTTATTAGTCCACTTGTTAATCCTAGTAGTAAATCTTCTCCAAAAGGGAACTGTAGTCCCTTATGGACAACCTCCCGGTAATGAGAGGTACACCCAAATACTTAATGAGAAGATTTCCTTTGTTAAGACCCGACATCATTTCTATTTGATAAATCAAATGGTCCGAGTCAGGGGATAAGAAAAACTTACTCTTAGAGGGGTTCATGTTCAATCCAGATAACTGAGAGAATTCAGTCTAGCAAAGATTTAACTGAAAGCAAATCAGCACGACAGAACAACATAAGGTCATCAATAAATACGAGGTGGGTGAGTATAATAGTTTTGCACCTCCAATGGGGATAAAGGATCTCCTTGTCTAAGGCCTAACTTCCCACTAAAGAAATTGGAGGGGGTTTCCATTAATTAGAATCAAATACAAAGGGGAAGATATGGACTCTTTAATCCGCTCAATGAATTTCCCAGGTAAACCCACAGCAACTAAAACTTTTATGAGAAACTCCTAATGAATGGTGTCATAGGCTTTTTGAAGGTCTACTTTGAAAGCACATCGCTTAAGGTTATTAGATAGATGATAATTCCTAAGAATTTCTTGAGCTAGCAAAATGTTATCACCTATGCGATAATTTTTTATGAATGTGCTTTGGTTAGGACTAACAATTAAGGGAAGAGACTCTCTAAGCCTATTTGTTATAATTTTGGCAATTACCTTATAAAGAAAATTGCAGCAAGAAATTGGTCTGTAATCTAACATAGTGGAAGGTTGATCCTTTTTTGGAATTAGGGAGATAAAAGTGGAGTTGAGTTCTTTAAGAAGTTTCCCATGCTAAAAAATGTTCTTATTGCTTCAATGACTTCCTCTCCTATTATATGCCAAGATTGTTTAAAAAAGAAACCATTAAACCCATTAGAGCCCGGGGCCTTGTTCGGATTAAGGGAATTTAATGCCTCTCTTATCTCTTATTCTAAGACTTCAACAATGAGGGAGTTAGATAGGCCTTCTGGTAAAAGAAGAGGGAAGAGATTGGCCACAAACTCTTTAGATGGGAGAAGGGCTTTAGTACTCCCTTTAGAGCCCTAAAAATAAGCTAGGAACTAATCTTGAATCTCTTTAAGACCTATTATTTTATTCCCATTGGCTAGATTTAAAAAGTGAATGTTGTTCCCATTTCTGTTTGCAATGAGGGATTGGTGAAAAAATTTGGTATTCCTATCCCCTTCTTTTAGCCATTTCATACAGGAAAATTGTTTAAAGAAGGATTCCTGATCACCTAGAGCTCTAAGAAAATCATGAATGGCGCTTTCAATTGGGTAGACTTGGGCTCAATTCTCGTCTGATCTTGAATGTTGTTGAGAGTGGCTTAACATCTCTCTACTCTTACATTAACATCACCTATTTAGTCATAATTTAGGAATTTAAGGGCTCTTTTGACCACTAGCTTAGATACTACACAATACATTATAGTACCCCTAACCTAACAGGACCAAGCTTCCTCAACTATCTGAAGGAAGTTAGGCTGATTAACTAGGAAGTTGGAGAACCTAAAGGGGGAGGATCTCTTTTACTGACTAATTAAGGCCCTAACCACTATTGGGGAGTGATTTGAAATGTTAAGATTATAGATGACACTATAAGAACTAGGAAACCTAGAGGTCCACACTGAATTAATGAAGGTTCTATCTAGCTTTCTAGCGATATAGAGATCACCTCTTTGCTTGTTGGTCTAAGTAAAACTAGGACCACTAGCATTTAGGTCAAACAAGGCACAGTCTTGTACACACTTCCTAAAATCACTCATGCCTTGCATTGTCTAGGAACTCATGGGTTCTGCCTCCTGAGAGAACATAATCGCATTGAAATCCCCAGCTATAAGCCAAGGTTGATTGCCAACTGTTAAATTAATGTGTGACAAGGCAGACCAAAGATTCTTCTTATGATTGAGGTTATTAGACCTATACACACAAGTGACTAGGAAAGTGAGAGAACAATTTATGGGGGTTACCTCTAAGTGAATCAATTGATCATTTAAGCTAATCATAGAACATGAAAAGCAGTATGGATTCTAAGCTAACACTATCCTAGCATTTGAAGCATGGTAAATATTACTGTAATAATGCCATCTAGGAAACATCAAGGAACAAATATTATTCAAAATAGAAGGAGACCTTATTCTAGATTCAGTCAAACAAAAAAGGAAGATGATAACTTCTTAAGGCAAGTCTTGACAGCTAATTGTTTATTAGGGCTATTAAGACTAAATCTATTACACTAACTAACAGAACAGACTCCTACTTCTGCTTCCTCCTAGATTTCCTATTAGTTTAAACTATGAATTCCCCCTTTACCCCTCCCTTAAAACTAGGACTACTAGGAAACAATTCAGAACTAGGAGAGTAAGGAGTACTATTTACTTGACTAATAGCAGGATGGGATGGATCCTCAAGATCTCCTTTTGATTCATCTTCCTTTTGGTGATCCTCTCTTTCTTGAATTAAAGCACTTGCTTCCTGATCACCTTGGTTTTCCTTCTCAGCCTCTTGATCATTCTGTTGAGTACCAGTGTCTAAATTGGGCTCAATATGAGTCTCAAGAATTGATGACTCAATGGGACTTGTCTAATCTAAGATTGTATCCTGTTGCTGTTTGCTCTAAATTGTACTTTATGGGAGTGTCTCTTTCTCTTTCACCAACTCTTGTTGCATTCCTGTATCAAACATCCTCCCTGTGGGTGCCCATTCCCTCCTCTGTACTTGGGACTCAGGTTTCCATTCATATTCAATCTTACTTTCCTTGTATGTTAGCTGGCCTTCTTCATTGTAAGTGGAACTCCTATGTAACTCTAACTCCACACACATCCGAGTATACACTATTCTGGACATTCTTATTATCAGATTATCCATTAGTAAAGGATAACGTATAGCACTAGCTATTCGTCCTAATCCTTTAGTAGTTCAATATTCAATAGGTACATTGTAAACAATAACCCCTTCATTCAAACACCATTTCCTCAAAAACAATGGTTTTCCTTATATATGCCACGAACCTT
>JAOQMP010000008.1:38006112-38031934 GCA_027563575.1 Erythroxylum pedicellare
TGTGTGAATTGAGTGAACCATCAATGATGGTTACCTCATTGAGTTCGTAAAACTCACTAAAATTGACGTTGATTTTTTAGGATCGAGAGAGGACATTAGCTACTGAGAGACACTATAAGAAGTATATTATTGTATTTTTGGAAGAAGATATGGCTCAAAGGTCGGTCAGATGGGACTGAAGGATTAGTTAGACATTTTATGTATTTCCTCTTACATGTATCATATTTTTTATTAAGATATAATGATATACATGTATGTATATTCAAAAGATACAATGTATTTTGCATTCGAATTTATATGGTTTGGCGTCCATATGGGACATATAGAAATTTTAAGCATGAAATATCGTGAAAAATACAGATGATGATTAAAGTTATTGTTTATTATAGGTCATTCGCTATAGGTGATCAAGTGGGACAATCAACTGACCTAAAATCTATAGGAGCCAATAGAGAGTCTTCAGTACCTTGACCAGAGGAGATGCTCCCTAGAGTTCCTGACAGAAGGGAGAGGAGGTACGATAGGCTATGGAAGTAGCGAGTTGTGGACTTTTACGGAAGTACAGACCCAGCGGAGGCTAAAGGCTGGCTAGAAAGGATGGAGAGAGTTTTCAATTAGACAGACTTTGAGCTAGAAGAGAAGTTTGACTATATAGTGCCCTCACTATAAGGCCCAACTTACCAGTGGTGTAAGACTGTTCCAAGCAGTACCACCAGGCCTTGTAACCTAAAGTAGGAAGACTTCTTGAGGGTCTTTAAGGAGAACTACATGCTCAAGATCTACTTGGACAGGAAGATGAAAGAATTCCTGGATCTGAAGCAGGGTAGGATGTTAGTGGCAGAGTATGAGATTAGGTTCAATGAGTTGATGGGATATGCTACTACTTTAATTCCTATAGAGGAAGAAAAGTCTAGGAGATTTGAGGATAGGCTGAATATGGAAATTAGAACAAGGTTAGCAATTTGAAACCTGAGTAGTTTTATTGAGTTGAGAGCTGCTTCGATCAGAATTGAGCAGCTACTGAGAGAGGGACAAGTAGAGTCTGGGCAAGGATTTAGAATGAAGAGGTCCAGTAAGATTCAGAGTGGTTCTGGTAGAAAATTCAGTAAGCATCAGAATCAAACTTTTAGATCATTGACTGGATTAAGAAAGATGGGATTCAGACAGAGGGGAAGCTTGGTACAATCTAGTAGTGGAAGAGGTATAGTATAGACTCAGTTACCCCCGTGTGAGCACTGTGAGAAAAAGCATAGTGGTGAGTGCTAGACTTTATCAGGAGCATGTTTTTTATGTGGCTCTCTAGAGCATAAAATCAAAGATTGTCCTTTTATTGCTATGGGAACTCAGTCTGGTATGAGTGGGAGTTCTGGGAGTGAAGCTACAATCTAGCAGAGTCGAAGTAGTGGGACTGGACAAAGAGGCCGTGGGAGAGGCAGAGTGAACAATGGGAGTCCTTCTGTCAAGACTGAGGTGTATAGCAGCCGACCGCAGTCCCAAACCAAAGTGAATGTCATGACTATGCAGGAGGCTCAAGACTCTCCGAATGTCATTGTCGATGCACTACTTATTTATGATCATGAAGCATTTGCATTGCTAGATCCAGATCTACATATTCACTTATTGCACCGCATCTAGCATCTAGGCTGCATTGTGATAGAGAGTTATTAAAGTATGGATTAAAGGTAAGTACATCAATAGGTAGTACTACAGTTATAGGAGAGGTCTGCAAGAGATGCTTAATATGGATTGATCAAGCAGAATTGAATGTAGACTTGATTATACTACAGTTGAGAGAGATAGATATTATCCTAGGTATAGATTGACTCACAGCTCATAGGGTTATCATGACCCGTTATACCAAGGAGGTAGTATTAGTCAACTGAGAGCAGTTTTCAGAGGAATTAGTCAAGTAGTGCCAGCCAAGTTGATATCATTTATTAATGCATTGAAGATGATGCAAGGTGGATGTGAGGCCTATCTGGCCCATGTCATCGATACTCGAGCTAAGCAGAATGTGTAGAACATTCTCGTGACTGGGGAATTCCTGAATGTGTTTCCCACCGAGCTATCTGGTTTACCTCCAAATCGAGAGACGTAGTTTACAATTGATTTAGTTCCGAGT
This sequence comes from Erythroxylum pedicellare, assembly GCA_027563575.1. Classification (NCBI taxonomy): domain Eukaryota; kingdom Viridiplantae; phylum Streptophyta; class Magnoliopsida; order Malpighiales; family Erythroxylaceae; genus Erythroxylum; species Erythroxylum pedicellare. The sequence continues at coordinate 38,008,235 of JAOQMP010000008.1, forward strand.
GTAACTTCTATATCCATTCCTCCATATAGGATGGCACCTAAGGAATTAAAGGATTTAAAGGCTCAACTACAGGAGTTGTTGAAAAAGGGTTTTATTAGACCCAGTGTTTCACCTTGGGGAGCTCCAGTTTTGTTTGTAAAGAAGAAAGATGGGACTTTGAGATTATCCATCAATTATAGGATATTAAATTGGGTGACAGTGAAGAACAAGTGCCCGTTGCCTAGAATTGATAATTTACTTGATCAATTGCAGGAAGATCAGGTATTCACTAAGCTGGATTTGAGATCGGGGTACTATCAGTTAAAGATAGTTGTGGCTGATGTACCTAAAAGTACATTTAGGAGTAGGTATGGGCACTTTGAGTTTTTAGTAATGCCTTTTGGGTTAACTAATGCCTCGGTAGCATTTATGGTCCTGATGAATAAGGTGTTTTAGCTTTACCTAGACCACTTTATGATAGTGTTTATCGATGATATTTTGGTGTATTTAAAGAATAAAACGAGCATGCTAGACATTTAAGGGTAGTATTGCAAATTATGAGGAAGAAACAACTGTATGCCAAAGTAAGTGTGAATTTTAGTTGGATCAAGTAGTGTTTCTAGGACATATAATGACTGGAGAAGGCATACGAATGGATCCAAGGAAGATAGAGGCAGTGATGAATTGACAAGCTCCAAGGAATGTGTCTAAAATCCGAAGCTTCCTAGGTTTAGTTGAATATTATCGAAGGTTTGACGAGGGGTTTTTTTATCTTACCCCTCTGAAATTTTTTTTAAGAAAGAATGTAGTTTTCAAATGGAATGAAGAATGTTAAAAGAGCTTTGAGGAGCTGAAACATCAGTTGACTACTGTACTGATGTTAACTATTCCATCGGGGATCGGAGTATATGTGGTATATAGTGATGCTTTGCATCAAGGATTGGGATATGTATTGATGCAGTATGGCAAGGAGATTGCCTATGCATTGACACAATTAAGGTCTCACGAGATTAACTATCTAATACATAATTTAGAGCTTACTGTAGTTGGCTTTGCTTTAAAGATATAGAGACACTATCTATATGGAGAGACATTCCAGATTTATGCAAATCATAAGAGTTTAAAGTATCTATTAAGTCAAAAGGAATTGAATATGAGACAGAGGATATGGATAAAGATGTTGAAAGACTATGGCTATACAATTGAGTATCATCCGGGAAAAGCTAATGTGGTAGTGAATGCATTGAGTAGGAAGTCTAATACTAATGTGGCTCCAATTCAGGTATCCAGGTTACCAAACTTAATTCATTTGAGATCTCTGAATGTGGAGTTGAGGTATCCAGGCATTGATCGTTGCACTAAAGTTAAGATCGATGTTACATGATAGAATTAAAAAAGTATAGAATAAAGATCCTGATATGGTGAAACTGAGTGAGAGAGCTAGGATGAATTTGGATTCTGAGTTTGAGTTGAGGGATGAGACATTATAGTTAAAGTAGAGGTTGTGTGTTCCCATTATGGAGGATCTGAGAAAGGAAATTCTAGAGAAAGCTCATATGGCCACCTATGCTATGCATCTTGGTACTACCAAGATGTATAACAGGCTAATGCAACATTTTTGGTGGCCTGAAATGAAGAAACAAGTGGTGGAGTATGTTTCTAACTTTATGACATGCCAGCAGGTTAAGGCTGAGCATCAAGCTCCAATAGGGAAGCTACATTCATTGCCTATTTAAGAGTGAAAATGGGAACGAATTACCTAAGACTCCGAGGCAGAATGATGTTATATGGGTTGTAGTGGATTGATTAAATAAGTTAGCCCATTTCTTAATGGTAAGAGAGAATAACTCACTAGATCAATTGGCCCAGAGATATATGAATGAAGTGGTTAGGCTATATGGGGTTCCAGTGTCCATTATATCAGACAGGGATCCCAAATTTACTTTGAGATTCTGAAAGAGCTTACAGTCTACTATAGGTACTAAGTTGAACTTCAGTATTGCATTTCATCCTCAAACAGATGGACAAAGTGAGAGGACAATCAAAACTGTTGAGGATATGCTTAGAGCTTATGTATTAGAGTTTCAAGGAGCCTGGGATTAGTATATAGCACTGATAGAATTTGTTTACAATAACCACTATGACAGTAGTATCAGAATGGCACCATACGAGGCATTGTATAGAAGAAAGTGTCGATCACCTCTATATTGGGATAAAGAGGGCTTAAGAATGGTTAAACGCTCAGAATTGATTTAAGATACCATGGACAAGGTGAAATTGATCCGAAGCCGAATTAAAGTAGGTCAAGATAGATAGAAGAGTTATGTGGATCAACATCGACGGGATATAGAGTACAATGTAGGAGATAGAGTGTTTCTCAAAGTGTCATCATAGAGAGGAGTATTGAGATTTGGTAAAAAGGGCAAGTTGAGCCCTAGGTACATTGGTCCTTATGAGATCATTGAGAGGATTTGGCATACAAGTTAGCTTTATTGAATGAAATGTCTCAATTGCATAATGTGTTTCATGTGAGTATGCTCCGAAGACACCGATCGGATCCGATATATGTGATACTGGCTCAAGATATTGAGTTTACTAGTAATCTAAGCTATGTTGAGGAGTTGATCAGGATAGTGAGATCTCAGATCAAGCAGTTGAGGAATCGATTCATTTCATTGGTGAAAGTCCTATGGAGGAATCACTCAACTGAGGAAGCAGCTTGGGAAACAGAAAAGCATATGAGGAGGCAATATCTCCACCTGTTTGAACAATCAGGTAAGAATTTTGAGGACAAAATTTCTTTTAAAGAGGGGAGAATTGTAACATCCCATTACCCATGTTGAGTCCAGAACATTATATGTATGAGAGATTAGAAAATGCTTTGCATACTCATGCATTATATGATATGCGTATACACGTCAATATTGAATGTTCGCACATGAAAATAGTTGTACATACATTCATTGATAATTTTTGGTTATAATTGTTTATAAATGTGATTATATTGAGAATTGTGGTTTTTATATGTTGAAAACTAATTTAGAGAGTGTATTTAGTGATTTAGAATTTTTGGTGAATTTTAAGAAATTTTCTGAAGATTTGGGTATTTTTGGACTAGGAAAAATGTCAAGTGGCAAGACAACTGATAAATGGTAGTAGAATTTACTGTCTAATAATAATGGAAATTTTCATAAATGACTTTGGGATTTATTTACAAGTGTCACTAAAAATTGGGAGACAATTGGAGTAGGAATTGGAATTGATTGGACTAGTGAAATAAGAGAACATAGTTTGAATTGATAAAAATTGGACATGTGGAAACTGACAAGTGTCACTTGCCAAGCCATGTCTTCAAGCCTTAGAATTCTTTTAATTTGAAAGACCTTTTTAATTATCTCTCACGATTTGCCTATTGCTTTCTTTTGTTTTAGTAAATCAGAGATTTAAATTAATCAAAAAGAGTTTATGTACAAACTATAGGCTGCCTAGAGGCCTTCCCCTCCCAATCCTGAAAGATAACTGGCCTTAAGACACCAGACAAAATGGTTTCCTATGAGTCTAAACATGACCACATTCTGCTTACACATTTATACCAACTAAGTGACCTTATAGGAAGTCACATCTAAACTACTACACTAACATTTACAATGTATCAAAGTAAAGAAATACAGAACTTTTTCTGGCATTTACATAGCTCAATCCAGAATTCACGTTAATACCACAAAAAAAAACAGAAGCTTCCATCTTCTTGTCATAAGTTTAGTCACGTATCTATAGTTACCTCTTTGTTTAAAGGTGGTTTTTTGTGGTGAAATACCGAGGGATATATTGGTGCAGCTTGTTTACTCCTTTGTTCATTACCCACTGAAGGCTCTCCCATCCTTCTCTGGTTAAAACCTTCGACTTCTTCTGCTTCTCAAATTCCAAGTTAATCTGAGTTCCATCCAAAGAGTGTTCCTTCTGATATGTTACTTACTAAGCTTCTTGTTTTTCACAACTTTGATGTTTTATGGAAGTCTGATGACCACCAACTCATTTTTGTACTGATTTAGGAATGGCTTGCCTTGGGCTGGATTCCATCAGCTTGTAGTTGTAGATATTTCCTTTTTGCATACCTGAAACAGAAAACTGCATATTTATTGTTAGTTATTAAAATAACTCCTACTAATACCTTCTTACAGTGTTTGCACTGAGTTACTCCATAGCTTAGGTGATCACTCTGGAGTTCAAGCTCCCTACCTCCAATACTTCATCTTTAAAGGTTCAAGAATTTCTTTCTTTCCAAATATTATAAACTGCAACTGAAAGGAAGATTGGAAAAAATTAGGGTCACAGATTCTAAAATTTGGTGATTCGTTCAACCAATTAGGAACGGATTGGAGGTTTATTTGATGTGGAAGGTTAAGTTGGAAATGATTGAGGTAATGAACCCACTCTGTTTTTAAGAAGGAGCAGTTAAAGAATAAATGTTCTATTATTTCATTGTCCTTGAAGCACAAAGAACAACTATTTAGGGTGTGAAGGTAGACAAGTCTATCTCTTGTTTGTAACTGTTTACAAAAAGCTAACCATAAGATGAGAGAGCATTTAAGGTTGTTCCTTTTGAACCAAACTAGTGTATGCCAAGGTACTCTCTAGATTGGGGGTCTCAAAAAAGTGTAGGCTGAAGTATTGGTATAAGTATACTGATTTGCCGGCCTAGCTAACCATTCCAAACTATCTAGTTGAGAACTGTTCGGTTGGTACTATAGGGGCTTTAGGTTTCCTATAGTATCTGCTGTGACTTCTTGCCAACACCACATATTGTTTCTGATCAATTTTGGCACTTTTGTTGTCATTCTTAGTTCTGATCCTTCGATGACCCTCGAAGTGGAAAAATGATGTAGGATTCCTCTTGGGTGCCAAGGGTCATACCAAAATTAAGTTGAAACACCATTTCCAATCCTAAATCTGAATTGGTTCCCTATTTTGTCCCTCACTGATAAAATTTTTCTCTAAGTCCATTGATAAGTCAATGTTCTTGATATAATTTACCTCTATTTTGTCATTGTTTTTGTATTGAATGATCTTAAATTGCCTTTAGTTTTTGTGAATTTGGTACTACTCCTCTGTTCTTAGTACTTGCAGATGTTTTGGGAAGATAATGAAGAAAACCTGAGAAATACACGGTCTACCTGTGTAAAAACACACAGCCCTTGTAAAGTAGCAGTTTAAAGTTGAAGACTTGAAAGAAACACGGTCTGACCATGTAGATTCACATGGACCGTGTCCTTCACAGGGAGAACACACAGCCAAACCCGAAAGAAAAATGGTTTGACTATGTAGATTTACACGGTTCGTGTATGGCGATTTTTCCTAACAATTTTCGAAGATCAAAAAATAGTTTTTGAGGGGAATTTGGGGGGAACTTTTGGAGAGAGACTTTTGGTTAGAAGTCAAAGCTAAAGAATAAGAAGGAGGAGAAAGATAAAAAGCAATTAAAGAAAGGGAAAGCTTGGAGATTGAGAAATCAAGATTCAAGAAGCAATTGGAATTCCTTCTCCTCCTCTTTCCACTTATTATTTATCTTTAATTTTCATGTTTGTGATTTTACATTTTAGTTGAATTTACACATGATTATGTAAATTCACTTATTCTGGGATGTTTATTTCAACTTGGAATTTATGTGTTAAACCTTATTACTTTACTTCTAAATTCAATGTTGACTTTAGTCAAGTGATTTAATCTAATGTTAATTTGATCTTTCTAATCTAGGGTTTCTAATTGAATAATCATAGATGTTAAACTAGGTACTGAAAAGTGATGTTTAATATCTAAAATACTATATTAGACTTAATTAAAAGAATATCTAAAAATAGAATTCTTCATTAAGAGTCCTTGAGATTAACCATTGGGTTGGATTTGATTTTTAGTCTAGGAAACTAGTTTAAAAATTGGGATCAACACATCAATTACTTCGAAAGAATTAATTGATAAAAGTGGGTTAATGTACTTGGATTAGTATTTCATTTCATAAGGATGACATGATTTCTTTGTTGGGATGAACTCCTAGAATATTGGCTCAAATTCTATTAATCATGTTTCGATATTTCCCTAACAAAACAACTTTCATACCTAATTGCTTAGCAAATTTAGAAGGTACAAATTTGGTATTTTGACCTAGTCCTTATGGATCGGGACGTGATTGCTGCAAGTATATCTTTATACTTACAATTCCCTATCATCCATGAACTATTGTTATTCGACTGGGCACTCTAGAAATTCCTCCTCCTCAAAATTATAAAATGTACCCACTTAACACACAAAGCTTCATTATCATAGAACAAAATCTAGATTCTATTGCCTAATAGCACATTATTCTATGTGGGTGAGTGTTTAATCCTTAATCCCCCCTCTCTTTTGGATCTACAAATGTCGGACTATTTAACCTTAGCATAGGATTATGAGTTCCCTTTCCCATACCGGAGAAAATTCCTAAGTTTTGCCTCTATCTCCTTTAGGATGGAAGAAGGTAGAATGAAAATTGTTGACCAATAAACTTGAAAAGAAGAAAGCACCGAAATGATCAATTGAAGCCTACTAGCATAAGAAGGGTTTTTATTAGTCCACTTGTTAATCTTAGTTTCAATCTTCTCCAAAAGGGAACTGCAGTCTCTTCTGGACAACCTCCCAGTAATGAGAGGTACCTTCAAATACTCAATGGGAAGATTTCTTTTCTTAAGACCCAACATCATTTCCATTTTATGATTCAAATAGTCCGAGTCTGGTGATAAGAAAAATTGACCCTTAGAGGGGATCATGTCTAATCTAGATAACTGAGAGAAGGTACTCATACAGTATAGCAAAGATTTGACTGAAAGTAAATCAACATGGCAGAACAGTATAAGGTCATCAACAAATAAGAGGTGGCTGAGTTTAAGTGTTTTGAACCTCCAATGGTATTGGAAGGAGGGGTTACCATCTAGAATTATATTTAAACACCTTGAAAAGGACTTCGATACGAAGTATGAATAGGAATGGGGATAAGGGATCTCTTTAACTAAGGCCTGACTTCCCTCTAAAGAAATTGGAGGGGGTTCCATTGATTAGAATCGAATACGAAGGGGAAGATATGCACTCTTTAATCTACTCAATGAATTTCCTAAGAACCCACAACAACTAAAACATTTATGAGAAACTCCCAATGAATGGTGTCATAGGCTTTTTGAAGGTCTACTTTGAAAGCACATTGCTTATGGTTATTGCATAGATGATAATTCCTAAGGATTTCTTGAGCTAGCAAAATGTTATCACCTATACGATGATTTTTAATGAATGTGCTTTGGTTAGGGCTAACAATTAGGGGAAGTGACTCTCTAAGCCTATTTGCTATAATTTTGGCAATTACCTTATATAGAAAATTGCAGCAAGAAATTGGTCTATAATCTAGCACAGTGGAAGGTTGATCCTTTTCTGGAATTAGGGAGATAAAGGTGGAGTTGAGTTCTTTAAAAAGTTTCCCATGCTCAAAAAAACTCTTTATGGCTTCATTGACTTCTTATCCTATTATATGCCAAGATTTTTTAAAAAAGATGCCATGAAACCCATCAGGGCTTGGGGCCTTGTTCAGATTAAGAGATTTGAAAGCCTCTTTTATCTCTTATGCTGAGACTTTAATAATGACGGAGTTAGATAGGCCTTCTGGTAAAGGAAGAGGTAAGAGATTGGCCATAAACTCTTTAAAAGGGAGAAGGGCTTTAGTACTCCCTATAGAACCTAAAAATAAGCCACGAACTAATCTTGAATCTCTTTAATACCTATTATTCTATTCCTATTAGCCAGATTTAAAGTGTGAATGTTGTTCATATTTTTGTTTGCAAAGAGGGATTGGTGAAAAAATTTGGTATTCCTATCCCCTTCTTTTAGCTATTTTAGTTGGGAAGATTGCTTAAAGAAGGATTCCTAATCACTTAGAGCTCTAAGCAAATCATGAACGGCTTCAGACTCTTTAGCCTTTAATAGGGTAGATTTGGGCTTAATTCTCATCTGATCTTGAATGATGTTGAGAGTGGCATGACATCTCTCTGCTCTTGCATTTAAATCACCTATTTGGTCAGAATTTATGGATTTAAGGGCTCTTTTGACCAACTTAAGCTTAGACACTACATCATACATTAAAGTGCCCCTAACCTAGCAGGACCAAGCTTCCTCAACTATCTGAAGGAAGTTAGGCTGATTGACTAGGAAGTTGGAGAACCTAAAGGGAGAGGATCTCTTCTGCTGACTAATTAAGGCTCTAACCACTATTAGGGAGTGATCTGAAATGCTAGGATTATGGATGACATTATAAGAACTGGGAAACTTAGAGGTCCACACAGAATTAATGAGGGTTTAATCTAGCTTTCTAGCGATATAGAGATCACCATTTTTCTTGTTGGTCCAAGTAAAACTTGGACCACTAGCATTTAGGTCAAATAAGGCACAATCTTTCACACACATCCTGAAATCAATCATGCCTTGCATTGCCAAGGAACTTCTGCCTCCTGAGAGAACAGAATCCCATTGAAATTTCCAGCTATAAGCCAAGGTTGATTACCAACTGTTAAATTAATGTGTGATAAGGCAGACCAAAGATTCTTCCTATGATTGAGGTTATTAGACCCATTCACACAAGTGACAAAGAAGCTGAAAGAACAATTTACAGGGGTTACCTCTAAGGGAATCAATTGATCATTTAAGCTAATCATAGAACATGAAAAGCGGTTTAGGTTCCAAGCTAACACTATCCTAGCATTTGAAGCATGATCAACATTGTTGTAATAATGCAATCTAAGAAACATCAAGAAATAAATATTATTCCGAATAGAAGGAGACCTTATTCTATATTCAGTCAAACAAACAAAAGAAGCTAATAACCTCTTAAGGCAAGCATTGACAATTGATTGTTTATTAGGGCTATTAAGCCCCCTAACATTATAAAAGACTAAATCAATTACAGTAACTAACAGAACTGCCTCCTACTTTTGCTACCTCCTACAATTCCAACTAGTTCGAACAGTGAAATCCCCCTCTACCCCTCCCTTAATACTAGGACTACTAGGAACCAATTCAGAACTAGGAGAGGAAGGGGTATTACTTACTTGATTAATAGCATGATGGGTTGGATCCTCAAGGTCTCCTTTTGATTCATCTTCCTTTTGGTGCTCGTCTCTTACTTGAATTGAAGTACTAGCTTTCTGATCACCTTGGTTTTCCTTCTCAGCCTCTTGATCATTCTGTTGAGTATCAAGGTGTAAATTGGGCTCAATATGAATCTCAGGAATTGATGGCTCCAAGGGACTTGTCTTATCTAAGATTATAGCCCGCTCCTATCTGTTCTGATTTGTACTTTGTAGGAGTGTCTCCTTCTCTTTCACCAACTCTTATTACATTCCTGTCTCAAACATCCTCCCTGTGGGTGCCCATTCCCTCTTTTGTACTTGGGGCCCCGGTTTCTACTCATATTTAATCTTAATTTCCTTGTATATTAACTGACGTTCTTTATTGTAAGTGGCCAATTGGAAGGAGGTAGGCTAGCTCCTATATAACTGTAACTCCACACACATCTGAGCATCCACTATTCTTGACATTCTTACTGTCGGTGTATCCATGAGTAAAGGATAATCTACAACACTATCTATTCTTCCTAATCCTTCAATAGTCTAATAGTCAATAGGTATATTGTAAAATCTTGCCCTTACTAGAGTTAAACTGACCTCTTTTTACTCCCTACCATTCAAACACCATTTTCTCAAAAACAATGGTTTTCCTTATATGTGCCATAAACCTTTCTCCAAAACCATATTTAGTCCTAACTCAGTTTTTGAATTTAAAAAGGAAATTATTGGAGCCGGTGATTAAGATTTCCTTAATCCTATATTCTGCCCAAGATTTAGCTAGTGCTCGCTGATTAATAGGAAATATAGGACGCTTACCAATGAAGAATCTAATCAGTTTTTGTTTGAATTGCGTCGTACCCTGCTTCGCTAACTCTGGAGGAGGTGTAACATAAATCAGATTCTCCTTGACCTCCGGAGGATAGAGGTCAGAGCTTTATCTTGTGAGGACGCCTCTATTCCATCTGAAACAACTGATTTCCATATTTTGATGCTCTCTGAAGGTTTTACCTTCGGGGCTTGGGTAGTTATTTCTAGTGTCAAAGTCGGTGGGGGAGATGGGGTTTGCTCTTAGTTTTGGGTACAGGTGTTAAATTTAGGTGACGAAGAACCATTTGTCAAAGAAGGATCGAGGAGATTTAGGTTGTTGTTTTGTTTGCGATTAGGGTTTGGAAAAGAGGGGTTTTTGTAAGATCTAGGGGAGTGAACAGAAAGAGGGGCTAGGGGTTCGAGAGAGTGTTGTGTTTGGGACGGAGAAGCTAAAGATGAAGCCATAGAGGGGGAAAGATAAACTCACCGATGTTCATCAAAGTTATAAGAAACTCAGCGCGTCTCTTCATCTTTCATTGTTGACCCTATTGCTTTCTTCTTCTTCTTCTCCATTTTCGTTTTCTCCATTCACTATCACCTCCACCAATTTAGCTCAATCATCTTTCACTTGCTACTCTCACCTTATTGTGTTCCTTTTTGCCATAAGAAGACCTAAACCTCCCTATCTCTATCATGTTGTATGTGGGTTGTATGTGAGGATAAGGATTCTTGGTTTTCTTGAAGAGTTTGAAGAATTTAAAGCTAAATCAAGTAAGTTATGCTTTAAATATTAGGGGTATGATTTAATGAAGCTAGAATGACGAGTAGATTAAGCTTGATGACTTGATTATGCAATGTTTATGTGTGTGTCGTGGTTGATGAAAATTTGATGTAAATTTCTTGCTGTTGTATATTGATGATGGGTAATAATTTATAAATTGTTGTAGAGATGATGTTGAGGTAGAATGATCATCATAATGGTGTTAGAATGAGTGCAAAAAAATCAATGATGAATGGGTAAATGTATATGCTCTATTTTTTGTTAATGATCAAATATATATCATGAATTTTTTGTGAATGATATTAAGTTGAAATGGAGTTGAGAATGAAGAGTAAATGAAGTAGAAAGGGTGATCTTTGTACAAGATTTGTTAGGTATAAGATGTTGGATGTTGTAAAATCTAGAAAATGTAGCAGTAACTTGTTCACTAATTGTGTTTTTGTGAAAGTTCACCACGGCCAACTCTTTGGCTCACCATGTTCAACTTGTAGGATTTCATGAGGAATTTTCCTCTCAGGAAAAGTTTGTCACGGCTAACTCTTGGCTTCGCCACGGCTAACTTTCCTATACACCTTAAACATGCTTCGATATTTTGATGATATCTTTTTCTGTAGTTATCTAAATGGAATGATTTTTGATTTGAAGTCAACTAGAGACATAGGAATATAAATGTTTTAAAGAAATCGAATTTTAATTCAGTCTTTAAGAATTTCAATTTCTTGATGGAAGTTGAGTTTAGGGTGTTAATCCAGTATAAGAACAATCTAAAAATGTTTGGGGTATAACTTTCAGATTACTAAACCAAATTGAATGATCTTGGTGTCTTTAGAAACTTAATAGATAAGAGAACAATTTTATAGAAGAACATATTACCAAATTACTTTATTTTCATTGTTTAAATGATCAAGAACAATAGACCTCAAAGTCAATTTTTGGAAAAATCTGAAATGATTCATTGGGTTATGAAATTAGATTCAAAGTGTTTATTTGAGGTATAAACCCTCCATACAAATGCTACTTAAGTGAGTTTTGATATTGGATTGATTTTGTGAAGAGAATAATGGAAAAATACACTATAAGAAAATAAGACAATCCTTGACATTTTATTGATAAAACATCACAGATTGTGAAGGCTTTTCGTGACGTTTAAAAAATGTCACGAAAAGTTCAAATTTTCTATGACATTTTATGAAAACTTTGCAGCTTTGTAACACTTTTTGCGATGTTTTATCAATAAAATGCCACACATTTTGTTGAATAAAACATCGCAAAAGACGTTTGCCTTTTGTTTAATTAAAACATTTTCTTCTCGCACGTTTCTTCTCTCTGGCTTCTTCCCACCCAAAATTGGTTTCTTCCCTCTACCTTCTATGATTATATAACTTAGGGATTTATGCAAGAAAGAATCAAAGTAGCGATACACAGCTTTGGATCCAAAATAAGATGACAGACACAATTATTGTGTTTCACCTTCATGTTCTTCAATTTGTTATTTTTGACGTTTTAATGTCTAAAACATAGAACTTTACCTTTTTGTCTTAAATTCCATAAATCTCGCTAGTAGGAAATTATATTCCCTTTAACCCACTTGCTTACTTACAACCAATCAAAACCTTCATTTTGGGTTTTGGGTTTTGGGGTATCAATTTGGGGATTATTTCAGGCATGTAAGGCTAAGGTTTTTAGGGACAAACAAGATATAGTAGCCACAACCACAACCACAGCCATAACCAATCATTCCCATGATGCCTTCTCTTCTAATCACTAACATCACCACCAAAAGGTATAGTTTCGGGTGCTTATTTTCTTACTTATCTTTAACTAATTGCTTATTTGTTTGTATACCTGTAAAGTTGTATATTATGTAGTGGAAACTTGGGAGTTTCGAGCCTCTTGATGATTATTCTGCAAGGAAGGAGTATTTTGTAAAGGTGTATTTGTATATTTTCTTATCTTGTTTCAAATTTGGCTTGCTTTTGGTGTAGTTTACTGGAATTAATTTATTCCATTTCTAAATTTTATAAGTTATTGATTATGTAATATTCGTTTCTTGGCTACTGTAAATTAGGCATTATTTTTTTGAAGCTGTAGTATGATAATTACTCACCACTCCTTCTATTTTGTTTTCTTTTTTGCTTCCTAATCTTTTTTGTTTATCTTCTTGGAGTTATCTCTAGTTTTTGTAGTTCTATTATATGGTCTCAATTGAGTATGCATTCTTTTTTGACCTATACGTCCTTGCATTCTTTTTTGACCTATACGTCCTTAGGGTTTTAGGGGGTTTTTTGTGTTTAGATTCTGATTCTCAACATGGGTGCCGAGGTATCTTTCAATAATGGCGCTTCTTTCCTCATTTCATTTTGTTTTTGTCTGTGGGTATATGAGGTTGGCTCTCAAAAGAGCCTTTGAGTCATTTTCAGCCAAGTGAAATTTTGTTTCTTATTCTTTGTATTCATAGGAAAACATATCTTAGTGTTTTGCTCAAGTATAACACTTTTAGGGTTTTAATTTGAAGTTGTTGTTCATCAGTTATTAATCTGCAAGTCTTATCTTGCTTTTGGGTGGTAAAAATTAGTGTCAAATTCGAATTTTATAATATCAGGGGTTGATAAGCAAGTTGTTGCATCTAGCAAGTGATGCCTGCTGCCACTCCAATTCTGTTTTCAATGCCTAATAGGAATTCTCTGACTGGATAGGACCTTAATTTCTATCTTTTTTTTAATGGTGGGTGATCAACCCCTCAACTAGACTCTTGACTTTTTTCCTAATGGCATTGTAATTTGGAGCAGAAAACCAATTGTTTGTTTATTATTGAATTGAAGTTTTTATAAACTGGTTTGAAGAGCCATAGGCACTTGGTCTTCATTTTGCTTTTCCTGAAACATTTTCATACGTAGGTCTTGCATAAGATCAGGATCTACCTGCTTGTCTATGAATTGACCTATACAATTCTTTGTATAGGTTGTGAGGTATCGTCTTTGTTCATCAAGTTCTTAACACCTATATAATGGCTTTCTTTTTGTGTTTGACATAAAGAGTGTGCATTTTACATCTCCATCATGCTTAATTTACGTACAGTTCTTTGCTTTTTGCATCTCATAAGAGTAAGAACCTTTATCTCAGTTTATTATAATTCCTGGTTTTAAGCTGGAGCCTAATATCAGCTTACTTCTTCTCATTATGCTTTGTAAAGTCATTGCATGCCTTCTTTCTAGAAATGGATGCTATGTGTGCATTTTGCTATTAACTTGAGTAAGGCGTAACCTTGTCGGCTTTAGATATTTGATTCCCTTTCGATGATGCACGATTTTGGGTAGCATTTCATAACATCAACTGGGCACTTGATGTGCATTTTAGGTTAATGGCCCTTTTCTTCTCAATTGGAAGCTGAGATAAGAGTTCTTTCCAGTCTTTTTTATTCTTTTATGTTTCGTTAGCATTCTTGGATTTGTTATTTTATCACAATAACTCAGAAGGAAAGTACTCTTCGATCTTCAGTTTCCCCCTTCTGATTTAGTGTGTTCTTATGAATGCAATAATCATTTAGTAGGAATGCTTTCTTGGTAGGCTAATGTGAATTTTTTTGGAGGGGTGATAAATACATATTGGAAGGCAAAGAGATGTAGTTTTACATGAAGAAGATCTAGAGTAAGAAGGGCTTGGGAGCTAGTGCTGCCTAAGTTTTATATATCAGACTTTTGTTTCCACCTTACATTCCTTACTTTTGGAACATTTTGAGTAATCAAGACACGTAGGTCCAAATAGTGCTATGGCTAAACTTTTGGTTAGAATACTTATATTTATCGAAGCGATTTGTTCAATTAAATGGTGCATTTCATACTCTCAAGTCATTACATAGTTTTGTATGGTGATTTCTATATCGTTGTATAGGTTTTTGTTATAACCCTTTGGGGTGAACCGCTTGATCTAACAAAATGGTTGGCGCTTGATCTAACAAAATGGTTGGCACTTGATGATTTATTAAATAAATAAAATTCATAAATAATATTGAATAGTTATTAAACGAATAAGATTTAAAATTTTTTATTTTAAAAAATAATTATTTAAATTACAAAATTATTAAATTAAATAATTTTCGAAAAATGGGGAAAATAATAATTAAAAACATCATAGAAAGTGTCCATGTTTTCTATGATGTTTTATGGGAAACATCATAGAAACCTTTTGCCTACACCACATTCTGCGATGTTTTTATAAGGTTTTTTAAAACGTCACAAATTGTATTTTGACATTTTTTGACGTTTTTTAACCGTTGGAAATTGTGATGTTTTCTTATAGTGATACTTGGGATTGTCATGAATATGTATTGTGTATATTTCATATACATAAATGTGCATTAACAAACATTATAATTGTGCAAAAGTGTGATATCTGTATATTGCTTGATATATAGGAGTAATTAGAACGTCAACATCCAAACGTTGCTGGAACTTCCAGGCATTAGCTTCGGGAGCGACTTGTAAGTAACCTAGACGGTTTTACTCAATTAATTGTTTGTGATAGATTATATTTTGAATTAGCTTATGAATGTGATTCAATTGTGTTGATTCCGGACAATAAAGGTTCAAGGCTTCTGATGTTGGAATGTGATATTGAAGTGCTCCTTTTATGTCAATGTGAAGAAATAAGTGATTTCTCAACTGATTGTTGAATGCTAGACTAAAGTCTAAAGATAAATGTATTTCGAATGTGAATGTGAAAACATGTCCTTGATTGATAATGTGTTAATTTGAAGCATTCCATTACATGAATGCATGAAAGATAAAGGCAGTGTGACTGGAGTCACCAGTATAAAGAGGTTAAAGATCAAGCTGTGATAAGAGCCTCTAGCTCAATTGTGAATTTACCCAGTATCCACTAAGGGATATGGGACATTATCTGATATAGCTCGGTATCCACTAAGGGATATGGGTTAGTAAAAAGGCACTCGGTCACAACGACAATAATAAATGAAAGTGAGTCTCATGTACATTGCATTTATAATTGATATGTGTATTTTTGTATGAATGAAATTATTGGTATTATTGTTCAGTAAGTGACATGTGATGCTTTATGCAAAAATGCAAAGATGTGGATCATATATTGTGTGTATTGATGTGATGTATGAATTTAGTGAACCATCGATGATGGTTACCTCATTGAGTTCGCAAAACTCATCAAAATTGCACGTTGATTTTTTGGACCGAGAGAGGACATTAGCTACTAAAAGGCGCTACAAGAAGTATATTCTTATACTTTTAAGAAAAGATATGGCTTAAAGGTCGATATGCTGGGACTGAAGGATTAGTTAGACATTTTATGTATTTCCTCTTACATGTCGCATATTTTTTATTAGGATATGATGGCGTATATGTATGGATACTCGAAAGATACAATGTATTTTATGTTTGGATTTATGGAATGAAATGAGAAATTTTGGTTTTAAATTATTGTGCCTTCTTGAGGATGTCTTATAAAAAAATGTTGATGCTATATTAAGTGATTGTAGTGACTGCTCTAGCATACCATTATCATTGGTTATGTATTGGAATGTCCTCAGGGTGTTCCAGTTCGTATCTTATGGTAATGATGCGCTACATTACCTGGGTAATATAGTTGTTGAAACAAAAACAACAACTTTTAATAATGATCAAGAGCTAGAAGTAGCTAGGTTGTCGCATATGTGCTTGGGATATGCAGGTGAAAAATCCATAAAAATATTAGTAAATCAAGAATTGTTGAAAGGAGTTAAGGCCTGCAAATTAGACTTTTGTGAACATTGTGTCAAAAGGAAGCAGATAAGAGTGAAATTCAGCACTGTAATCTATGATACGAAGGTTATTTTGAATTATGTTCACTCTAATGTGTGAGGACCTTCCAAAACAACTTCTTTGGGAGGAAAATACTATTATGTGACCTTTGTTGATGATTTTTTACCGAAGAGTATGGATGTATACTATGAAGACTAAGGATGAAGTGTTTCCTCAAATGGAAGAAGATGGTGGAAACCCAAATAGGCAGAAGGATCAAGCGTCTCCGTACAGATAATGGTGGGGAGTACATGAGTCATCCATTTTTAAAAGTCTATGAAGATGAAAGTACTATCAGACACTTCACAATCTGGAATACACCACAAAAAAATGGAGTGGTGGAACGTATGAATTGGACATTATTGGAGAAAGTTCGGTGTATGTTGTCTAATGTTGGGTTGAGCAAAGAATTTTGAGATGAGGCTGTTGTATACGCTTATCATCTCACCAATCGCCTTCCGTCAACTGCTATTGGTGGTAAAATGCCATTGGAAAAATGATTTGAAAAACCTACTACAGATTGTAATTCCTTGCATATGTTTGGTTCCACTATATACTATCATGTTAGGGAGTCAAAGTTGGATCCACATACAAAGAAAGCAATTTTCATGGGTATCACCTCTAGTGTAAAAGGATATCGATTTTGGTGCCCAGAGTCAAAGAAAAAAATTTTCAGCAGGGATGTTACCTTTGACGAATCTACCACGTTAAGAAAGGTGACATATTTTGAAATCCCATATTATGACATATTTTGAAATCCTATATTGAAGAATTAGAAAGATGGGGGAGTCTTTTAAAGTTATAAAATGAAGACTCCTTCACCTATCTTAAGAATCCCAAAATTATCTTTCATAAGATAAAATTTATTCTCTCCTTTTATAGTATTTCACTTGTATTATTTCTAGAAAATAATGAAATATCGATTTAGTAGTATCTGAGGAAATAGCATAATTGGCTTAACCTAGTTAAATTATAGTGTTCTTTATTTGTCTATTTAATAGCTATTGTTGGGTATAGTTGTAGTGTGTTATTGTGTTATTAAATTACAAGTCTAAGAAAATTCTGTCTAGGAGATTGGAATTTAAGTGAGACCATTTGTGACCCTCCAGTTTTTTTAAGAACGAACTTGGTGTGATTTTTTAGTACAATTATTCAACCTCTATTTACCTAGGCAATAGTGGTAAAGGTGAATTTGTCATTATTGGTGGAAATTAACCGGGAGTTTCACAATAATAAATAATATGACATTGAACATAATTGCAATAAGTTCGGGGTCATGCTTACCTTAACCATTAGAGAGTCTTTCAGTTTTTTTGTTTATTTATAGGTCCACCAATCTATCTACCTCAACATTGGCATTGGGGAGATCTTACACACCTTTTATTAGTAACTTGATTTTTGTTTAAGATTGAAGTTCTAATAGAGACTTTATCTTATTCCAATATATTGCATATGTCCACTATGAGGAAACCAAACGTCTTGACATAGTTATGAAATGTTCCTTCATAATGTAACCTTTATAAAGCTTCTTTTGTTATTTAGGGGGTGCTATAAAACAAGAATTGTTCCTTGAATTCCCTTACTAATTCCTCTCAAGTTTTAATTTATGGATGACCAACATTCATATCATCATCGATCTTGGCACATCACTACAATTTGATATCACCAACTAAATAAGTGTTAGTTTTGTCCATTTGTGAGACCCTTGTTGTACAAAAATATTATTACATATCCCACAGAAAGTTGTCCAAATTCAAAGCATCTCGATACCTTCAAAATGAATTGACTTTAAGACTTTCAACCTAGTCTAGCTAGTTTATACTATTATTCTGGACAATATTAGTTGAGAGAAGTGCCAAAGCATCATTCATCACCCTCAATGCTTGTCGACTTCACTAGCAATGCCGTTCAACTTTTCTGAATGTTTGTTGATGCTGTAACCATGCCTTCCAAACGAGTAATTGCTAAAAATTCTTCCATATTTTGGATTAGTCTAAGAAATTGTTTCAATCAAGTCATCCTTTTTGTCAATTTTTCCATATTTCCTCCCATCATTTCTCTTGAAATTGCCTTGATGATATGTTCTTATATCACTTTTCACATGGTTAAATTGATCTTAGATGTTTGTATTCAACATCATTATTGCATCTTAATTTTCCTAATTAAGTTTTTAATAAACTTCTATCAAACATCATACTTCACAAGGACTACAGATGTCAATTTCAGCTCGGCGTGCTCAATTCAACCCGATTTTGGCCTGGGATGACTGATCACGGACCAAAATAGTTCTACCAGATCGAGCCACGGGCCGTACCATTTTGTAATTTCTTTTGAAAAAAAGTAAGGATGGACCAGGTCGGGTTATGGGCCATCCATCTAAGGTCGGGCATAGCCCGACCCTGACTTAGCCTATTGACATCCCTAACAAAGACATTTTAGTCAAATACTTGGTGTGCAAATTAAGTTTGACACTATAGAACTTAGGTAATGAAACATGACAAAATAAATTTGAAGGTTTATGATATATCCCAAAAATTTATTGGGTCCTCTATTGCTAAATTCAATTACCCTTATGACTTAGATATTGGCAATATTTAGGAGTAAAAAAAAATCAACAAGCACATCAATAAATTAATGTTGCCAGATTAGAGAGAAAGAATGCAAAATCCAAATGGTTGGAGGAATTTGTTTATTAAGAGTTTGCTATATGTAACTAATTGAAATTTAGAGATGTTGCTAACTATGAAGTTCTCTTTAAACTAGGGATCACTTTTATCTATATATGACAATACAGAATGACACAAAAGGAAGAAAAACAATTTAACTTTGTTTTTATCCTTGTTTTTTTGACATCATCTTCCTTCTCAGAGTGGAAGGAAGAAAATTAATATATATATAATCTTATTAGCTGAAGAATTATAACAATTTGGAGCTTTCATTTCATAACTTATGCCTCTATAACCAACACACATCTTTCTAAAGGAGATGGTTAGTTTTAATAGCAAAGTTAGACATCATTTAATCTCAAACAAAAGAACGTTTTGAAGCTTTGCAAAATTTCATGCTTTCATAGTATGAGTCTCTAACCTTGGTAGTCTTTGGAATTGTGGACAAACATTCAAGTTTTTAACTCCCTCGTAACTCACCTGTTACTTTCTCCCCTTGTCTCCTAGAACCTTTGTCCAACCACAACTTTCTATTCACCTTCCCTACTTGTTGGTCCAATCCTTTTATCCCCTTCACCATCTTTTACTTCTTCTTTATGTCAAACGGGCACGTGATTGACACATGAGACCGAGGTTTGAAACTCCAAATCATATGTAAGCCTACCACTAGTGACAAAATAAATTCAAAACTCAAGAATGAAGTAATTTCATATAATATAATAACAATAGTGCATGTCAAAAAGAAGTTTTACAACTTATGAAATCATGTCATTACAAGCGCTATAATACAAGATAATGAAAATAAATAAAGAACATACACAAATGTAGGTAAGTCGCAGCGGACACATCACAGGAGTCATTACTACAAAGCTGGTGGTACCTGACCTAAAAAATAAAGTTGAGGGGAGTCAGACCTTGCTGATTAAGCTCACACTATCCTACGATACCCAATCCTATTTGCACAATCATGCATGAATATCAAAATACATCCAATCACGTCAACAACATAAATAAATAGTGGGAGAATATATCTATAGGACCTTAATATCTAAGGGTAAGCCCTCACAATTCTAAATCTTGAATGGTTGCGGGGAGCTATGCATCACCAACGGCCCAGCCCTCGCTTAAAGCATCCAAAGTAATAAGCATAAAAAAAAGGGTTCGATTGGGAGCCAAACATCAACCAGGATCGTCCCATAACATATCTCAATATCATAACAAACAACCCTCATAATCATAACTAATGCGCATCTGGTCCTGATGCATACCAATTAGGTGGCACGCCCTACATATCTTTTCTTCCCCATAATCGAACATAGCAATACACATGAAATTATTAACCATACAATTTATCAAGTAAACATTTAGTTATGCAATGAACAATGTACGTATGCAATACCCAACCCAACGTATCCACTCAGTTAATTCAATATAAAGGATTATACTAAAGCGAGTAAACATTACTATATAGACGTGTTCATTGTATAAATATATAAGTTTCGATCGATATATATATATGTGTGGTCATTTGTACCCACATTGAATAGTATTCATTTTCTAGTACAACTACAGTAATAGTAAGTCGGTATGAACTTACCTGGTAACCGAACTCGCCTGTCCGAACCTTCCAATAGGTGTCTTGCTCCTGTTACACCTAGTAAATCGAAAGAAAATATCTCAATCAGTACTAATTAGGAGTTATTGGACTCGAATAACAATTTAGGTATCATCCAAATTACCTAAATAGTCCATTTTTGAAATTCAAAAAATTTTCCTATTTTCTCCTAAATGTTCTGTGATTTTTAATTCGCAAACCATTGAAAATCTCACTATAGCATCCCACTCCTGTAGGACCCAAACCTGACATTGATAGGTGATATCCGAGCTCATGCCGCGCAAGGGTGGCATGCTAGAGCACTCAATCACTCAGAAATCGGTATAAAATTTTCTTTTGTTTCTGAAACAACAAACATATTATGTGGAAATCAATCATCACATAGGGCCCACTTTCATTCATAAACATTTTCAATCATATAATATAGTCATCAGAAATTTCAATAGCCATTTGGGCCTTTTCATAAATACAAAACACTTTAGTCGTTTTGAAATACAAATTTATATAAAAAGTTGTGGAATAAACAATTCAATACAAAAATGAAGATATGCAATACAGACACGAACTGTTCCCGACCTCTATCCTTCACTTGTATACTGTAGGTATACTCCCGTTGGCCTAACAGTGTATTCTTCTCATCCTAAAAAATAATTGCAAATTTTGGGTGAGTTTTGTTAACTCAATGAGTGACCAGCATTAATGGCTCACCCAGTCACATAACACATTAATTACATTATTGTACATTTCACATTCAATACACTTAATCATTTATATTACGCATATCTAATGTGCATGAGACTCACTTTCCATTTGTTAATTTGTTGTGATCGAGTGCCCAAACTGTCCCGTATCCATTGGATACCGGGCTCATTACTAGCTGTCCCTTATCTGCTTTAGGGATACAGGGCTTATTATACATACTGAGCCTTAGGCTCTTAATCACTTTTGAGCTCGAGAATCATTTTCACTTTCTGAGCTTTAAGCTCTTTTTCACTTTCGGTGGCTACTCCGATCACAACTGCCATTATATTTTATACATTCATGAGATGGAATGCATCACTCACATTTTCATAATCCCATTCAATCACCTTCCCATATCATCGGACCTTATTCCAGCATTCAACATTAGAGTTGAGAATTCACACTTTCATTCTTATACAAATGTGCATTCAGAACACATTTAACAATCACATCGAGTACACATAGTTCATCCAATTCACATTCAAGTAGCACTTCAATATCCAAATCACACATCACAATCATCGGACCTCC
Organism: Erythroxylum pedicellare; assembly: GCA_027563575.1. Taxonomy (NCBI): domain Eukaryota; kingdom Viridiplantae; phylum Streptophyta; class Magnoliopsida; order Malpighiales; family Erythroxylaceae; genus Erythroxylum; species Erythroxylum pedicellare. Next base: position 38,030,302 of record JAOQMP010000008.1, read on the forward strand.
TGTCCAGAAACTAACATAATAAATCACGTCCAGTAGTCAACTAATAACAAATTGAAACAAAGCAAACAATGAAGTGAGACCATCTCGGTCTACTCATAGTATGCTCCAAAATAACATTTGCTTCTAAATTCTGGAAATGCTTGAATGCGGACACTTGACCTGCACAACCCATTTATGCAAGACACACATTTCAAACTCATCAATAATTGCACACGTATAAGCATTTATTTATGCACAAATGTATAAATGGACTATGTACAATGCATGCTTAATGACAATCTTGGGTATTTTAACAAACTTCATATCTTATGCACATTCCCATTTCATAACTTAATCACTCATTACTTCTTTAAATCATAACAAATCAAAAATCTATCATTTTTCATGATCATCTAAAAACCAGAACTCACGCGTTTCATCACCTTTTCTGTACTTCTTTACTTTCAATTCTTCTGCATATCTAACTCTTGTGTTTCCTTCATTTTATTCCTCTAACTATCACTTTAATCGCTCTTTCACATCATTACAAATTTTCATTGATCTTTCAAATCCAAAATTGCTTTAACACTATCCAATAACATTTCAGTCATCAATCCAAAGAAAATCACCATGTACGCCAAGCTACATCTCCTCACTCATTTTCCAACAATTTGAATGTCACTGTTTTTAACCATTTAGCAATAAAATAAAGATGCATGCTTCATTTCATGTAAAGCTACATAATCATAACAAGCTTACTTGTTTGAAACTCCAAAATCTTCAACCATCCCTAACTTTCATGCAACTCATGTACCTCATCTTAAAGGGTTACATGGAGGTTCAGTTTTTCTTGGGATAAAAGAAAGAAATATTAGAGTGGAAGTGAGGACAAATAGAGAAAGGCAAGATTTAACTTCGGTGAATATTTGAAGAAAAGATCTAGGTTGGAGGAACTCTAAAAAAAGAAGTTTCAAGAATGGTAAGGATAAGGACAACAAGTAGCCTTTTAAGACAATAAAAATCTTAACATTAGCTAAAACACGTGTCCATTTCTTATCCACTTATCCACTTCCCTTTATTAAAAATCACTTAAGTACAATTTACACTTAATTTTATGACTTAATAAGACCACTGAAATCGCAAATCATAACTCCTTACTCACTTTCAGATTTTACCCATAACACATCATTTCAGGTCAACTTTACATGTTCTTTTTGACCCTAACACTGAAGTCATTTTGTAACACTTTCCTCTAAAAACATATTCCCCTACGTCTTATGTATCCATTGACACCAAAATCATTCAATTTGGTTTTGTCCATAATCATATTGAACTTTTTTCTTTTGGGGAAACTAGCATAACTTTTGCTATAGGTATCGGATCAAGATCTTTGTTAGATGGTTTGAAAGAGGACTTATAGGTCTATAACTTTCGTGAAGACCTTAAAGGCAAGTTCTATCATCTACAGAGTCAAATTTGGACCAGATGATACGAAATGAATAGTACTCAGAAGCTATTTTACAACTAGCATAACTCTCTCTAGAGATATCAGATTGAGATCATCTTAGGGCAGTTTCAAAGAGGACTTTAATATCTACATCTTTCATCAAGACATTGGAGACAAATTCTATCGTCTGAAGGGTCAAAGATGGAC
>JAOQMP010000008.1:38083794-38102928 GCA_027563575.1 Erythroxylum pedicellare
TAAAGAATAGTAAAAAAAAATTAAGCAATTTAATTATGTTAAACTTGATTATAAAATTAGAAAAACTTGAAGGTCAAATAATAAAAATGTATTAATATTAGATATTGGATATTATTGAGAACAAATTGGTATTTAATTAGAATTACAATTTTAGGATTATAATTTGTATCCATTGCCAACATATTTAAGAATATATTAGACTACATATAGAAAAATAGTTTAAGAGAGAAAAGGTAATGCAATCAACTTAGACTTGATTATAAAGTTAGAGAAATTGTAAAGTCAAATGATAAATAAGAACTAATATTAGATATTAAATCTTATTGAGACCAAATTGGTATTTAATTAGAATTAGAATTAGAATTCTAAATCTAATTAAAGTTTACTTTAAATTAGAATTATATTTCAATTAATTACTAAAAGATCCTGTCCTTATTATATATAAATGTACATTTTATAAGAGCTAACACTCGTAGCTTATCCCTCTCTACACTATCTGTAGAGTTCTTTCAACTTATCAGTGTGGATATTATTAAAGTCTAGAAATTTGCGAACCTTTGGTAGTTTTCACATAACTTATGGATATATATGAGCTGTAGAAAAAGAAATCAAGGTTCATTGTAAGGTATAATTTATGATGCATGCTTTATTATCTTTACTAATTAATTATGTTAAAGAATTTAAGTGATCTCAATTTAAAAAAAAATCATAAAATGATTATGTTCTTCCACTACTCGTGATGAGATCATGTCCTGATTTCTCAAAAGTGATATTAAACCAATAATTAATTCTACAACTTGATTATGTGTTAAAATGTTAATATTATCAATTTTGAATCATTACTGCCTAAACACTAAAATCTAAAAAAAAATCATGTTAGCTATATTCAATTATAAACTGATATATAATAACCTTTGCCACCACCATTAGTAGTTGTTTCCTCCTTGTCATCAAAAGCTTCTTAAGCAATTGACAACATGATAAGTCATTAGCCATAAAGAACAAACAAGTTTTGGTTAATAAGAGGAGCATCAAAGGACGACAGAGGCACGATTGATGTGGACTATAGCTTGGTGCTCCAGTCTCACATCTTCGACATATAGTAGCTAGAGCTATGTGGCAATGATGCAAACAAAAACTTCAGTGGTGGTGTCATTAGTTGTTCATTGTTTTAATTACCGATGAAATCAAGTTACTTTTTTGTGGTTGGTAACGAGTCATTAGTGATGGAAAGTGGTGATGCTTCATTGGTGATAGCAATGGTGTTGGTCTATAGGGGATGCGAGATGGTTGTTATTGATGGAACTTATATGTATGTGACAATAGTGGTACGAGATGCTAACTAGCGATTGTTAGTTGACACAACGCTACTTTGGACAAGCTCGATGGTTGGTGAGTAGTAAATTGCACATAGGCTTGGCATTGGGCCAAGCTAGATTTAGGCTGGGTAATCTATGTTTAGGTTTGGGTTTGACCCAAAGTCTGATTGGGTTGGAGGCTTGTGACTTGAGATTAAGCTTGAGATGGTTGGTGAGTAGTAAATTACAGGTAGGCTTGCCATTAGGCCAAGCTAGGTTTAGGCTAGGAAATCTATGCTTAGATTTGGGTTTGACCCAAAGTCTGATTGGGTTCGAGGCCAGTGACTTGAGATTAAGCTTGAGCTTGATTAAATTTAGGTAGCTTGAAGCCCAATTGGGCCTAGATCAAACTCGATTATTATTTTTTAATTAAAAATTTAAATTAACATTGTTTTAATTAAAATTGTATTACTTTCATTTGAAAATTTTGGGCTTTTGACCTGATAACTAAAGCCTGAGCGTGACTTAAAGCCTAAAATTTTTAAAATCAAAAGCCCAAACTTGACCTAAAGTTTAGTCAACCTAGACTTAGTCTGTTGACTTTAGGTCAGGCCGGGCTGGGCGTATGCCAAAATATCATCCTTAGTCATAAATGTTGGGTAGCCACTGGTAGGTTTATAGGTTGCTTAGGGTTTCTTAGGGAAGAAAATCCATATTTGGCCATAAGGTTAAGATGTTATAAACTTGGAATAAAGGTTGTTTAGATCGTAGTTTAAGTTATACCTATTTTGGTTTATACTAAACTGTTTGGTTATTAGTTTAGTGTAACATAATGCTAGAATAAGTATGTTTGGCAAATTGGTTACTATAACCTACTCTTGAGTTAATGTAATCCAAGTTATAACAACTCTAGATTCAAAATAGCCTAGTCCTATTTAAGTACACCTAAAGGAATTTAAAATTTTAAATCAATTCTAAAATTTATTTAATTATTTTTGTCTAAATTAAGATTAAGTTTAATAACTAAAATGAATTTTACTAAACATTTTAGAAAAATATTTTTCAGAATTAGAATTATTTATATGTTTCATTTTGATTGAATTAAATAACTAATTTGATTTTATAAAGTTAAACTATAAGCTAACACCTTATTGACCCTCCAAAAAATGCTCAAAACGAGGGACTTTATATCTTATGAGACAAAAAGCTTAGTAGGGAATGGAGAAGTACCTTGGTTCTGGTTTGATAACTAGCAATGATAAGGGTTTTTGTATAAACTACCATGATTCAACTCTTTAAAACACACTCTTTTAGAGAAAGTAAAAGTGAAAGAGTTTATATAAAGAGACTCCTTGATTTAACTAAGGCAAAACTCAATACAATTCACTGAAAAACCATGTTTAGAGATCTATAGATCTATGCTTACATAGTTCCTTGATAAATACTAATATCATATAACACAAATCTCTTAAAAACTTCATTTATTCTTTGGCTAGCAATCACTTAGAGGTTGAGAATAATAAATAGACTTTTATAGTGCTAGCAAGATATATTGCAATTTTTACAACTAAGAAATAAAAACTTTAAATTACCTTTCGTTAAATGTAACTATCGCACAAAGCTATGGAATGAAATTCATGAACTTTACAATATATACTATAATGAAAAGTGGTTAAAGATAGTATATTAGGTAAACAAAGCTAGATATCAAATTAAAGGAGACTACATAATACTTAAACTTGCATTCACTTATTGTTTATATGTCCTTTAGAGAGAAAGGAACACCAGACTATTCTTGACATCGAATAAGATATTCAATCATTGATCTAAGGAACTTTGGATTGGTTTGAAGAAAATATCATCACCAAAGGGACTAATATTAGAAAAAATAGTGAGATGGCAACTACATGGAATGTTCTTTAGCAATAAGGATTGCTTTAATCAATGAGAACAATGGAAGCTAACACTTCCATTATTTTCTTCCATTGGTGATTCTTTAAGATTTTATTATGTTTATTATAATTTTCTCATCATGTTTGGTTTAACTAATTTATGTATGTCAAAATAAAGGTTTGTTAAAGTTTTAAAAGATATTATCGAATGGACTATCAAAAAATGTACCTAACATATTTATGTTAGTTGGATAAAGAAGCACACTGGGTGCAAAATATTGTATTGAAAAGTTGTGGTAATCATAACTTAAAATCAATTTAAAGAAATTATAGAGGATTTATTAAGAAATTAATAAGATGAAACAAGTTTCACAGTTGCCTAACTTTAAACCTCCATTTGAAGTTCAAAATAATGCATTTGATAAAGCCATTAGGTGCATTATTATATGAGGGACATTTAATAATGTTTTAGAAGATGATATTTACCAAGAAAAAGTTAAAATACTTTGGCCATTAGAAAGAAATGGTAGTGATAGCAAATTACATGAGAATTTGGTATTTTACTTGCTAGACACTAAGTTTATAACACTAATAGACAACCTTACAAATATTGTTCAAGATAAATAAGTAATTTTCCAATTAAGCTCATTGGAAATAATTCTTTATAGAACTTGATTTGACTTAAGAGTATAAGCCCAAAAGGTGTAATTAAGTTATTGATGTTGTTAGCATGAAAGAAGTGTTTGCTGTCTACTATAACATATCTAGAGATAAGACAAATTTAGTAGATAGAATTAGGAATTATGACAAACATGATACTAACTAACATCAATTGGTAGAAAAGGTGTAAGATGGTGTCTTAAAGCAATATTGGATCAAATATGGACTATTTGTTGACAAAAGACACATATTATTTATTCCTTAAATTAGTGTACTTCGTAGGGAAGTAATAAAGAAAACTTATGTTCTGTAGTAAGTGAAAATTTGGGTTACTACTACATAATGACATTTTTTTCTTAGACATTTGTGTATTTTAATATGAATATGACATAAAACCCTATGATTAAACTTGTCTTTTTATTAACAAAGACAAAGTTAAAAGGTAAAAGAAAGTTTATATACTTTAACTTCTATATGGTTTGGAGAAACTTTACATATATAACATCCTTGGATTTAATTAGAGGATTTCCTAAAGTGGACATGAAGGCCTTTTTATAGGTTTTTCATCGACATGTTCACCAATTATATTGTCTTTATTATTAGACCAACTTATTGTACAAAAGTTTCACCAAAATTATTATACTAAAATGTAAAAAATATTTCGAAGTTTCAATACAAGTGCTAAGGTTGTGCAAGAGCTAGTTTAGACAAAAACTTTGTACTAAATCATTACTAAAATGTTTTTATTTTTTAAATTAAGTCAAATCACCCAAAAATTTAACCACATCAAACCAATCCACATAAATTTGATTTTGGATTGGGTGATTAGGTGGTTTAGATTTATTATTTATAAATTTATTTTCTAAAAAATAAAAATTAGATAAATTAAAACAAACAAATTTTAAATAACTATTAAATATTACACAATTAAGAAATAAACTAATGTAGAATTAAAAAATATTTTACACAAAATAAAAAAAAGATAAAATGATACATGGCTCTTTTCTAATTAAAAATTTAGTTTAAAGTTATCATATATTATAACATAGAGATCTTATAAACAATCAATCATGTAATAGTGATTTTTCTCCTAAATTTTAAGGCATTAATATTTTTCATTCTAAATTTGAATTAAAAGTTCTTTACAAAAATTTAAAAATCTCAATTATTTTCTTATTTTTGGAATATAATTACTGAATTTCTCAATTACATAAGTTATTAAAAAATTTGTTCACTTTTTCTCAGAGAACATATAAAATATTTGGTACACATGTTAACTTTTAAATTTTGTATAGTTAACTCACTTAGCATATATATATATATTAATGATTTGCTTTGCTTTGTTTTAATGACTTCAATGAAGGTAAAATAAAATGATTTGGTTTGGTAGTTTAGTCAATTATTTTTGAAGTTTTAAGTGATTTAAACAAATTGATTTCATGCTTTAATCAGTTTCAACGCTTTATGCTTAACCCTAATGATCGATAAAAATGTTTGTTTTACTAGACACTTGGCGACCTTGCTTTTTTATATTTTAAGGTTTAATTTGAAATTTTTAACTACAAGTCCTCATAAATTGATAGCCAACATATAAAATTAGTGCGTTATTTAAAGATTTATTGAGGCATCTTGTAAATGCAAAACAATGAAATTTGTTAGACTTTTTGGAATATGCAAAATTCTTCTATAATTTAAACAATTTTCATTTATAAACAAAAGTTCCTTTGAGTTAATTCTTGGTTAATAGTTCATTACTCTATTAGAAATGACATAGAAATTGATTTAGACAAAATGTTCAACCTTTATAATGAGGCCTAATTAATTGTAATGGTGACTTTAGATCTAAAGGCCCAATAATGTGTGGGACATCTTAAAAGGCATTCTTTAAGATCACGCCAATCTCATATTCTAAGTCAGCATTTTTGGCCTATATCTTTACCTTATACATGAAGCAATTTATTAATGAAAAACATTATAGGGAATATTATCACAAGGAAGGTCATTTTAAGAAATATTCATAGGAAGTTACAAAAAGTAGAATCATACTACAACACAAATACAAACACTTGTATATGTTCATTAAGTGTTTTTCTAACATCAAAGGATTAGATGTTTACTATAATTCAAATATTAAAAAGATAGTCATATTAGGATTCCACCTCTTTGATTACACCTTATATAATAGGTGTCCCATCATTAAGGTAATACACATTCTTTTATTTATTATTTCAAAGCTTACAACCTTTTTTGTTTCTTAAATTAAGTGATGCATTGCTTCCTTCCCCACAAAATAACTATAACATTTCTAACTTTATTTCTTGTTGGCTTGATATCCTAAGTAAAATTCTCAACCTATATTATTTTAGCAACATATGAGTGAAAAATGTTTCAATAACATACAAATTTATTAGAAGCAAGTAACGGTTATTGGATAAGGTAAAAAAATAATTTATGCAAAATTTTATACTTTATGAAGAAGTAAATAAACCAAAAATGGCATACGTTAGAATTTAATATGAAAAAGGGCTACTGAAATTGATTCCCTAATTTTGAAAATATATAAGTAGCAAATTAGCCTATAGAGAATTAATCCCTAAGTATGACGATCCTTTCTAAAGTGTATCAAAAAGTGGAAATTTTGCATTTAAGATAAAGTTGCCTAAAAGATTGAAAATTCATCCAAAATTTCATGAGAGTTTTTCACATATGTTTTGTGAACATTTAAAGGGATCAATAAAGAGCAAGTATAAAGGTGATCTACCCATTATTCAAAAGAATTGATGAACATATTTTCTTTTATGATAGTAGGGAAAAGATGTAGTAAAAGAAACTTATGAAAGAGATTTTATCTTATAATAGTTAGAAAAAATCATATAAAACTTACTTGAGACTTAAAATTCTCTATTCTATCATATATTTAAAGAGAAAGTACATACACACACACTTAGGCTATGTTTGGTTGGACTTAAGGTTTTTTAATATAATGGAATGTATTGTAATGAAATAGAATGTTTTATAATGGAATGGAATGTAAATGGATGGAATATTAGAAAATTGTTGTTTGGAAGGGATGGAAGGTTTCATAATGTAATATAGTGAAATGTTATTTGGAAGATGGATGAAATGAAATATAATGTATGTATAATAATAATGAATGACTATTCTACCTTCGATAGAATAATGATGTATTGTCTTGTTGCATATTATTAGGGTTGAGGGTATAATTAGTATTATAAAAAATTATTGAGGATATATTATCTAGTGCATATTTATCATTTTATATTCTATTCTAAACCCCCCAAATCAAAGTTAACTCATTATTACTGTTTAGGATGGAATAGGATGTAATGTGAAATCCGCCTCTTCCATCCTATTCCATTCCATTCCATTATAAACTTTCCTCTCAAACGATGGAATAATATTACATTCCATTCCGTTCCGTTCCTAACTGCCCTACCAAACATAGCCTTAGAGAGTGAAATAAGTATAAAAACTAATTAATTGCTAATTTATAACTAGAAGTTAGACATCTAATTAGCTCTAAAATAGGAAACTAATAATAAATTACAATTTTACAATCCCAACAATTATGAAGAAAATCTTTCAACACTTCCCCTCAAGTTTGTGTATATATTTCATATATTCCCAACTTAGACATTTGAAAACACTTGATCTAAGAGTACTTTAGTAAGAATATTGGCTAGTTGATCCTCAATATGAATCTCAGGTAACTCCACAATTTTTATTTTCTAACTTCTTCTTATTGAAGAATCTATCAATCTCTACATGCTTTGTTTAATCATATTGGACATCATTGTGAGCTATATCACACATAACTTTATGATCACAATACAATTGAAATGGTTGCCTAGGTGGGTAACCTAAATCCTATAGAAGCAACCTTAGCCATAAAACTTCACACAATCTAAGTGCCATACCTTTAAATTCAACTTTAGTGCCTGAGTGAGCAACAACATTTTGTTCTTTTACTTCTCCATGGAACAAGATTGTCACCAAAAAATAATTCGTAACTTGAAGTTAATCGTCTATCATCTATTACATTAACCTAATCAATGTTTGTATAAACATATATATTTTTCCAACTTATATTTTTATTGAATAAAATTCATTTTTCAAAAGCATATTTCAAGTACCTTAAAAATTTGTGTAATTGTGTTCTTATGTTGTTCTCCATGATTATGAATAAATTGGCTAATAATGCTTAATGCATAAGTAAGATAATGTCTTGTACAAGCCAAGTACATCAGCTTCCTTATAAGTCTTTGATGTCTTCCTTTATCAATAGTTACTTAGTTTACTTTAATATATAAATATAAGCCTTCCTTAACTGGTGTCTCAATTGATTGACATACTAGTTTCTTTGTTTTGAAAATGTAAAAGGAATTTTCATTAAATAAAACAACGAATGGAGTTACAAACAACGAAAATTACAAAGGTATAACCCTGTCCATCTAGAACTTGTAATACCACTAACTACTCAAAAGATATACTCCAGTTACACGACAAGTTAGAGGATATAGAAAGCTTGGAATTTACCCCACCCCTCTTAATAGAATCAATTCATTGATGTTTTCCAGTGTCTCCAAGATGAGAGTTGGAGTAGATTTATGCTTAACTTCAAATCATCGATCATTCCTTTCATTCCAAATATTTTTAACACACATGCTCACAACCATAATGTATATCAACTTTAAGGGGATATTTTGAGAAGATAACCACTGTATTACACTAGAGAATGTGTTTGCTGGTAAGGACCCATTGCATCTCATTTTGATGGTTTCCTATTTAAGATTGATGACCTCACATATGAAGAACAAATAAACGTTTGTCTCCTCCACTGCTAAACAAAAAGGGCATGAAGAATCCACCTGTAAATACCTGATTCTATCAGTTGTGTTTAGGTGATTCCAAATGACCAGCCATAAGAGGAAGGATAGTTTAGGTGGTAAAAGGTTGGTCTAGATGATATGAATCCATACCACAATTGGTTTCTTTTCTCTTAAGAAATCTCTTATGACCTTGTTTGACAGCAGTTGAATAGGAAAATTATTCTAGTAGAATGTATCTCGAGTGAGAGGATTAGGATGATATGGAGGTTGCAAATGGCTTATGCTTGTAGGGAGCTACCATCTCGTCCCATTGATAAGTGAAGCCATCTTGGTGTGAAGTGGTAAATTGATAGAATTTCTTAGAGCAACATTTAAGCTGATAAGAGGTCCCTGTCTCGACCAACTATAAAACTAGAAAGATAGGAATACTTTCTTTTGGATAGGTTTCTTTGGTATAAAAACTTCTATCCCAAGTAAATATTTTAAGCAGCTAAGATCTTTCATTTCGAACTCTTTAGAAAAATGCTCTTGCAATACCTTCCTTTCTTCAGGATCATTCCTTGTGACCACCTTGTCATTCATATATATAGTTAGTGTAGTGTTTTTATCATGCCCCTTTTTTAAGACAAAGTATAGTATGAATTGTTTTTGGTGGTATCCAAAAGCTATTATAGATTTTGTAAATATTTCAAACCATGCTTTTAGAGATTGTTTTAGCCTATATAATGATTTCTTCAATCTTCATCCCTATTCATTCTATCTTATTGTCACCACACATCTTAGTTGAAACTCCATATAGACTTCTTCACACAATTCACTATAAAAAAAGCATTTTGTTACATTAAAATGTTATGATGGACAATCTACATTTGTAGCTATGGACAAAATTACTCTAACAATATTAATTTTAATGATAGGGGAAAATGTCTCTATATAATTAATTCCATAAGTTTGGGTGTACCCTTTTACCACTAATCTTACTTTGAATTGTTTAATTGTTCCATCTTCTTTATACATTGTAGTGTAAATCCATTGACATCCCATTGTCCCTTTTTCCTAGTGGACAATTAACAAGCTCCCACATTTAATTCTTTTGCAAGGTGTTCATTTCCTTATTCATTGCGACTCTCCAATTTGGAGAAGTTAAAACTTCCTACATACTATTAGGAACATCTACAGTAAATATTTGATCTACAAATGATTTATTTGATTCTAAGAGGTCATTTGATATAAGATGACTCATAAGATATATAACTCCACTTGAAATTTTAGGATGTTGGGCTTAGGAATACCTCTAGTCAGATGTTTTGGTAATAGTTTTCTTGGTGGATTAGGTTTTAACATAGGAACATCCTTAGTAAATGATTGATGTGGTATATAATTTAGGAACTCAAACTCTTTGATTGATGTAATTACATCTTCTAGTTCAACCATTTCTTCATGATCTAAATGATCTTTTGGTTCAACCAAATTTCCTACTCCAAATGATCATTAGCATCATGATACAAAGTTTCATTACTTATAATCAAATAGCTAACATCATGGTCAAGAAATTGATACTCCCACTGAAATTGATGGTTTAAATTTTGAATTTTCTTTTAGTTCTCACCCCAAATTTTATGATCAAAAGAGAAATACTTTAAGTCTTCGTGACAAACTATGTCTATTATTATAAACATACAGTAAGTTAGAGGATGATAACATATGTACCCTTTAATTTGTAGCATATATGAGAAACACTTGCCATAGGGCTTGTGCAGCTAACTTGTGACTTTGATGTTTATGGATATGTATAAATACTACACATCTAAAGGCCCAAGGGCACAAAGAGAGAAATTTAGTATTGGCGGGGTGGTTACAACCTTACTAATAACTCCGGGTGGTGTTTGAAAGTCAATAAAGTGTGAGGATTTTGATTTATTAAATACAAGGCAAAGGGAAGGCTTCTTCCCAATTAGATAATGACATATGAGCTTGAGCTAATGAGTATGAACAATTTTCAATAAATGTTTATTTTTTTCTCTTAGCCAACCCATTTTTTGGACTCTATTAATATATATACAACAACAACAAGAATAACAACTTAGTAAAAATCCTACTGAAATGCAGGGCAAGAGAGTTCTAGAAGTATGCAGCTTTACTTCTAGCTAGTAAAGATGTTGTTTTTGATATACTATAGGAAAAGGAGAAATTTGAGAATTATTTGAAGAAAAACAAAGCAAATATAAACGAATAGTTGTATAAAAAAGCAATAAACTAAGATAAGAATAAAAAAATTAAATTCAAAATAATAAAATAAAATAAATAAGTAAATATAATAAAATAAATAATAAAGTACATATAAAAGAGATAAAAATAAAAATAAAAGATAAAATAAGTAAATAAACAAACAAACAAGGAAGAAGCTAAATAAATAAATAAATAAAACAAATAAAAAACTAAAAGAGAGGGATAAAAAGAAAAAAAACTTAACTAAAATAACTAAAACTACTTAATAATTCCATAGGCCTCTAAATAATGCTTTAGTTTAGAATCATGATATTCTCCACTACTATCATGACAAAGAACTTGAATCTATGCATTTTTTTGAATCTTAATAAATTTGCGAAATTTCTGGAATATATAATAATTCCACTTCACTTTTGGATTTCATTAACCACAACTAAGTTATTGTAGTATTATCATCAATAAAGATAACAAACTCACAGGATTATCCTAAAAGTAAACTGAGATTATCCTAAAAGTAAACTGAGCTGATATATCATAATGAACAATCATAAATGATAAATAACTTTTTCTTAGACTTAATGGAAATGAATTTTGATGACTTTTTACCAATTCACAAATAGCACAATAGAAAGTAGAGACATCAATCTTTTTAAATAAACTAGAAAATAATTTTTCAGATACTCGAAACTTGCATTGCTCAATCATTAGTTTTGCAACTAGATTTGGCTTTATCCTTCTTCTTCATATCATAATCATCTATTACCAAAACTTGATGTAATTTATTAGAGCTCTTTGAATGTAACTCCAAATAATACAAATTCCCTCTTCTGATGCCAAAGCCAATGATGCCAAAGCCAATCATTTACTTTGTTTGGATGTCCTTAAAAAAAGTTCGGCTAAAAAAATATAGTGAAAGATAAGGTTATTGTTATTTGAGAAATAAATAAGAGTTTATAATTTAATAACCAATAAAAAATTCAAATTCAAGGGATTAATGAGAGTTAAAGAACCTTTCCTTAGAGTTGGGGCCTTATTACCATTGGCAATAGAAACAATTTTCTATAAGGATTGTTTAAGTTTTATAACATATCTAAAATCAAATGAAATATAACTTGTAACACCATAATCAATTATCCATGCAATATTACAAGCAAGTGTAGGAATATTGAACGTCTTAATACCATTATTTGTAGTTTCTACTAATGGTGAAGTTATCTCAGTAGCATCATCCTTTGTGATTGTTTCAATAATAATAGTAATTGAGATTCTCCTAGATGTGCTTCTTTTATTCTTCTTCACGGGGCTCGATTATGATTCCACCAGTTTGGATTTGTTTTGAGTAATTATAGCTGCATCGTTAGAATTTTCATAATCTTCTTTTAATGTTTAACAATGTATACATTTAAGTCCAGCCGACGAGGACGTCAGATACTTTTGAAACGTAAGGCATGTTAGCCATTTAAGCTCTTATAGACTTACTTCTTGTTGGATAAAGAATTGAGGCATGATGGTGGCATGTACAGTAAGGGAAAGGTGAATGCTAAAACGACCAGTATAAGCTGGATAGATTGTCTCGGGCAACTTTGTGGGATGAGTACTCATATGGCAATTTGACGGGCAATTTTGTTTAGACAAGTTGTGCCTAGCCTTGACAAGAAGTTATCAAAACTATACAAAAATTTTGGACAGTCCATAAATCACTTAGCTCTGTAGTGGATTAAGTTTAATGGCGACTATCGTGGTTACTCGTCAGTTACGTGACAATTACCAAAATAAAATATGAATTAACATGTTTTGATAGTTAGTACCTATTAAGAAACTCTTTCAAACAACATAATAAGTTGTTTCCATCGTAATTGGAATGTAAAAACCTTAAATAAGACATCCCCGATCTTCAATGATTGAATAGTTCTTATGTGCCTTTAATTATATTTTTCGAAAACTACTATTATGACCCAAGCCCTTGGTGATGAGTTGGTTATTGAGCGCAACTTGTAGGGACTATCTATAATATATATAACTGCAGTGTCACGGATAAGTCATTATCTGGAACCAAGTGGAAATGTGAAACTATTCTACGGAATCTTGTTGCAAGGTTTTATAAATATTTAGTATCTTTTTCATGAAAAGCGCATCAGAGCAAGGAAAGATAAAGTGTACCCTAATATGTTTTCGATTCCTCCATATATGTATATGTATAGGAAATTAGTTTTTCTCTATCTGTACAATAAGGTAGGTTCTCACATCAATCTGTAACAGAAAGGACACATGATGTTGAATTTCACAAAACCACAGATATGCACGGATGTGCCAGGTAACAGGTGCACCGTATAGACTGGTATCTCCATGCATGTTAACAAAGTCTCTTCACACAAAGAAAATATTGATTGAAATTCCTTGTTTAGACTTTGTTGAACATCAGAAATTGCTGGAATAAGAAGATGTATGGCTGAGTGCATGGCTTTATGTTTAGCTCCACCTTGACGGCTACAAGACTAGGTCTGGGCTTTTCTTCCCTAATTTCCCAATCACAGCAACTTGCAAAATTCACTATGTACTTACTTTGCAGTTCTTAATCTGTAAAAAGAGAGGACATGAGTGATATAAAGTAAGGAATTAAAGAGGGACAAATTCCAAGTTTGTATATAATAGCATGATTTAAGAATTAAGGTTGAAAGACAAATTAGAGGACACTGATAAAGATGGTTAAACTCTAGGTCATGTTGGAAGGAACTGATATAGATCACATACACATCAACGAAAGCAACATTTGGTGGACTTTGGGCACTTTTAATTTGATGGAAGCAAAGGAAACGCGAAGACTTATCAAGGGTTGAACTGCTGTATATATGCCTTAAACATTGTTTCTTTTTGTATTCTTTTATTTGTTTTTAAAATCGGCCAATCTGCAAAAGCATTTGCTTTTTGCTTGTAGGTTAATGTCAGACATAAAGTCTATAGTAGGTCTCCATGTTAATTGTAAATATATGTGTATAAGGAAAGACTTGTTCATGTGTATAGATGTTAGCTCTAACTTTATGCCATGCACCACAGATTCCCAATTACAAGTGTAGGAGCTCCATAATAAGCAATCTCAATTACGTAGTGTGATCCCACCACAAAGGACAGATAGCGATGGTTTGCTTTACTATGTTCATCTCTCTCTCTGATAAGCGTGATCCACATCTCTCTTTCGGACGAGCACTAGATCCACAGCTTCACAAAGAAAAACTTATATGTGAAGAAACACACTCCCCCTCCATTCAACCCTAATTATATAATAGAACAAAAAGAGAGCAAAAAAAGAGTAGAATGAGGATAAAAGAAGTAAAAAACATAGATTAGAACAAAAGCCTCCCCCTATTTTTCCTTCGCCTTCACCTTTAATTCTCTTTTCTTGCTTTCTTGGCTCTGGTATTCTCCTTGTGTGATTCTCCACCATATTTTCTTTCCTAAAGATCCATCAACCTTTATAAAAGAAGAAAAAGATCAAAAGATAACCATGGTGTTCTCTTCAGTTCCAGTCTATTTAGATCCTCCCAACTGGCAACAGGTATGGTTTCTTTTAATTTTCATCCACAAACCTTCCCCTACTCCCTCTAAAAAGAAAAAGGCAAAACTGAAATCACGATGAAGAAACATATCAAAAAGACGATTATTCCTATTACTTTGTTGCATATACCAGATAAAATTTCTCTCTTTTTGATATGAGAGATTTGTGACAATTTTTGTTCTTGGCAGCAACCAAATCAGCAACTAGCTGCTAACCATGAAAGTCTCCTTCTTCCACCTCTTCCACCACCCCCTCATGTTGGTGGCGGCAGTGGGGGTCGCGCTGGTTCGATTAGGCCTGGCTCGATGGCAGATAGAGCCCGGTTAGCCAACTTACCCCAGCCAGAAGTAGCACTAAAGTGTCCGAGGTGTGA
Organism: Erythroxylum pedicellare; assembly: GCA_027563575.1. NCBI lineage: Eukaryota > Viridiplantae > Streptophyta > Magnoliopsida > Malpighiales > Erythroxylaceae > Erythroxylum > Erythroxylum pedicellare. The sequence continues at coordinate 38,098,650 of JAOQMP010000008.1, forward strand.
TTCTTCCAACACCAAATTTTGCTACTACAATAACTACAGCCTTTCTCAACCACGACACTTTTGCAAAACTTGTCGACGATACTGGACTAGAGGGGGTGCCCTTAGAAATGTTCCTGTGGGAGGTGGCTGTAGGAGAAACAAGAAAAACAGAAGCCAAAGTAGCTCAAAGTCTGCAGCGTCCGGTGAAAGGCAAGTAGGTTCAAGATCATCCAACTCCACAGATGTAATATCCTCAGAGAATATTATTGGTCATTCGACACAACAGCAATCAACTCAGCTTCCATTAATGATTCTACATAATCTGACTGAATCTGGTGCGGGGAATTTTAGGTTAAACTTTGGTGAAATTCAGGGTCAGATTGGAGGAACAAATGGTGCTAATGGACAGACCGACATGGGATTTCAGCTTGGAAGCAATCCAGGGATGAGTAGTGGCATTTTGTCAGCAGGAGAAACTCAACAATTAGGTTTGGTTGATCCACCATCCACAGGCTTGTACCCATTTCACAGTAACAGTGTTGAACAATCATCTTCAGTAGTTGGTGAAACCCACCTTCTTCGACCAATGAATCCAAGCTCAAGGGTTTCCCATTTGGCTAATGTGAAGATGGAACACAACGAGGGTTTGAGTTTAGCGAGGCCATTCTTAGCTCTTCCCGAAAATAATCAGTTCTGGAGTGGCAATATGTGGACAGATTTGTCAGGTTTCAACGCTTCCTCCAGTAGCCACTTGTTATAATGCCTGGTTGGCAGGAGGAAACTGATCAGCGGGAGATGATAATAACACTTTATCTCTTGATATGAGCGCTAGTTAGCCACGATTGAGAGAAAGTAGCATGCATTCTCTGGCAAACCAACTTGACCTGGAAACTGTTTTCATCCCCGAAGTTGCAAGAGGTCTTAAACGAAGCACCTGGTTCCTCATAACAAAACCACCTTATGCTTTAGATATCTTTGTTTTATAGTTCGTTTGAGTTGTGTTTTCGCTCTGTATTGTATGGCTTGTTTAAGTGTGGCTAAGGTTGTTGTTATCTGACATGAAGATCTAGTATTCACATAATTTTTTCCTTTCCTCATGCATCAACCAGTATCGCCATCACAAATATTTCATTGAGATGTTAATGAGCAGTGGGAAATGGTTAATGCATATGGTTCTTCACGAAGTAACTTTGCGTGATTAACAGCTTGGAACTTCTGCTGTATCGCCCCATACAAATTTGTCCATGAATTCATGTGGAGAACCAATTAACTAGTTTGAGCTTATCCGCTGATCCATTCTAGAATTAGTGACAATGAGAGCTGCTGCAGAACTCGCTGCTAGTCTCAGGAATACTTATTGTTCATTTAGTCATTTAGTTGATACGATCAGTTCTTAGTCTCCGTAAACTCTATGAAGTTGAAATTATTATCACTGATGTCCAATGAAGTTTCTACTTTGTTATTCTTTTAGTTCAGTAGACTGGCAGAGAAAATGATGTTTTGTGAAGACCAGCATGGGAACACTCGCACATTTCCCATATTTTCCCTATTCCTCGATACTTTGCAAAACTAGATGCCCAGAATGCTCCTTGTTGTCTCACATATTGTAGAGGGGTGGGTTATCCGTATGGGAATGTACTTCCTTTCAGAGCCTTCAGTCCCCTCCCCAAGAAATCTTATTACCATGCTTGACGCTTCACTAGCGTACATTTTTAAATGATATCGTAATGATGTAGAAATGTCGATGCACTTGTTTATATACATGCATGTGCGTGATTCTTCATGCCCTTGCAGTGAATTGAGTGGGAGAGAAAAGTTTGAAGTAATCAGTGACAACAATCTAAGAAAACACCAACAGTCTCACTGCCCCTCAAAACCATGCAATTCCATTTTCGACCAAACCTAAGCGGGAGTGTTTTCTAGAAATTTCGTTACAAAAAATTATCAGAATTGAAAACTTTCTGGTCAAAAGAAGGGAAACCCTTTTGAACTATTGTTTTCAATTTGTTGAAGCCCTCTTTTTTTCTTTTTTCACATATCTGTCGCTTTCTCTCACAAAGAAATCATAAAACAAAAGGGTTCCTGAAATGCAAATCTACCAAAGCTGATGATTACAATTAACAATCCAACCGAGCAGGGCTTTCGTGTGTGGTCTCATAATATAAAAAAAGAAGAGAAAGGAATTGATTATTTGCTTTATTAATGACCAAGACAGACTCGCAGTAACGAATAAAGCAAAGCTAATCAGAACAGAAAGGCAAAGCAGCCATTGTCTCTCTCTCTCTCTTTCTTCATTATAGTGAGATGGTCATTGGACATGGAAAGTGAAACTGAAAACAGTTAATTGGTGCAGAGAAGAGAGGAATACGTATAGGTATAGTTATGCAAAATGGGGTAGCAATAAAGCAGAGAGAAGAATGACATAAAAAGAGGATTCGAGTGATAGCTCTTGCTTTCGTTTCCTTTCCTTTCCTTTGCATGTGCTGATATAAACACGAAGAAGAGCAATCAAAGGGCAAGCCTTGGAAATCCACGCTGTAATGTTTTGTTCATGTTTTATCGTGACAACAAAGACTGACGTGTGATCAAATGCTCTCGCTCTCTGTGAGTTTTTGCCTTCCACTTTTCCCTCCCTCAGCTTTCTTCGTCTTTTTGACCGTCTCACTCTCTCTTTCTCTTGTCAACTTCTAAATATAAGCCTATGTACATTGATTGTCGACATCATTGAACCACAGTACTCGGTTTATCAAGGACGTGATATATAACTAGATTTAATAGAATGGTAATTATATACATATATATATACATACAGTAAGAAAAACATTAAGGAGTTTTTGTAAATAGATATCAAACTAATAGTTAACCCGCCAATATTCTTTGTCATCATAAAAAACTTGAAGTGTTAATTAACATATTTCAACATTTACGAAATGGTTGTATGGTTTCAATTCATCAGGTAGATTTGACAAATAATACTTTGACATCAATCAAAACATAAATAGTTTCACATATACAAATCTTTAGTCCCATTTCGAAATGATTTTATAAGTTGCCGGAAAGAAAACTGACAATTTATGTTGTTGTAGCTGAAAATATAAATGCCATGGCATTTTCTTTATTATTATTATTATTAATATTATTATTATCTCTTTTTAATTTAAAATTCAAATTCTTTAAATTCTTTTCAATAAAATGATTTTTGTATAGGCTAAACTTATAATTTAATCTCTCTTATTTATTCATCTTTTCAATTGATCTCTTACTTACAAAGAAAAATTATTTCAATTTCTTAATTTAAATTAATGTAAAAGGTTTTTAGATTTATGAGATTACTTTCAAATAAGGACTTATTTTGAGGTTTTGTTCCTTAGACAATTATAATGCTTAATAAGACTAACACAAATTTAAACAATTAAAATTACATAATTCCCATACTCGTCAAATAATCCATACAACCAACATATGGCAATAGTTTATTATAGTATATTTGTTAGGACTATATGACATCTCAACTAACGAATTGATCATTAAGTAAATATTTTGTGTTATATGCTAGGTCACATCTTACATTTTTGTTCTTTTATTTATCTCATTTATTTTATCACATTATAACTGTATTCAATTCTTCTAGTAAGAGATGATGTTCGCTATTGAATATGTTTTTAAATGTGAATCACTAATGAAAATAACCTTTCTCTATATGTTTGGTTTTGAAATGAATTTGGGATCTTTCGTATATATGATTGTTATTATACTATCATAGTTCATTAATATTAGATTAGTCCTTCCTTTAAAGACACCAGATGAACTAAGATATGTCTGAGCCAAATAACTTCTTGTAATGCAGCTAAAAATTCTAAAAATTCATTTTTCATTAGAGCTAAAATAACATAAATTTGATTCTTACTTTTTCATGATATTGTACTATCGTTAAGTAATAAAATAGATCCAAAGGTAGATTTTTTCTCATTCAAATCTCCTTCCCAATACATTTATATAATCTTATATATGTAGGTCATTGCCTTAATAATAAAATGTGAAATTAATAATAACTTTAAATACTTCAAATTTTTACTACTTTCGAATGCACTTGACTTGGATTTGACTGACATTTGCTTGCTACTCGAACATCATATGTTAGCCCCTGAATTTTTTTCTTTAATTAAGCATGATTTAAAATATTATGAGGTCTTTATAGATTTATTTTATGGAGTTAATTATTATGTTAATGTTGGTAAGATTTTATGACATAGGTTAATTGAATTAAAGTGTTAAGAGTGTATAGCATAAAGGGCATTCT
>JAOQMP010000008.1:38106910-38121496 GCA_027563575.1 Erythroxylum pedicellare
TCAAAGGTCTGTCAACTGACATCAGAGGAGATATAGATTGTATTTTGTAGTTTCTTTGACATATAGAATTTTTGTGTAAAGGATTGTAAATATTTGTTTCAATGACTACAATGTAAACTTTTGTCAATGAATGAAATGAAGTGTTAAGGTTTTAATCATTGTATATTCTTTATGATGCGATTTAAGAGATTATGTTTGCTCTAGGATACCATTGTCATAGGATATCTAATTAAATGTCTTTTGGATATTCGAGTATATACTCTATGGTAGTGGGATGTTACAGAATAGGTTTTAATAATCCTAAAGTAGCCATCAATTGCTCATTGCATTGAAGAATGGAGTATTGCTTGATATAATGATGAACATCCCTCTTTAAACCCTTCTTATAAAATTTGAAGTTTATTATATTCGAAAAAACAAATAAATGACCAACTTATGGACTGTTATAAGCTAATGCGATCAACTTGGCTGTTAATTAAGGATTATTTTCTCTCATTAACCTTGCCTCCCACCTTTTTAATTCTTACTTCCACTTGTAAGTTATTTAATTTAGTGTCCATTTTCTTAAGCTTTCTAATAAGGTCATATAGAGGAGGGTCTTTACCCTAACTTTGTTTAACCTCTAGCAATAAGTCTAGATGGGCTTAAGATATTGCTATGGTTAGGAATTGATCATTAGAAACTTTATAAAGTGAATCAATATATTTTTTCCTTTTTAGATTTATAAACCACTTGAAAATCAAATCCTCATTTTTTAGGTAGCCAAGATTAGTAAATAAAATGGAAATTCTTTGTTCTTGTAAAAATTTAAGACTTTTCTAATTAGTTTTAATCAGGAATTTCATACTACTCACATAATGATTCTAATGCTTGATTGCCTAATGATTTTCAACAACACTTCTCATAGGTAGATAAGATTTAATGCTTAAAGTGTTAGAGCTTTGCTAAATAATCCAATAGGTATTAGTCTTACATCAAGACTTCTCCAATTCCTATATTGTTATGTATATGCTTCTATTACAAATGGTTTAGTGAAGTTTAAAAGTGAAAAAATTGGGCAATTAATAAAAGCCTCCTTAAATTTTTCAAAATACTTTTCAACCTCTACCAACTAATAAATAGCATCCCTTTTTATCAATTCAATTAATGGCTTGTTAATGGAATCATAATGTCTAATGAATCTCCTATAATAACCAATAAAACCTTGGAATCCTTTAAGCTCCTTAAGAGTTTCTAGAAGATGACATTGATGATTGAATTAATCTTTTTGTGTTTGTTAGATATCTCTCTCTTATACATGTTATAAGTAAGGTACTCCACTTATCTTACCCCAGACAAAATCTTACTATCTTTTACAAACAAAAGGCTATAAAAAAAAGATGTATAATGCAATTTTAAGGTGATTAGAATAAGCTTCAGAGGTTGTAATGTAGATTAGTTTATCATTAAAAATCAAGAGAAAAAAATTTTAAAGGAAATGTCTAAAAATTGAATTTATAGTGTTTTTAAATATGGCAGGTGTGTTAAAAAATCTAAAAGACATTACTAAGAATTCTTAATAGTCCTTATGATCCCTAAATATAATATTTGGAAAATCTTCAGCGCGCATTAAAATTTTGATGATAACCAACTACTAATTCTACCTTAGAAAGCGAACAAACCCCTCCTAGTTCATTTTGCTACTCTTCTATGAGAGGATATGGGCTTTTTTCTTTTAATATGTTCGTATTAAGATCCCTATAACCTATATACATTCTTTAAGAATTGGGCTTTTTTTACACCATCACAATAAAAGCAAAGAAAGTGTTTACAGTATGTTTAATGAGCTTATGGCTTAATAACTCTTACACCAAATTTCCTGTCACAGCTTTTCATACCCTAAAATATCTGCATGACCTCAGGTTTATGGCTTGTACTCCCTCCTTTATTAGAATTTTATAGTTATAGCCTTGGTGAGTGAAATTTGTTTAGATTCTTCAAATACTTAGTTGAATTTTACTTCAAATTACTTTAAAATGAATTTTACTTCAAATTACTTCAAAATCATGTTCTTATTTTTTTTAACTCCGTGTATGGTTAGTTCATATAATTTATATTCCATAAGATAAGTTTCAACATGCTTAATTGACTAATATTGCTAAACTTATCAAGTAGTTTAGTAAAATGTTTTGGTTGTTACTAACTTTATTTTCTTTCTTTAGATCTCACGATAACTTCCCAGATTTACCTTTATAATCATGATCCTTCTCCCAAATTTAGATAGGAAAATAATAAGTGTAGCCAATGACAAAATTCTTAGCACCATATCACTGCTCCTAATAAAATCGCCATTGCATTTTCCATAAATGAATGCCCAAAAGAGTCTATGAAAAATTCTAGCATGCCTTATTGTAAGATAATTGCTTTCCTCTACCCACAACAATTTTGATTGGAAGTACTTCAACTAGCTCATAATTCTCTCTTTGTACTACACAAGAGTCAAGAAAATTATGGCTACTCTATTATATATTATTTCCATATTCTCCCCTTCCTACCTTAATCGCTTGTCACCTTATTCCTCAAATATAACTAATTTCATTTTAAGCCATTCCCTTTAATTGTAATATAACTATTTTTCACTTTCAATTTTGATTTGTTTTATTAATTCCAAAAAAAATCAGTTTTGCAAACCCACCCATTCACATCTAACCCATTAAAGGTAGAAAAATCACCCATGTTATTGTAGAATTAAAGTAGTTAGAATTTTCATTTAATTGATACCTTGTAGGAAGGGAGCATCCTCTATTTAGCTAAGTATAGTTATGCATTTTCTATTAAATGAATCACTAGAAGAGACCTTTTAACCTTTTCATTTCTTTACCATTCTCAGTTGATAATCCAAAATTAGTCCCGTTAGGCTGCCCTCATTTATTAATCATATGTACCTTCTGCATTTAACAAAGTATCGTATTAAAAATTAAGAGTGAAAAAATGATTTCAAGTTAAGGATAGTAAGCCTCTAATACCAATTATTGCAAAAGAATTTGAGTTGACAATTAAGAATAAAGAAAGAGGGGGAGAGAGGTAGAAGAAGAATTCAAAAAGAATAATAATAACCAAAAGGGAGAGAGAATATATTCATTCAAATAATTTCTCGATAGAAAACTTTTGTCACTAAGAGCCTTATATAACTCTTATTATATAATCTTAAAACAACTAGCTATTATGCTTAATTCACATCTTCCAAATTCTTCATATAAGCAAATATACTATAAATTTCACTCAATTTTGAATTATTCCTACAACAGATCAAGATTCAGCAATGTTGAGTGCACTAAATGGAAACAAAAGTTCTATATAATAAGGATAAGTTCAAGATGAAGAAGAGGAAGATACATTATAGAGCTCTACTTGACAAGTTTTTTTGTAGTAATGAAGGTAACATTTTTTACTTGTATTATTATGTTTTAAAAAGTTTTATCACTTTATTCAAAAGTTTCAAAATATTGGAATTTAAGTGAAAAAATTTTTAAATGATTTAGCACTTGTATAATTAAGAAGAGAGATTTTAAAGAAGATCAAAATAATTTTTAGAAGTTCTTTGTACATTCAGCATTAGATAAATGAAATATTTTGAAGATTTCCTAGTAAAACAAAGGGATCACAAAATACTTAGCCATAACTTTTTTCTGTCTAAATTTTTCTATTTAGCTATTAATTAATTCAGCAACATATTTACTACATAAGCCAACGCAAGCACATAAATAACTTTAACTATATTGACAATCATTAAGGGTTTAACATTTTTCTGCCTACAACAAAATGTTAGCACATATTGTTATTTTAATCACAAAATAACATTTTTCTGCCTAACTATATAAACAACAATTTTCTTAAGCTTAATTAATTAGCTAACAATCCTAAAATCTATTAACATAGGTGTAAATATAAAAAAAGAGTATAATTGTTCAAAACTCGTATCATGATGATCCACTAACTCCATATTATTGACGGCTCGCTACAGGCTAACAATGCTTCTTTGCTTTCTTATCATATATTTCTCTTTAACAACTCTCTTCTCTGTCAACTGGACTCTATATGAAACTGATCATTTATATAAATTTTATTATAAATTCAACACTTTTCATAATTTTAGTAAAACATATAACTTTACAATTTATAATAAATATTAGCACAATTAAGAAAAACAATCAGCATTCATTGCGTGCTCTATAATCTTAAATTCATAGTAAGATGCCAAAATTTATGTAATTCTACCGGTTAACCTAAATGACTCTTCTGTGTATTCTCTCTAAACCATTTACCTCCTCACCCTTCAGCCTTCCTTATTTGGAATTTTTTTTCCGGCCTCTAGCTGTTGGTCCTTTTACAATACTAACAGTTTCCATTTCGGGTGGGGTTTTCACCCCAGCTGACTGGCCTTCATTCGGAATCCTCGATTTCCATGGAGAAAGGGGATTTTTTCGCTTACTCCTAAAGATTTCCCTACCCTCTTGAGCGAGACCCTTCTCTTCAACCCCCAAGCCTCTCCAAAGCAGAGTCGTGTAGAAGTCGTCCCAACTAGTAGCAATAAAATTGAAACCCCATTGATGGATGTTAACAAAATAAACTATTTGCTTACCATAAAAAGGGAGCTCTAAAGCATTTTCACAATGTGATGAATGATGATATCATATACCCCCTTCCTTAAGCTGGAGCTAAGATGTGGTCTGTTGCCTTAATTGGCCTCTTCTGGAATAAGAGGGCAGCATATCCAGTTATAAATGCCTAGCCTAAATCTAGATGGTCCTCTAAAGATTTAGAAAAGGTTTTAATGCATGAAAATCGAACTTTATTGTTCAAGTTTTCCACCAAGAACCAATTGAGTGATATTCTGGAAAGCGACACTTGACATATTGACAATCAACTCATTTGTTTTACAGAAATGGCAACCTGGGACGGAGATGGATCATAGTATGATTGAGAGATCCCATTATGGGTAAAATTTTACGTCATTCCTCTAAAACTTTAGACCTTAGAGGGCTTGAGTTATATAACCAGTTCACTTGGAAAACTTATGTATGGAAACAACCTCTACGGAAAGACTAGGTCGTGCTAAAGTACACTAAAGTACAGGACAGATGTACATTGGGGGCAAGTAGAGGCACTTGCCCCTACTCCTTCTAAAAAAATTTTATATAAAAATATTATTATTTAAAAAATTTTCATAAAAAATAAAAATTTGCTCCCATTCAAAAAAAAATTATCCTATTAAAATTTTGCCCTCACTCAAAAAAATTTCTGGATCTGTCTCTACTAAAGTATGTACTGAAGTAATGAAAGCTTCTCCCTTTTCAGAAACCTTATCTATATTTTTCTATGGAGAGTTTGGGAGTTAGAGAACAAAATAATCACTCTCTCGTACCCCTAGAAGCCCACAAACCCTACAAAAATTTGGCAACCAACAGGGAAGATCTTTCGAATAGGTATGCATTAGGAAAGAATGGATTCTGCTATCCCTAGTCAAAGGGAAAGTAATCTAGTAGACAACACCTTACTAACAGAGGATAAAGAGGGAGACATAATTATACCACTGAACATTAAGATAGTAGACAACAAGTTAATTCCTTAAATTATAGAAAGAGTCTCAGATCTACTACAAGAGGAAAGTTCATAGGCTAACCTAATCCAATTTAAATTGAATGGTAAAGCACCTATTAATCAAGAAGTAGGTAGCAGCCGAAGATCCGGAGTAATTGATGATACTATTCATGATAATGCTTCTTATGCATTTTGCGATGCCCTTAATATTGAGACAGCTCAACAAACTAATCATAAAGAAGATTAGGAAGAATTTCAACTGCATAATACTACGTCTACAAGGCAAACTATAAGGAGGAAAGGGAAATACCAAACAGGGGGTTCTCCCCTCTATGACAATTCTGATTTGGAACATTAGAGGTCACAATGATCCCCTAAAAAGATCCATGGTGAAGGAATTCAATAAAGCACAGCAACCTTGGTTAGTTGGTTTCGTTTAGATCAAAATAAAGGAACCACTTCAGCATAAGTGTAGCACCCCACTCTTGCAAGACACGTACCAAACATCCTCAGTGATGTCTGAGAACTTGCCCCACGAGGGTAGTATGTTAACACTTTTTAAAACAATGCACACATATGCGGAAATCAATAATCAAATTGGGCCTACTTTCATTCAGAAACATTTTCAATCGCAACATTGCAATCATTATATAATTCATTGGAATTTCACTAGTCACGTGAGCCCATTACAGAGACAAAACACTTATAAACATAATATTATTACATTTCAAAATCATTTACAAACATTTCCAATTTCGAAAGTTATTACAAAACAGAATTATTTAAAAACACATGATACAATCGTTGCAGAAAACACAATTTGAAACAGAAATAAGAAGTAAAAATGCAGACACGAACAGATCCTAACCTCTATCTCTTACTTGAATGCAGTGGGCATACTTTCGTTTGCCTAACGGGTACTCTTCTGAGCCTGAAAAATATTGCAAATTTTGAGTGAGTTTTGCAAACTCAGTAAGTGACCATCCTCAATGGCTCACTCGATCACATAATATATACAATTCATATAATCATATAATTCACATCATTTCATTGATAATCATGAATCATTGCATATCACTTGAGCATTCAATTCACATTCAACATATATCATATTTAGAAATTAGTCAGCTATTTAAATCATAACTATCATATGCATATACAGTGCTCATGAAACTCATTTTCAGTTATTATTATTGTGACCATGTGCCTATAACTATCCCGTATCTATTGTAGATACGGGGCTCATTGGTAATTGTCTCGTATTTGTTGGGGATACTGGGCCCATTTTACATGGTAAGCCTTTGGCTTAATCACTTTCTAAGCTTTAAGCTCTTTTTCACATTCTGAGCTTTAAGCTCTTTTTTGGTGGCTACTTTGGTCACAACAGCCTTTATTTTTCATGCATTCATGTAATGAAATGCACCACATATATTGAGTCAATTAAAAGTGCTCAATATCACTTAATCATATTTGCTTTCACATGTCATCGGATCTTAGTCCGGCATTCAACATTTAGGTTGAGAATACATATATACACATTCACACTTTTCTTTGAAACTTAGTTCGGCATTTAACACTTAAGTTGAGAAAACACATATTTTGACATATTTACATACAAGGAGCACTTCTAATATTTTATCACATGCATCATACGCTTCGGACATTCAATGTCTGAAATCAATACAATCACATTCACATTCATTAGTAATTCGATACAAAATTTTAAAAGAACAAACACTTAAAGTAAGACCATCTAGGTCGACTCATAGTACATTCCAGATTATCATTAGCTTCCATAATCCAAAAACGTATAGATGTGGATGTTCTATCCTGTGTATCAATATCATACAATACACTTTTACACACATTATTAATTGCACAAGCATATGAACACTCAATCACACACATATATGTATGTGTTATGTATAATGCATGCTCAATTACAATCCCAAGTATATTATCAAAATTCACATCTTATGTTCATTCTTATTTCAAAATTCATATATGTCTAGTTGAACTTATGTTTACACTTCATTTGTACATGATCATTCTAAGTTCACCATTCAATCTTTGCCCTTTATATGTGTCTACCTTCTTCTTAAGCTTACACCTCAAGAACACTTAGTTCTTTTAATGTCATAATCTAATTTCTCATAATTTCTTTTCTAACATTATATTCTCTCAAAACACTCAATTCTCATTCACATTTACTTAATACATTTTACTCAACTCCTTTAGATCACAACTATAATCATATGCACATCTTCATTCTCATTACACTCGTGTCTTTGATACTTTGATATCATCCATTCATTCACTAAGTTTTAACCCCAATTATCACTTCAAACATCTCACACAATAGTCACGTAATCAACGTATCGTTCTAGGTTTATTCCAAGTACCATTTAAGCCTTAATATTAACTACTTGACCCGTGAATGTCTGTTAGGCAGACATTCATGTCCGTTAAACGGACCTTTATGGGTCTCTTATAGAAATTTGAAATTTTGACCATTTAGATATCAAAATTGCTTCTCGAGATCTTCATAAAGTTGTATATCTTGAAGTCCTTTTTAAAACCATACCTAAATGATCTCAATCTGAGTTCTACAGAAAAAGTTATGCCTCTTACCCCAAAGTATATCCAAGTGCATCCACATTTTCCATATTCTAACTCTTTACTTACTACATTCACTACCTTAAGCTTGTCTATCATTTCTAAATTAATTTCTCCTCATTTTTCCATCATTCTAACTATATTCCATCTTAATATCATCCATAAACAAATTATGGTCCATGATTGATCATGAACACTAATAATAGAATGTACACATATATACACATTCATCATCAACTTCCTATACATATTCAACTTCATTTTCACTTTCACTTTACTTTTAACTATCACCTTAATTCTGACCATTTCAAGACAACACATTACTCACTTTCTTTTGCTCTAGACTCATTTTATTTCATCATAAAAACACCCAAAGAGATTTAGATTAATTCATCAAGAAAATAAAACAAAAACCCATTTATATATCCAAATTTTATGCACTTTTTCCTACACCCAGTACTCAATTTCATTAGAAACTCTTAAAGACAGAATTTGAATTCGATGTCATATGAAAAATGTAGTTATATGTCTCTAGTTTAATTAAAATCATGAATCATCTCATTTGGATAACTACAATTCACGTTATGGCCAAAATACAGAAGCATAATCAATGGAAAATGTTACAGCTATCGTTTTTCCAACACCCTTTGAACATCATTAACTCAATTTAATCCAACATTATATCATAACATATACAAAAGCAAGACATTTATATATACATGTCAGCACTCACGACTCACACATGAAAATTTCATAATCAATTTATCAATCTCAAATTACTCATCATATTAGTTTCTTTTAACACTACACATGATGATTAGAGCATAACTTACTTAATTAAGATCCAAGATTCTTCAAACTCTTAAAGATCTCTCTTAACCATAGCTTCCTTCTCTTACATAGACATCATCAATCAAAGGTTGTAGGGTTAGGCCTTTAGTGAAAAAATGGAGAAGACAACAAATCTTGGAGAAACAAAGTGAAAGAATTGGACCAAAAATCAGCATGGTGAGGGTAAGAGTGAGTTTCGTAAGTGAAGAAGAGAAAGATGAAGAATATGGAGAAATGAAGCATATGTCGTGAATGAGCCCTTTCACTTAGTGAATTTTGTGGTTTAAAACATGTCACTTTTCGCATGTCGCTCTCTCAAGGTCTCTTCTCAGTCTCTTATTAACTAGTCCATTTGTCTCCAATTTCTACTCCAATTGTCTCTCAATTTTTAATGAAATAAGTCATTAAAGCTTAATGTCACATATTAAAATTTCTACTGCCATTTGACATTTATTTCTACCACGATTCATCAATTGTTCTGTCACTTGACATTTTTCCTAATCCAATATACCCTCAAAATTACAGAATTTTCCAAAATTTTCACCAAAAAATTTGAGTCAATAAATATACTCTCCAAATTAATTCTTAAGACACTTAATCCATAATTCACATTATAATCGAATTAAACAATCATTTATACCCAAAAAAATGTCAAATGAGTTCATTAACAATTTATTTTAATGTGCAAAAATCAATATTCACATATGTGTATGCTAACATTATGCATAAGCATGAAATGCAATTTTCTAATCTCTCATTGCTATTTTGTCAATTACAAAAATCTATGGTTCTACCCCTTAGTATAAGAATGGGATGTTACAATTCTCCCCCTTAATAAATTTCGTCCTCAAAATTCTTATTTAATTGATCGAAAAGCCAGGGGTATTGTTTCCTCATATGATCCTCCATTTCCCGTTTAACTTCATCACTCAAAAAATTTCTTCAACTTGACTATGGTTAATGGAATCACTCGATTTTTCAAGTAACTTATTTAGATATCACACTATCTTAACTACTTCCTCAATTATTTTAGATTACTCATAATTTCACTTCTGATCTCAATAACAGATATATCAGATCATAACGATATTTCCTAAACATATCCATGTAACACTGTGTGAATCCGAAACATCTTTGATCGGTAATACAAACTTATAAGTCAATGGTTCTATTCTTATAATAATTTCATAGGGATCAATTATATCGGGCTTATCTCCCTTTTTCCTAACCTGAGCACACCCTTTTCTCAATCTAAGCACACCTTAGTAAGGTAATACTCTTAGAGACATTTAATCTTTCACTTGATAATTTACATCTTTTTAGTGTTAATATAGTTAACTCTTATATCTATGTCACTATATTCCATATCTTCGGTGTTGATCCACCTAACTGATTCGTCTTTCTTGAATCACTTAATTTCTAGCATAGATCAATTTCACTTATCAATAACATCTCCAATCAATTATGGCCTTCAACCATTTTAGGCCTTATTCATCCAAATATAAAGGTGGATGACTCATTATGTCATATAACGCCTCATACGATGTTCTAATGATATCACTATGATAATGATTATTATGCTTAAAGTCAATCAAAGCTGTACATTGATCTCATGTTCCTATGAACTCCAAAATATAAGCTTTAAGCATATCTCTAACAGTGAAGACTTTTGCCAACTCATACACACAGTCACTTGTTTCTATATCCTTAGTCACTAAATGTGGCGTATTGTTACTAGGATGTATAGCACATATTGTTATTTGTGCTTTCTCTAATAATCTCTTTGCTTGATCATCTTTATCGTGTACACATACTTCTTATTTTAATCACAAAATATCCTTTTCCAATTCCAACATAAAATTTAGATTCATTTTCAATTCCTCAATAAGATTCACAATTTTTAAATCCTCAATTTGGGCTTTGCTAATCTTTTCATGTGAAACTGATCTTAAATTCAATAGCTAATAGTACTTTGATTTGCCCAAATTTTAACTTGACATTCTATTCTCTTTATTGCACTAGGTTTTGTAACCTCAATATCTAGATTTATGCTATTATGTTATTAAATTTTGTGTTCAATACATCATATAACAACACTAGCTTTACTGAGAAATACTCATTTGTACATCATAATCTTCAAGTAACTCTATCCATTATCTCAGTCTTGTATTCAATTCTTTCAAAATCAATAATCACCTCAAACTTTAATGATCTGTATAGTTATATATAGATCCAAAATGTTTCACTGTACATATAATGTCTCAAAGCTTTCAAAGAAGTTACTATGGAATAAGTTCTAAATCATATTCCAAATAATTCCTCAAAATCTCTTTACATTCATAAGTCATACAATTTACACATTTTTCCTCAGACATTTATGTCAAAAGGCTAAGATCAATAAAACCCTTAACAACTTCTGGTAGTGTCCAATTTCTAGCTAATTCTAGAAAACTCTGGATCTCTTATAAATTACTTGGAGTTTCTTACTTTTTCATTACCTCTATTTTCTCTTTGGGTCTCTCAATATGTCATGTTCAGATACTATACGACCCAACATTTTATTTGATCAAGCTAAGATTCACTCTTATTGAACTTGGCACATAATGTTTTTACCTTCATGATATGTAAAATTTACCTCAAGTATTCAAAATATTCTTCTCAACTTTTCGAATACATTCAATATATCATTAAGGATCATAGTCACTAACAGATCCAAGAAAAATTGGGACACTTTATTTTTCAATGCCATAATACTGTCGGGAGCATTGTTAACTCAAACAGATATTGCCAAAACTCAATGTGCCCATGATTAGTTCTCATAATTTCTTAAGTAACTAACTCCTTAAATGAGATAATATTATCACATGTTATTTTCAATCTCCCAATTGACTTCTTTTCTCGAATGATTTTCTCTTTTCATTCGATTTCCTCTGATTTCACATTGACTTATTCTAATGTCTATTCATTCATACTAGTTTCTCCACACATTCTAATTTATTAGCGATCTTAACTTCCTGTTTTGGTAACACATTCATCAAATCTAATTTGTATCCCTTAAACATATTTACATAGAATATAGTGTTGACTTAAGTTCTGCTCACCTCAAATTCAAGAATCCAATCATTTAGTTGGATACTTTACATCAAATAAAACACATATACACTATATAGCATATTCAACTTCTTATGCCTAAGTCTCCATTAGAAATAGGACTCCAATATTCACTTTTGATTCTTTACATATTCATTTCTAATTTGTTCTTTCATTGATCATTCTTAAAATAAGCTATCTATTCTGTTTAACCTAATTCGGTGAAATTATTCTTTAAAAGAAAATTTCTTGGTACTATCATCAATACTATTCATGTAATCCTTATCAATCAACTGTCTTTATCATTGCTTATCAACGATTCTTAGTCCCTCAAAAAGATCAATTTCTATCATTTCTTACATGGTCATAATGTTTTATTCATGAAAACTCAATGATATAGTAGATATGATTACTGTCACATATGCTTAGGTGTGTATCATCAAGGTCATCCCATTCTATCCCAAGATTTATTTCCGATAATTCTCTAATTTATATATATATATATTACACAAATGATACTTGATTTCAATTGATACTAGACAATACTTCTCTCATTATTCCTTCCCACAATCGGGATATCCCTGCCACGATTGTGATAGAAACCTATTTTTTTACGCCACCATTGTGCCCTGCACTTTCTTCCTCGCAATAATAGCCATACTAACATCAACTCTACTCCAATTTTTCTAGAATTTACCTATTCTAATGCTACATCATTTCATAATAATTCAACTACCATATTGATTGCATTAACTCTTCCCATTTGATTCACCATCTTTTTCTTAATCTCATGCATATATAAAATCCTATCTTGTATGCATTCCTAACTTTCTCCTTACTACATATATCATTCATCTCATGAAAAGTCATTTATGTCTATTCCATTCCCCCTTTTATTCATTCCTCATTTCTATCTCATTTTCCTATTGTCATTTATTTCATCTTCCATATGTATATCCTCAATCCATTCTGAATTATAGATGCAAAATCATCATGAAATTTTGATCTCAATATCACAGACATGTTCTTATACTAAATCATAACTCTTATCATATTTATCCGACATTCATTTCAAGTCTAAGTCTAACCTCTCAAGGTCATAGAAAAATTTATTTTCATTCAAATTGGCTTGTACACTTTAAATCTCGTCATTCATATTTATAACACTTCTTTCCTTAATTAGTCCACGACAATGTATTCACATCTATTTCACCTTCGAGGATATATTACCATAGTACAATATTGATATCATATTCATAATACATTCACCAATACAAGTGTGTTGAGCCTTTATCTGTCATACCTAACCATATACTATTTCTCATTTCTATATATCCACAAACTTTTATTTTCTCACTTTTTAATAGATCATCATTCTTTTCACTATTTCTATAAGCTCAAACTCTTAACAAATGTTCATGCATGTGACTCATACATATGCAACTCAGACTAAGGATCAGTCGCCACTGCATGCTAAGACATGTCTAAAATGCTTGTAACTTGACACATTTTTCGAAAAACACCTATGTAAGGTACTAAAAATAGGCTCTGATACCAAATTTTGTAGCACCCCTCTCTCGCAAGGCAAGTACTCAACATCCTCAGTGATGTCCAAAAATCGCCCCACAAGGGTGGCACACTAGCACAATCAGTCAGTAAAATCTCATTACAAAAAAAATTGTTTTCTTTTTAAAACAATGCACGCATATTCAAAAATCAATAATCAAATTGAGCCCACTATCATTCAAAAATATTTTCAATCGCAGCATTACAATCATTATACAACTCATCGGAATTTCACTAGTCACTGAGGCCTATTACAAAGACAAAACATTTATAAACATAATATTATTACACTTTAAAATCATTTACAAACATTTCCAATTTAGAAAGTTATTACAAAACAGAATTATTTAAAAACACATGATACAATCATTGCAGAAAACACAATTTTATATAGAAATAAGAAATAAAAATGCAGACACGAACTGATCCTGATCTCTATCTCTTATTTGAATGCAATGAGTATACTCCTGTTTGCCTAATGGGGTACTCATCTGAGCCTGTAAAATATTGCAAATTTTGGGTGAGTTTTGCAAACTCAGTGAGTGACCATCCTCGATTGCTCACTCGATTACATAACACATACAATTCATATAATCATATCATTCACATCATTTCATGAATCATTGTGTATCATTTAAGCATTCATTTCACATTTCACATTCAACACATATCACATTTAGAAATCAATCAGCTATTTAAATCATAACTATCATATGCATATGCAGTGCTCATGAGACTCACTTTCAGTTATTATTGTTGTGACTGAGTGCCTATAACTTTATCGTATCCATTGTGGATATTGGGCTTATTGATAACTATCCCATATCTTTTAGGAATACCGAGCTCATTTTACATAGTGAGCTTTTGGCTCTTAATCACTTTCTGAGCTTTAAGTTCTTTTTC
>JAOQMP010000008.1:38204368-38222376 GCA_027563575.1 Erythroxylum pedicellare
CCCCTAAGTTCACGGCTACACAAGACCCTTATGGGAATTGTGTAGTACGTTCTATTTTTGGATCCACCCAAACCATTCTGATGTGCTAATGTGCTTATGTTATGTTAGCAAGTTTGATGCATTCATGTTTTGTGACTTATGAATTTTGGCTGAAAGCCTAAGAAACATGTGTTCTATAAACTCAATGAAAATTTTTTATGACAAAAAAAATGGTTTCAAAAGTTTTGCTTATCTTTTTGTTATAAACTATTACCCACGAGCTTTCAAGCTCACCTCCCCTTTTTACCCCATGTTCAGGTGATAGCTAAGAGATCAAGTGATCAAGAGCCTAATGGAAATTCTCCAAATTTGCTCAATTTATATTTTGAGTTGATTTTAGGAAAGCAACAAGTTTGTTTGTTCAAGAGTCATATGTAAATTTGAGACTTTGAGACGATGTTGTAATGTGGCTTAAAATGCCATCAAAGATTTGCAACAACTTTATTCTTTTGAGGTTAAGGAAATATGAATTGTGTATGGATGATATTGTGATGATTATTAGCTTGAACAGATGGTTTTGAACATAAATAGTGGATATATATATATACACATACACACGTACGCCTAAGTGAGATTTATGGGAAGGCAAGACAGGAATTATGATTAATCAAATATAGTTGGATGTGATGAGACAAATAAGTTAAGTTTTGAGAGTTCTATGAAGTCAAATGGGTAGCTGAATGGTGGTGTTCAGGACATTCCAAGGTTGAATCGTGCAAAATTACAAGCCTTCCATAGGGTAACATTTGTGTTATGACTTAAGGGAAAAATCTGGATTTATTTAGGCTAAACTAGACCAAATTGTCTTGTAGAAAGTTGTAGGTCTTTCTTTTAGCTTTCCAACGGTATGTAGTATGAATTTTTTGGACCTCTGGATCGAGAGTTATGGTCCTTAAAAAGGGAAATGCTTAGGAGGATAAAGATATATCGTCTGTAAAGATGCATCGTCTGTGATGACATCACATCATCTGTGATGGCGTCATTACGTCTGTAGGGATGCATCGTCTGTAAAGACATATCATCTGTGATGACATCACATTGTCTGTGATGACATCATTATGTCTGTAGGGATGCATCGTCTGTAAAGATGTATCGTCTGCGATGACATCACATCGTCTGTGATGACATCATATCATCTATAGAGTTGTATCATCTGTAAAGATGCTTCGTCTTAAGAATTGCATCATTTTAAGTTGACTTTGCTTCGTCTTAAGTTGACTCCGCTTCGTCTTAAGAGTTGCATCGTCTTAAGTTGACTTTGCTTCGTCTTAAGTTGACTTTACTTCATCTTAAGTTGACTTTCTTCATCTTAAGAGTTGCATCGTCTTAAGTTGACTCCTCTTCGTCTTAAGAGTTGCATCGTCTTAAGTTGACTTTTCTTCGTCCTAAGTTGACTCCACTTCGTCTTAAAAGTTGCATCGTCTTAAGTTGACTTCACTTCGTCTTAAGTTGACTCCGCTTCGTCTTAAGAGTTGCATCGTCATAAGTTGACTTTGCTTCGTCTTAAGTTGAATCTACTTCATCTTAAGAGTTGCATCGTCTTAAGTTGACGTTGCTTCATCTTAAGTTGACTCCGCTTCGTCTTAAGACCTTGATTCGTCTTAGGTTGACCCTGCTTCGTCTTAAGACTTAGTTTCGTCTGCTTTGTTTCATCTGTTCTTAGGCTTCATTTGCCCTTTTTGCTTCGTCTACTTTGTTTTGTTTGTTTTGCTTCGTCTGCCCTTTTCATTTTGTCTACTTCCCGCTTCGTCTGCTTTTTCCTTCGTCTACTTTTTACTTCATTTGCCCTTTTCGCTTCGTCTGCTTTCCGCTTCGTTTGTTTTCTGTTTCATCTGCTTTCTGCTTCATCTGTTCTTTTTGCTTCATCTGTTTTCTGCTTCGTCTGCTTTCTGTTTCGTTTGCTTTTTGCTTCGTCTACTTTCTGTCTATGTGACCTAAACTTCTTCTTCTGTACACTATTCATTTGATGCTATCGTTAGCTTCATTTTTGACCCTTCAAACGATATAATTTTTCTTCAAGGTCTGTATAAAAGTTGCAGATCTTGAAGTCCTCTTTCGAACCCTCTTAAAATGATCTTGATCTGAAAACCCTAGAGCAAGTTATGCCTTTTGTCCCAAGATAGGTACAATATGATGGAGATCAAAAACTTGTTTGATTCTTTCAGCCATAACTTCGTTATCCGACCTCCAAATAAGATGAACCTTGTGTCTAAATAAACTAGAGGCATAGAGCTATCAAATGATCTGAAGGAATAGAAATTATAACCTAGCCTCTAAGATGCTCAATATCTGGATGAAAGTTGAGCATAGAATATTTGCTACAGTATAAGAAAGATTTGGAAGATAGGGCCCGATACTACGGTATTAAGAAATGAGGATCAACCGAGGATGAATAATGAGGGTTAAATGGGAATAACCTTGCATGGTAACAAGCACAAGCACACGTCTTATGATAAGGAATGTTGGGCTCCGGAATCGGGGTCCAACATAGTTATAGTATCAAAACAATAAGAGGATTCGATAATAGTTAAGGAGACCTCATTGGAATAAGTTTAGTGATTATGATTTTGCAAGAGTTGGGTTCCAGAAACGGTGCCTAACATTTATGTTATTTGAGCAAGAGTTGGGTTTCAAAAATGGGACCCAACATAGCATACTAAGTCTCCACTCATCTAATATTTTGGTGGACTTAAGGATCATATTAAAAAACTTGGCTAGCTAAGTAAGACCCTCTTCGCCTAAGCCCTTTTAATTTCTTTCCTTTTAATCTGCCGGTAACAAGTGAAGTTATGATACCTTTCAAATATTTTAAGATCACCTAAAAAGGCGGTGTCCTCTGTACCTGCATTAAAAAGGCTATATAAGTACCTATATCATCTTCTCTTGATGTCATTTTTAGTCATGAACACCCACCCTACTTCATCTTTTATACAATTTTTTAAAAAATAAGTTATATATATATATATATATAATTAAGTAGTTGTACAACATTTTTAAGGGCAAAATGATCTAAGAAACAAAAGTTTGGAAGACTAAACTTCCTAACTACAATGATTTTGGAAATTCAGTCTAATAGCCATCTTTCCTTCATTGTTTATAGAGGTTTTTTGTTAATATTTTTGGCTTCCATAGAGAGTCTATAATGGAGGTATATTAGCTAGAAAAGTGTCTCTTTACTTCTGACCTTCTTCTTGAAAATTCTAAAATTCCTTTCTTGCCATACGTAATACAGCGTATAAGCTAGGCTACTCTTGACTGCTTTGTAGTATGCTTTGGTCGCCATTTTGAGGTTTTCTATCTAGTGAATTAAGTCATTCTAGGAGTTGGTTGTTCTCCTTATATTAAGTATTCTCTGCATTTTGCTCCACATGTTCGATGTGTAATTGCATTTTACCAGCAAATGATCTTATGTTTCCAGATAGTGGTGATAGAGTTCACATTCCAGTGAAGTGATGGGGAATTTCATCCTATCCTTTATAGGTAGTTTCCCTACTAGTCTTAGGTAAAGTATGAATCCATATGAGGGGGTTAATGTCATGGTCCCACACAATATTTCTCCAACTTACATTGTTACTTGTCTCATTTTGTAGGAAAGCTCTGCATGCTTTTCTTTTAAAAGTCTTTTATCCCTCTGCAATCTACCGCAGTTCATCTAGTTCAACATTATGAAAAGTTGGCGTGTTTCCCATTAAGATGTCTACATTTCTACTATTGTGGTAGGGTCAGTACCATTGATTATTTCTAATTAAACTACTAACCTTAGCATCTGGACTCACCACCAGCTTTAGATTCTACAACTCCTTAACTTTGTGTGGAGGACCTTTTAAATGCCAGTTGTCAAACTAGAACATTGTATTTTCCCCATTTCCAATCTTATGAACAATCAGATTCTGTATCCACTATCTAGTCTTCAAGATTTCCTTAAGGTTCCAGGTCATATTATATTTAATTTCCAATTTCCATATGCTTCTCCTTTTTTATGTAAATATGATGAATTCTTAGCCTGACTTACTCTGTTTAGTAATCTTGTTGATTGTAGTCCTAAGCCCTCTTGTTCTTTTGGTTGCATATTGTCTTCTAGCTCACTGTTGCCTTCTTGCTTCCATAACTTGATCCCTTCTATAGAAAGTTTCTTAGTTTTTTATCAATCTCCTTCAACACACTTTCTGGTAATGATATGTAGCTGATCCAGTAGCTTGTTAGATTGCTCAAGGTTGTTTATGCCAATTGTAATATTCCCACATAACTTAGAAACTCCTTACACCATTGGTTTATTCTCCCTTCAAATGGTCCGTTAGTGGTTTACATTCAATAGTAATGACTCTTCTTTGTGAAATTGGTACCCCCAGGTACTTTATAGGGATATTTCCTTGATGTAACCCCTTCTCTATAGCTTCTGAAGCAATTTCACAGTTTGTATTTAAGGAGAGGTAAAAGCAGCTCTTACTCTGATTGCTTTTCAGACCTAACATAGCTTTAAAGTTCTCTAGGACTTTGATTGAAAGCTTATCAACCCTAAAAAAAAGTAACAAATCATTTACAAAAGTTAGATGTGTTATTTTGTTATCTCTTTATTTATGATGATACTGAAATTTAAACAACTTTCCACATTTCTTGCTATAGTGATTGATAATATCTCCATACATAACACAAATAAGAATGGAGATAGGGGGTCCCCTTGTCTCAGGCCCCTTTTGGCTTTTATTAGCTTGGTGGTTCACCATTCAACAAGAAGGCTAGGGAAGTCGTAGAGTGACATGTTTCAATCCAATGCTTAAACATGGGAGGACAATTAGCTACATTTAAAATGATGAATAGGAAATTCCAACTGATTGAATCATAAGCCTTTGCCAGATCAATCTTTACAATGCAATTCTTCATTTTAGTGTTAATGTTGTAGCTTTTAAGAATCTCTTGGCATAGCAAGATTTTCGTGCATATTATTCTCCATTTATGAAATCATTTTATGCTAGATCAATAATTTTTCCCAGATTCTTCGTCAATCTATTTTCCATTATCTTAGTAATGGTTTTATAGAGTATGTTGTAGTAGGCAATGTGCCTAAACTATTCTAGCTTGAAGGCCTTTAGTTGTTTGGGGATTAGGCTCACAAATGATTTATTCCATTTTTTTAAAAAAGTTTCATTTCAAGAAGAATCCCTTTACTTCTTATGTGACTTTCCCTTCTATGATATGCTAGTTCTTCTTGAAGAATCTTCCATTATAGCCATCAGGTCCAGGAGATTTGTCAAGACTCATTGCAAATACTGCTTCTTTGGTCTCTTGTCCAGTAACTTCTTTAATTATTTCAGGCTTGTCCTCCTCTAATATTTTCCTTATTCTCCTCTTTATATCTTCTAGAATGGTCTCTACTACATCTTCTGTCCTATAATACTTACTGAAGGATTCAAATGTAATTCTTTTCTTTTCTTCCTGATCATGATGTTTCTGGCTTGCTTCATCTTGCAAATACTGTATATGTTTCTTATTCCTCCAAGTTATAATTGAATTCATAAAGTAATTTATGCATCTTTCTCTTTCTTTCACCCACTACAATCTTGGTTTTTATCTTAGTAAATTGTTTGCGTCTTCTAGGGACTTGTTGTATTTGTTTACCTTATCTATTTCCTTTTTTCTCAGTTGTTGATCTTTTGGTTTTGCTAGCATTCTCCTTTGGTATCTCTGCATTTCTTCTAATGGTTTGTTGTTTCCTCCCATTCAGGAATTATGAATTCCTTGCTAACAGTTTTTACCCTTTCTTTTATAGCTTTTAGCTTCATGTTTAGCATATATCCCTTAATACCAGTTATCTCCTTATTTCTTCCCTTAAAATACTTCTTAATTGAGGTTTTTCTATTAAATGGTTGAAGGACTTGAATAGAGCTTTCCTTCTTTTAGTTGGGGTATTAAATTCAACAACAATTAGACTATGATAAGAGGTATTAGGTTCCTCAAAATTGGCAGTACTAAGTGGGAAGTGTGCAAGCCAGTTTCCATTAATCATACATCGATCAAGCTTCTTTCACAAGAACCAACTACCACTCTACTTATTATTCCAATTGTAATCATTTCCATAATATTTAAGATTTGTCAACCTAGTATGCTTTGTTAGTTCTTGTAATTGTTTGCAATTTTGCTTAGTCAAACTTCTTTTTCCCCATGTTTGTCTTAAGAGTGAAATTATAATCCCCCTATGAATTTCCAAGGTGATTTTTTGTATTGTTGATCCTCACCAGAACAGAAGAAGACGAAGTGAAGTACTTTCCAGAATAGAAGGTTTCCCTATGTTGCTATCTCCATCATCTGTTCAGTTCTGGTTTTCGGTGTATTTCAACTTTATTTATGTATAGAATTTGGATAGCTATTGAGATAGGATTTTAAGAATGTTGAGGAATGTCTAAACTCACCTTCGAGTTGTTTCTATCTTTGATTCAACAAAAATATCATTGTTTATGTCATTTGGATTCATTGTGATTGATTTCTACATTTGCATAATTCGGTGATAGACTGAGAGGGTGAATCGAATGAAAAATAATTAAATTAGGCTAACGAGAGTTAGGTAATTTAATAAGAACTAGAAAGCAATTAAATCGATAATTGTGTGAAGAGAGATCTCACATAGGTTTCCGATAGTTTAGTGGAAAACTTAAGATCTAATTAGGGTTTGGATAAATTATGAATTAAGAAATTGCAAATTTCCATAATCTGATTAGGGTTTATAATTTAGAGCTATTGGTTATAACTCGAGAGAGAATAATCAACCCAAGTATTGTCCAGGTCCAATAATCCAACAATTCATAATTAATTAGATTAGTGTTGACGATAAGTAAAAAGTTCCCTTTCTCTCAATTGGTAGTTCCTTAGGTTGATTCTTGATTTGTGTGTTGCAATTTGCTAATTTGTTAATATTTTGTAATCAATTCTTGAATTGAGTTGTTTAATTGAGTCGATTAATTGAATTGCATCATTGTTTTAGTTTAGTTAAAATTGAAAATTTTTGATTAGTTTTAGTCTTAGATTTTAGGATTAGATTAACCTCCTCGTAGGATCGACACCTTAGGTATTACGCAAACGACCTGTATCCTTGTGAAATATCGAGGTTAAAATATTAAAACTACACATATTGGAAAACTGTGATCAAAGTTTTTGGCGCTGTTGCTAGGGAGGCAATAGTTTAATTCTATAGTTTAAGGCGTTTAGTTAGTTTTTACTTTTTATTTTTATTTTTATTCTTCCTTTTCTACTTCTGAAATTGTGCTTTTGCATGAACATAAGAGTCACGAGAAGTTCAAGTCGCGCAGCTGAAACATTAGGTTTAGATATCACTAGACTAGAATAAACCATTAAGAAAGCTCGACGTAACGAAGAAGAAGAAATCGCGAGTATAACAATGGCCAAGGAATTTCATCAAGATTTGGACCATGGAGCGAACCAAGGACGTGAATAGAGGACCCTTATGGACCTTATGAGGCCAACGTTTAATGCGGCTAACCAAGGAGTAGCTAGATTACCTGTACAAGCCGCATCATTTGAGATCAAACTAACTCTCTTAAACATGCTTCAACAGAACGTGCAATTTTATGGACTAGCAAACGAAGACCCCAACACACACATAGTGAACTTTTTAGAAATCTGTGATACCTTTAGGTACCATTAGATGTCGGAAGATTCAGTTAGAATTAGGCTCTTTCCCTTTACCTTTAGAGATAGAGCACATTCTTGGTACCTGATGAGCACACGGAAGGAGATTAATCTATAATTCAGCAGCCTTTAAACATAGTAGATATGTATGGTTTTCGATACTTTTCTAGACCTCAAGGATCATTATTGTCCAATCAACCTAGACCTGGCACTAAACCAAGAAAATTAAACCAAAACAATACGCCACAATTGAGATTCATTGATAAGTAGAGTTAGGGTTTATGGAATAACAAGAACGTGAAGAAAATTCCTCACAAAACTTGCGGCAACAAAGCTCTCAAATTATCAAAGTGTGTTACCCTAAAAATAATGTCAAGGCAACTATTTATAGTTGCCAAAATAACTCGAAATTAGGCCAACATCCCTGGCCTAAATAGGTAAAATAATATTTTCTAATCGTCCTAAAAATGGTAGGAAAATAACCCAAAGCTAAAAGAGGCCAGGCGGTGCACCTGGCGAGCTGGCCTACTGGGGCGTTGATATGCACGCTTGGCATCTAGCTTGCTGGGTGCTGACGTGTGTGCCTAGCATGCGTGCCCATCAAAGGCTGTTCAAGTCTAGAACTTGGCTCAAGTTGACAAACTAAAGCTGTGAGCGAGGATCTTGATTCTCCCAGAGTCCATCATCAACCACGCAAGCCACGAATGAATTTAACGCAGTCTTAAGTCTTTTAAGCCTAGTCCTACTTGTAGGGCTAGGAGGTAACATCAAGTCTCGATTAGAGCCACATTGATCTCGGTGTCTGTCAATATATCCATCATGTGAAGGTTTGCTCACATTAGCCCCTCCTTTGTGGGAAAGATTCATTCTCAAATTTGCATCCACATTAAATGGAGATAAGTCAACAACATTAAAAATAGCGAACACATTGTACTCACCAGGCAAGTCAATTGTATAGGCGTTATTGTTGATCCTTTCCGAGACTTAAAAATGACCATCTCCTCACAGATCAAGCTTGGACTGCCTATAGTCAGGAAACCTCTCCTTGCGAAGATGAAGCCAAACTCAATCGCTGGGTTCGAAGATCACCTCCGTGCGTCCTCTGTTGGCTTAGCATGCATAAACCTCATTCTTGCACTCCATATGTTGTTTAGCCTTCTCGTGCAACTCTTAAACCAACTCGACTTTCCTCTCTCCATCTAGGCTAGTTAACTTAGGGTAAAGGTAAAGACACCATATCCAATAGAGTTAAAAGGTTAAACCATAAACAATTTCAAAAGGAGAATAACTGGTAGTAGAATGCACACTATGATTATAAGTGAACTCAATAAACGGCAAGCAATCAGACCACGTTTTCAGTTTTTTTTCCATCACAGCACACAACAAAGTCCCTAATGTTCGATTCACAACTTCCGTTTACCCATTGATTTGTGGGTGACAAGTAGTAGAAAACAACATATTTGTTCCCGATTTTCCCCACAAAACACGCCAAAAATGACTCAAAAATTTGGTGTCCCAATCCGAAACTATTGACCTAGGAATACCATACAATCTCACAAGATCTTTAAAGAACAAATCAGCAACATGCACGGCATCATCAGTTTTTTTGCAAGCAATAAACCGATTCATCTTACTAAATCTATCCACAACAACAAAAATTCTATCTGTACCCCTTTTTGTCTTCGATAACCCTATAATAAAGTCCATAGAAATGTCCATCTAAGTGTGACTAGGTACGGGTAAGGGCGTGTGTAGGCCGTGAGGTTTGGTGGTCGATTTAGCTTGCTTACAAGCAATGCAACGAGCACAAATGCATTCTACATCCTTCACATTCTTGGCCAGTAAAAGTGCTCACGCAATATGTTTAAGGTCTTAGCGACACCAAAGTGCCCCATAAGTCATCCATTGTGGGCTTCAAGCACAAATAATTCACGCAATAGAAAATTAGGCACACATAAACAATTCTTGTGATACAAATAACCATCATGCCTAAAGTATTTATATAAAAAAACCATGTTCACAAGCAACATAGATAGTAGCAAAGTACACATCATTAGCATATAACTCCTTAAGATGCTCAAATCCTAAAAGTTTTGAATTAAGAGTTGAGATTAAGGAATACTTACGCGATAAACCATCGGTGACCACATTCTCCGTACCTTGCTTGTAGTACATCACGTATGGAAAGATTTCCAAGAACTCCACCCAAGTTTCATGTCGCTTGCTCAATTTACTTTGTCCTTTCAAGTGCTTAAGAGTCTCATAATCGGTTTTGATGAAAAATTCCTTTGGTTGAAAATAATGCTACCACGTTTCCAAAGCTCGCACCATTGCATAAAGTTCTTTGTCATATGTTGAATAATTGAGTTGCGCTTCACTCAATTTCTCGTTGAACCGCAATAGGCCTGTTTTCCTGCATTAAGACAACACCTACACCAATCCCGGGGGCATCACATGATACTTCAAAAGCTTTATCAAAATTAGGCAAACACAACATAGGTGCGGTACATAACTTTTGTTTTAACAAGTTAAATGCATGCTTTTGATCTTTTCCCGAGCTAAAACCCTTCTCCTTTATGACAACTTTGGTCAAAGGAGTAGTAATGGTGGAGAAGTCTTTTATAAATTGTCGGTAAAAGCTAGCTAAGCCATGAAAGCTCCTCACATCTGAAACACTCTTTGGTGTTGGCCAATCTCGAATGGCCTTCACCTTCTCCTTATCTACCTCAATCCCCTTCAAGCTCACAAATAAGAATATTAATTTATCAATGCAAAAAGTACAATTTTTAAGGTTTTCAAACAACTTCTCACATCTCAAAGTACTAAGCACACAATACACATGCTCCATATGATCATTCAAAGTAGTGCTATACATAAGTATATCATCAAAGTACATAACAACAAATTTACCCAAGTAATCATGCAAGACATGGTTCATTAATCTCATGAAGGTACTCGGTGAATTAGATAAACCAAATGGAATGACTAACCACTCATACAAACCATATTTAGTTTTAAATGCAGTTTTCCATTCATCCCCGGGTTTCATGTGAATTTGATGATAACCACTTTTTAGATCAATCTTTATTAAAAAAACACATGCACCATGCAACTCATCCATCATATCATCAAGTCGAGGAATAGGATGTTAATACTTTACCGTGATCTTATTGACGACTCGACAGTCTACACACATGCGCAAAGATCCATCCTTCTTCGGCACCAATAGAATCAGAACAACACAAGGATTAAGACTTTCATGCATGTGCCCCTTTGCAAGCAATTCATCTTTGCCCCTTTGCAAGCAATTCATCTACTTGTTGTTGAAGCTCCTTCGTTTCCTCTGGATTACTCCTATAGGCTAGCCTATACAAAATTTGTGCTCCTAGGATAAAGTCGATTTGATGCTCTATACCTTGCAAAGGGGGCAGCCCTTTCGGCCTCTCCTTGTATTCCTACAAAAGAGACTTAAAAACATTTATTCATCAGTAGGGTTAGTATCTGAAAGAAAACAATCCCTATGTCTAATCATAATCAACGCTCTCTTCGCTCCATATGCTCTCCTTAATTCTTTTTCACATGTATACAAGCTCACCTTCTTTTCTCTCGATTCTCTCTTGTTTTCCCTCCTTACACTTTCCTCTCATGCACATCTCTCATTCTTTTGCTCACTTATGCTTTCTCTTTTCGATGACCCATTACCTCTTTTATTTTCAGCTTCTTATCCCTCTTTATTTTTTTACTCCTCACTACCTGAACCCAATCTTCCTTTCAAGGCTTGAATTTGGTCCAAGTAAATTTCTTATGGAGACAATGGTTCAAGAATGAAATTTCGCCCCTGGAACTTGAACGAGTACTTGTTGGTGTATCCATCATGGTTAGTTTGATGATCAAATTGCCACAGTCTTCCAAGTAGAAAGTGACTAGCTTGCATAGGTACCACATCACAAAGAACCTCGTCCTCATACCACCCAATGGAGAAAGATAGTAGCACTTGTTTGGTCACGCTAACTTCCCCACTGTCATTGAACCACTGTATCAATTTTCCAACCGTATCCAATCTAGCAACATTGGTGCAACTCCCTCCATCATGGCTATATGAAAAGACTATTAACCTAAATGAGACATATCATTTTCGATTTTGTGATGAAAGAAGGAAGATGGTCCGTCAAATGTTCCTCTTTCTTCTTTAATCCAATGAATGCTAAAAAGTTACATGCTATCATTAAAAGACAACCTTTTAATGATAAGATCATTACTCCATTTAATGATGATAAAGCGTGTTAAAACCATCTTTAATATAGCAAATAAATGCTAAATGTGCAGCTTCACATTTATCCCATTAAAACCGAAATTCCTCCTCCATTTATATTTAATAACTTTGTTTTAATTTAATTAATCAAATTAAACCAAAGTCTAGCCTATTTCTAAATGTTCATTTGGGCTTCCAATTAACAATTAATTAGTCTAAGCCCAACATTCAATCATAGACTTTAAAACCTCTATTTGTATTTCTTACTTTACTTTATAACCTTCTTAGAAGCCAAATGGGGAATCTAATTGGACTTATATAATTCAAGCTCCAATAAGCCCGGAATTAATTTAATCTCATTAAAATTAATTATGGCTTATTAACTAAATTTCATTCCACTAAAAACAATTAGTTAAACTCTTGAATCACTAAATATTATGAGAACATATGTTTCAAATAAGATGTCCAATTTCAAACTCTAATATGAACCATATTATAGCCATTCGCACAATAAAGGGTAAAATTACCGTTTTTCCCTTACGTTAGTTTTTTTTCTAGAACCCCATTTTAATCTATATGGTGATCATCATACAAGATCTCATCTTAGTGCTAAAACTTAATAGGTAGCTAGTCTATCAAACTACTAGCGCCAGTTTAATCACTAATCTCCATAAGACATTTAGAAGTTATGATATCACTATAAACTCTTTATTTGAGTGAATGTTCCTTGATACATGTTTCAATTAATAATTCGAACATGTAGACACTGGATTGATACTTTGTTAAATTCCATTCTAATCATATCACAAAATATAATTAAACTTATATGATTTCACCACTCATCAAGATTGTGGTACATAATAAACGAATACTTAAGTTGAATGTTTTAATATTAAAGTAGTGACCTGCTTTATTCTTTAAAACATACTTGATTTCAAATTCATTTAATAGTTCCATTATCGATAGTCAACTACTATCATGGTATGAAACTGATCATTCCCTTGAATTAAACTCTTTTACTTGGATGGAGATAAATCGCAACACTGTAATCTAAACCACAATCAAACGACCAACTTGATTATTCAACTATGAATCCATTATTTTATATTCTTATAATACATATGTTTCCTATACATCTCTTTGTATATTTATATTACTTACAAAATAATCTCGATACCTTATGACTGGATGTATAATGCTCATAAAAACCAAACTCTTTTGTTTTATTAATAATAAATATTTTCATTACAAAAGTAACAAGAAGAAAATTAAGTTGTAAATATACTTGCTTTCTAGGGCACTATATTTATATAACTCCAACAATGTGTGATGCCTCCAACCATGCCATTAGAGCAGTTTTGGGTCAGAAAATGATGTGAATTCCTCATACTATTTATTATACCTCGAAGACCATAAATGACACTCAAGTAAACTACTCCACCACAGAAAAAAAAAAAGCTTTTTGCAATAGTTTTTGCTTTGGATAAGTATAGGTCTTATTTATTGGGTATTAAGATTACTGTTTATTCAGATCTTATGGCTCTCAAGTACCTACTGGATAAAAGGGAGGTAAAGTCAAGGCTCATTGATTGGATACTCCTACTTTAAGAGTTCGATGTAGAGATAAAGGATAAGAGATGCTCGAAGAATGGAGTAATCGGTCATTTGAGCCGTCTAGTGGAGCATGGTGCTAATAAGAACCCTATCAGTGATGATTTTCCAAATGACCAGCTACATACAGTAGAGTTAATAGTTCCTTAGTACATTGGTTTCTCATAAATTCCCTATAGATTTCACCAAATCATAAAAGGAAAGGATGAGGAGCCACGCAAAGTTTTATGTATGGGATGATCCTTACTTGTGGTAAGTTTATACGAATCAATTCATCAGACGGTGCGTACCTGACAGTGAATTTCTTTTTATTTTGACATTTTGGCACTCTTATGCATGTGGAGTTCATTTTAGCCGAAAGTGGACATCTCACAAGGTCCTAGAGTGTGGGTTTTACCAGCCATCTATATTTCGAGATGCATATGATTCCTATAAGACTTGTGACAACTGTCAGCACAAAGGTGCGTTATGCTCCCGTAGGGAATTGCCTTAAATGCCCATATTAATTTGTGATATTTTTTATGTTTGTGGAATAGATTTTATGGGTCCCTTTCCCTCCTCGTTTGGATTTCAATATATTGTGCTTGCAGTTGATTATGTGTCAAAATAGCTTCAAGCAAAAGCCAACCGAATTAATGATTCTCGAGTGGTTACAGATTTCTTGAAATCTAACATGTTCTCTAGGTTTAGAGTCTCGCAAGCCATCATCAATGACAAGAGGACTCACTTTTGCAATCGGACGATCGAGGCCCTCCTGAAGAAATATCAAGTGATGCATCAAGTCTCAACTGCTTATCACCCTTAAACAAATGGTCAGGCCGAGGTGTCCAACTGAGAGAACAAGTCCATAATAGAGAAGACGATTAATCCCAACAGGAAGGATTTGAGTTTTCACCTCAACTACGCCTTATGGGCACACAACATTGCATATAAGACTCCAGTAGGGATGTCACCATTCAAGCTTATTTTTGGGAAGCCATGCCACCTTCCAGTGGAGCTATAGCATAAAGCTTATTAGGCAATCAAAAAACGTAACACAATTAGATGTTGTTGGTGCCTACAGATGATTACAGTTACAAGATTTAGAAGAGTTATGATATGAAGCATTCTAGAATGCCCCGATTTATAAGCAGAAGGCTAAGGCATTCCATGATTGCAACATCTCTAAGAAGACACTTGTGGTGGGACAGAAATTACTTTTATATCATTCACGCCTTAAACTCTTTCCAAGTAAGTTACACTAATGATGGATATGTGCCTTTGAGGTTACCTAGGTATATCCTATAGAGTAGTGTAGATCAGAAGTTCCAAGACAAAGAAAGAGTTTAAAGTCAATGGGCATCATCTCAAGCCTTACTTTGAGGGATTTGAGATTCACAATGATGGAGCTTGAAGCTCTAACATACGTTGGCTAATATCGATTGATAGGGGTCGAGCTTGTGACCTTAACTAAGAACTTGCTGGTGTAACATCGAGTTAGTCACATTCAAGCTAAAATAGTAAATATGAGAGAGATTATTGAGAGATTAGAAATGCATTTCACATTCATGCATTATATTATATACACATACACATGAACATTGTATTTTTGCACATGAAAATAATTATACATGCATTCATCGATAATTTCGGGTATAATTGAATTATGGTGTGATAATATTGAGAATTGTGAAACTGTTGTATTGAATTTTAATTAGAAAGTGTAGCTGTTAATTTTGAACTCTAGTGAATTTAGGATTTATTTCTGAAAATGTGGATATAATTGTACTAGAAAAAATGCCACTTGGCCAGTAAATTGATGTATGGAAAATAGAGATAGGAAACCAAATGATATTAGAGAATTGTTAAAAATGACTTTGTAAATCTCAAAGATGACTTAGAATTTGTAAGAAGATGATGTTGAAAATTGTGGAGAAAATTGTAATGAAAAGATGGGATTTAATGGAACTAGTTCAAATAGAACTAGTTAGTTTAGGGAAATTAGCTAAAGTCTTCAGAAGTGAACAAGTTTCCAAGTTTAAGTTAAATTTCCTTAACCTTGAAAGAAAAGTTAATGCTCTTTTCTTCATCTTTCTCTTGTAGTTTTCTTCTCCAAAGTTATTTTTTTTCTGTAACAGATTTTTTCATCAAAACTCCCCTTAAGTTAAACCTTGTTTTATCTATTCACTTCTACTCCTAACTTTGGTTTTCCCTCTACTTGCCTTAAAAAATACTGAAGCTTGCCAACCCCTGAAGTGGTATTATGTGTGTTGCATGAAGTTTAGGGCTTCTTTAACTTTTGCAAATTTTGGAGAAATATCAAGTAAGTATTGTTTAAACCCTTTAGAGTTGTTGGTTTATGAAACCAAAATGGTGATTTATTTGTCATTGCATGATCATGAAAAAAATAGGCGTTTTCATAAACTCTGAGGGTATATGATATGAAAATTTTTGTGTAATTTTCGAATAATTGATGATCTAGATGTCTTAAGATAGTGTAGAAAATATTTATAACTTGAAAGATCATCAGAAACGTGTATGATTTAGTATAGAAAAATTTCGAGAGAAGAATAAGTAAATGCTCTATTTATGGTTGTGTATTCATTGTACACGTGAGTTTAGAGTGTTTTCAAAGATGACCAAAAGAAGGATTTTAGAGTTGAAGAATAGTTGTAAGATGATGATCTGAGATGAGAAAGATTGTTTAAATGATAGTTAGAGGAAAAGGATTAAAAGAATGTAGAAAATGAAAATATAGGAAAATGACAGTGAAGAAAGCGCAGAGAATGGTGAAATGCTTGAATGGTTTTTCTTCTATTCTTGATTATTTGTCTAAGCATGGATTTTTTGGAATTGTTGTGAATGTGTTGAGTTGAATGAGAGTTGATGCTGGACCCCATTTCCGAAGCCCAACATTTCAGAGTCATCATAAGACGTGAGCGCATTACAATGAAGAGTTATTTCCATGAACCCATATTAGCCATCATCTCACAAATGTGGTGTGCCCACACCAGACAATCACCAAAATCACAAATTGACATCTTCACAAAAATGGTATCTTTAAGTCTCTAGTTTAATTTGAAGCAAGAACCATTTCAATCGGAGCTCTACGATTCAAGATATGCTTAAAAAGCTAAATTATCTTCATAACCCAACATGCTCTCCCAACCAACCCCTCACTTTCTCTCCATCAAACTTGTCAACATCAACTCCAAAAGATACAAATTTTCGTGGAGCGATATGTAAAGGTGTTAGGAATCCATTGCTTTAAGAATCAATTCATTTGGAGGTTAGATGGGGAAGTTATGGCCAAAAGAATTCAACATGTGTATGTCCTTAATCATTTTGTACCTGTCTTGGCACAACTGCCATAACCTTTGCTACATATGTCGGATTGGGTACGTTCCTGGACATTTTGAAAGAAGACTTCTAGATCTATAATCTTATGAAGGCCAAAAGTGGTATTCTACCTCTAAATGGGTCAAAAATGGCCATTTACTGAAGTTGTCCCCTGTATGTCCGTTTAACGGACATTGTCAGGCCTGGGAGCTCTTTTCACCCGAGAAGGTCCGTTTAATGGACATAAAGTCCGTTAAATAGACATAGGTCATGCTGAGCGTCATTTTTGACCTAATAAAGTCCATTAAAAGGACCTAAAATCTGTCTAATAGACATAGGGGTTCCCCAGCCCCTCCAATGCTTCCTACATCCAATCTAACACCATATTTACTCATAATCTTCCCAAATTCAACCCTTCTAGTGCAAAACCACTCCATAACAATTCAAACACCAAATTTATCTCATAAAACTCTCAATTCTCAACCCATTTGGTTCATCAAAACCACAATTACCCATCATTCTCCATAGTTGTCCTACACACAAATCCTATGCAGCATCCCAACTTGTAATAACCATAACTTTCCACTACGATATCCAAAAATTACAAAATTTATGTTGTTGGAAAGATAGAAAGATCATATACAACTTCCAAGAAGAGAATTTGTACCAGTTCTACCTAGATCATTCTAGATTTTCCCTTGAATTCAAAGCACAATTCCTACCCTTACGAAAATTTGAAAATAGCAATGTAAGAACTTGAAAAGCCATAAACAAACATAATATATATGTTTTTCATTCACATCAAAATAAGAGTTTTACAACGCTTTAGTGGGCATTTCGAGCCACCTTACATCATAATCCCAAAATACAAACTTTACAAAAAAAACAATAATTTCTCAGAATGCAACTAAAGCCATGTTTTACAAAAATCTAGCTTCAAAAACAAAATGTGCAAATGGGAGTGATGCCTTGACTCTCAACTCGATCATTCAATGTCTTGTTCATCGCCTGAAGATGGGAAGGAAAAAAGGGGGTGAGCTCGAAAGTTCATGGGTAACACTTTTATAATAGATAATAAGCAAAAACCATTGAAAACCTTCATGATCATAGCAATTTCTCACAAACATCCATAAAACATATATTTCTC
>JAOQMP010000008.1:38222476-38233651 GCA_027563575.1 Erythroxylum pedicellare
AAATGGAGCAATCACTTATCTATAGGCGACACGTTGATTTCAAATCATTAAAGGAAAATCAGATGGACATTGAACTAAAGGTTG
Source organism: Erythroxylum pedicellare (assembly GCA_027563575.1). Lineage (NCBI taxonomy): Eukaryota > Viridiplantae > Streptophyta > Magnoliopsida > Malpighiales > Erythroxylaceae > Erythroxylum > Erythroxylum pedicellare. The sequence goes on from JAOQMP010000008.1 coordinate 38,222,561, forward strand.
ATCAACTATTGCAATGACAAAAAATCCAACATTTTACGGTAGGACCAAGCACATCGATATCCACTATCATTTTATTTGAAGTCTTGTCTCTACTGGAGAAATTACTTTGAAGACTTGTGTTACAAGTGAGCAAGTTGCAAACATTTTCACAAAGTCACCTTTGCAAGCAAAACATGAGTTTTCCAGAAAACAACTTAGAGTTTGCAATTTTGAATCAAGGGGAAGTGTTGAAACATGATTCAAGTCGTGGGAAGTGGTTTGACCGAATATTTAAGAAGTTGTTATTTGTTTTAATTAGTTATTTATTTAAATAACTTAATGGAATTAGTGAGCAGCTGTTGTGCCTAGTTTTCAGCTTTTTCTATCACAGTGTAAACCTATTTAAAGGTTTTTTTATTTGCTTTAATATATATAGTACATTACAATTACTGAAATTGTCAGAATTCTTTTCCTCTATCTTCCGTGTTTTACATACTCTATATACCTTCACTTGCCTTTTTTCCTTCTTTTGCTCATAGTCATCCAACATCTCTTAAAGTTGTCCATTATTTAACAAATTATTTTTTAATTCAGGCACATAAAATATTTCTGTTATAACCTGAACATGATTGTCGATCTGCAACTGCATGTTTCCTTTCCCTTTTACCACTAAGCTTACGTTATTTTCTAGCTTCACATTGTCAGAGAATTACTCGTTAAAGTCTGCAAAATATTCTTTTCTATTGCAAATATGGTTGTTGCAGCCGGATTCTAAGAACTAAACATCACTCTTGAGTTGTTCATCACCAACCTGAGTTATCAACAGCATCTTTTTAGAAACATCTGTATGGTTGCTTTACTTACTGTGACATTCCCACTGGAAGTGCCCTAATTTATGGTAGTTGAAGCACTCAACAGTGGATTTGTCGAAGTTTTTCCTTCCACATTGCTGAACTCGTCCTTGGTAACCTCCACGACCTTGACCTTGAGTCGCAGATCCCTTGTGAGTTGCCTTCAAGGCTTGTTCCTTATCTAAGTTGCTCATCCTTTGCTCATGCACGACAATTCATCTATAGACATGTTGCTAGTGTCTTGCGCCTCCATAATAGAACAAACCACATAATTAAATTTTGGAGTCATAGATTGTAGGATATTTTCCACCACTGCTGTGTCATTTTTTTTTCTTCACCATTAACCTTCCTCTTGTTCACAATCATAAGTGTCCGTGTGAAATACTCATTCACCATCTCTCCAACCTTCACATGAAGTGTCTTGAACTCCTTTTTCAATGTCTATAGTTGTGCTCACTTAACCCGTGTCGAACCTTGATCCTTTTGCTTCACAGTCCCATATGTCCTTGGATGTGTCCTTTTTTAGAACCATCTCAAGAATGGATCGATCCAGAGCTTGGAAAAGATAATTCTTCTCCTTTAAGTCTTTCAACTTCTGCTCGTCTATTTAACACTATTGCGCCTCACTAATTTCCTTTCCATCAGGTGCAACCGGAACTCTATTTTCCACTAGGTTCTAGTATTCCTTCGAATGTAGAAAATTTTCCATCAAGATTGCCCGACGGTCATAGTGCCCATCAAACTTAGGAATCGAAGGTTGCATGAACGTATTTTCTTTTTCCATCACTCTCACTCACTTAGTGTTTAATTAGCTGCAGCTATGTATTATCAGGGCTGCGAGTGCCTTTGATACTAGAATGTTAGAAATAATGCTTCAGTAGCTGTAGTGGTTGAGGGAAAATTAATGACTTTATTCATGTGCTGGGCAAATATAAATAGATGGGCTTATAACTGTAAGTCCTTTAAAATAGTAAATCGAATCTAATCTAAAACTACTTCGCTGATTTTCAGCAACTAGACGGCTAGAAACGAGGAACCATAACAACGGCTAGAAGACTTATTCAACATATCTAAAAGATTGTCCTGGATAGACGACTTGCCCTTCTAGTCTTAAGTTGCATGTTCGGTGTGAGATAAAGAATTTTAGGGTAAATCATTAAAGTGTATATTCTATTTATTTTCTGGAAGTTTGTATTTTGATACTAACTTGTTCTAACATGTTTGGGTTGGGGTACACCACCTATGCATTTATAAATTATTGGGGGTAATTAAGGATTATTTTATGGTTATTTATGTTGGTTCTTTTGTGCTATTAACTTTTTTTATAACAACATTGATATGCGACTTTAATTCAATGTTATGCGACTTTGATTCAATGTTATTCTACAGCCTATATTTCATGATGGGATGAAAAAATGGAGTTGTTACAAAAAGAAAAGTCATTATTTTAACTTATTTTTAGAAATTCTAAGGTGTGCATAAGACTTTATCTTTTATTCTAGAATCTCTTATATTGTGTGTCACAAAGGTCTTCTTTGGATTCAAACTTCCACCACAAGTCGTGCCCATATTCATATGATAATCACGCTTAGGTCCGCTTAAACAAGATTTTACCTTCTCACGTGAATGTCGCCAAATAATTCCATTAGCCCTCGAACACCTCACGCGCACACAAGTGTTTAAAGTGTTTCTCTCACACACATAAAAAATACAAGTGTAAAACAGAGTAAAGAAAGCAACAAGAGATTTTAAATATGGTCAAAGCTACTCTTTCATTAACTCTCAATAAAATGTTAACAAAAGATACAAGTACCTCCTCCACGAAGCACTCAAAGAACTCCCTACTCGAAGTCCTTACAAGGAACTCTCTACTCGAAGCCCTTACAATGAAAACTCCCCCAAAAGCTCTCAAATCTTAAGACTCTCTCCTCTGAGTGAGCTCTCAATCAGTTTCTCTTAATGATCGAATCTCCAAATTGTCTCTTTCAGATGAATAAGAGTCCTAATAGAACCCTACTAGCTGAGATCACAATCTTATCCTATATTATTCCATAGGATTAAGTTACATCACACTAACAAGTTTAAAGATTACCTTATCTAGGAATGATTACCCTTATCCATGAAGATCTCCTCTATCTTCAGATGACCCTTCTATGTGATCTTTATCTCTTAAAGCTGATGTTCATCCATTGTGATCTTATCCTCCATGTCATTATGTGTCACGTCATTCATAGTTGCCACATCACTACTGATGTGTTCTCATCTCAACCTATCCGCACATAAGTCCATCAATATACATCCATGGACAAGTCCATCTTCTATGATCAAGCTCACTGATGGTGTAGTCTTGTAGCTCCATGACTAGGTGCAAGTCACAATCCGAGTTAATATAAAATGTCGTGTACTTTACATACCTTCGACTTGCCTCGCCGAAGTTAATTACTTATGTGCCTCGTCATGCTTGCATGCCTTCGCGCATCCTTGCGAGGTCTCTTGCATACCTTTGCACCTTCTCACACACCCTCAAGTCTTGTATGACTTAGTTTGCTAACTTCGCGTGGCCTCGCATCTGATTCTCATGTCTCGTCAAAGATTTCTGCCAATGTGTGCCTACGTATGCCCATGCATATCAAATCTGACCTACTTTCGAGATCTTCACCGATACTTCCCGCATCCCTCGCCTACTTCACAAGTTCCTTAGGTTTTGCTCGCCAACTTGCAAGACTTTGCATTATTCTCTCATCAACATACCTTCCTCGTGCCGACTTACATGTCAAGAATTATTCAAAGCTCGCCAACACTCACACGATCCCATAGTCTAGACTTAGGGGTTTAATAAACCAACCCCATTAGAAGAATTCAACGCCCTCGTCGAAATAATCTATGGGCACTCCTCTATGAGTGGTTCCCTTGAAGACTCCTTCGCCAACTATCGAAGACTGAAGCAAGCCTTCTTTTCTAATGACACCTTTCTCTCATACCATCTCCTCTTTCCGTCGAGTTTGTTTTTGCATAGGCACTCCTCCAAGAGGCTCATGAAATTCAAATAAGCGTAGTTATTGATGACTCCTTCTCCTAAGTCATCTTCATCGCTCCCTCCTTTATCCTTGGCAACTATGGAAGTCATCTGCTCCTTGCCCTTCTTCCTCTTCGGGCATTCTCGAGCAAAATGTGGCCCCTCACAGGTAAAGCATGCAACCTTCCCATTTGATTGCTTCTTCTTATGTTGAGAAGATTCTCATATCTTCTCTTTGCCTTTCTCTTTGCCATCCCAGGTTCCACCATTTTTCTTACCCTCTCCATTGGGTCGAATTGGTGGTGGCAATTGGAGATCCACCAAGGCATATGCCGTCGCTATTGCACTAGGGAGGTCCTTCACATTTTGCCTCTGAAGCTCCATTTGTGGCCAACCTTGCAAGCCACTAATGAAGTTGAACAACTTGTCCTCCTCTGACATGTTCCGCACGTCCGACATCACTGACGTGAACTTCCTCACATACTCCCTCACCGATGTTGTCTTGCTTCAACCCCTTCAAAGCTTCCCTTGCAAGCCATGAAATGTTGTTGGGTAGGAACTGATCCATTAGCTCCTTCTTCACCTTCTCCCAAGTGTCAATGGGAGGTCTATCTACACTGATGTCGTTAGAAGATCTAATTCTCCACCACAGCTTAGCATCACCCACTAGGTACATTGTTGTGATTGACACCTTCTCCGAGTTTGCCACCTTTATCGCTGCAAAGTATTGCTCCATATCCCATAGAAAATTTTTGAGCTCCTTGGCACTCCGTTTTCCATTGAAAACTTGTGGCTCTCGCACCTTCACCATAGTGCTTTCCACTCGAACACCCGTCTTGTACCTTGCCATTGCATATTTGAGCACCAACAGATCATAACTCATCTCCCCACGAGCCTTCATCTGTTCCTTGAGCGTTCTCATAGTTGCTCGAAGCTCCCTCTCTAAGGCTGCAATACGTTCCAACAAAGGAACTACTCCCTCATTTGTTGGGGCTAGAGATTCAAGAATCGCCTCTATTCTAGGAACCATTTCTGTCATATTACTTCCACTAGCCATCACTCTAGATTGGCTCTGATACCAACTGTCATAAAGGTCTTCTTTAGACTGGAACTTCTACCGCAAGTCGCGCCCACCTTCTTGCGGCAACCCCGCTTAGATCCACTTAAGCAAGATTCAGCCTTTTCAAGTGAATGTTGCCAAACAATTCTGTCAGCCCTTGAGCACCTCATGTGCACACAAGTGTTTAAAGTGTTTCTCTCACACACATAAAGAACACAAATGTAAAGCAGAGTAAAGAAAGCAACAAGATATTTTAAATATAGTCGAAGCTACTCTTTCATTAACCCTCAACAAAATGTTAACGAAAGATAATAAGTACCTCCTCCACGAAGCACTCAAGGAACTCCCTACCGAAGCCCTTACAAATAACTCCCTACTTGAAGCCCTTACAATGAGAACTCCCCCAAAAGCTCTCAACTCTCAAAGCTCTATCCTCTGAGTGATCTCTCAATCAGTTTCTCTTAATGATCGAATCTCTGAATTGGCATTTCTAGATGACTAAGAGTCCTAATAGAACTTTACTAGCAGAGATCACAATTTTATCATATCTTATCCTATAGGATTAAGTTACATCACATTAATAAGATAAAAGATCACCCTATCTAGGAATGAGTACCCTTATCCACGAAGATCTCTTCTATCTTCAGATGATCCTTCCATATGATCTTTATCTCTTAAAGTTGATGTTCATGTACTGTGATCTTATCTGCCACGTCATCATGTGCCATATCATCCACAATTGCCATATCACTGCTGATGTGTTCTCACCACAGCCTATTCTCATATAAGTCCCTCGATGCATGTCCATGGATAAGTCCATCTTCCATGATCAAGCTCACTCATAGTACAGTCTCGTCACTCCATGATTAAGTACAAGTCACAATCCGAGTTAGTATAAAAACACTTTACATGCCTTCGACCTACCTTGCCGAAGTTAATTGCTTATGTGCCTCGTCGCACTCACATGCCTTCGCGCATCCTTGCGGGGTCTCTTGTATACCTTTGCGCCTTCTCGCGCACCCTCAGGTCTCGCATGACTTAGTTTGGAAACTCCTCATAGCCTCACATATGAATCTCATGTCTCGTTGAAGATTTTCGCCAATGCGTGCCTACGTGTGCCCACGTGTGTCGAATCTTGCCTACTCTCGAGATCTTTACCGATACTTCTCACATCCCTCACCTACTTCCCAAGTTCCTCAGGCTTTGCTCTCCAACCCGCAAGATTTTGCCTTGTTCTCTCGTCAACACGCCTTCCTCGTGCTGACTTGTGTACCAAGTATTGGCCAAAGCTCGCTAACACTCACACGATCCCGCAGTCTAGACTTAAGGGTCTAACATTGTGGTTATTGGTAAAAGTTTTGAATGGTGAATTGACCTTGAATCTCAACATAAATTATGTGCTAGAATATGCATCAAAGTTATCTCAAGAATAAAGAATGTCCACCTAATGTGGATGAAGCAAATTGGTAGTGGTTGATTATCAAACAAATGGGAGACCCAGAAATTTAAGGTAATTTTGCTATTTCAATTTTTTTTGGCTAGTTTATTTTCTATTACTAATAAGTTATTTATCTTTTGCATAGGATCAAAGTGAAATGAACAAAAATAATAGAGCTAAGCAATAAATGGGATCAATCTTTCGCACAAAATCAATTCTACAAATGGCATATAAAATGGCGAATAAAATGTTAAATTAACTTTGAAAATTAATATTAAATTTTTATATACTTATATTTTTTATTATTTCATTTCTAAAAAGATAAGGACAATCGTGCAACTTTGGAGAGCAACTAGAATGAAGGAAAATGAAACTTGGTCTACCTTAAATGGAGAAGAAATAATGGTATACAAATTTAAGTAAAATTATATTTTATTTTTAATATATATAAATATAAATATTTAAAGTTTTGCTAAATTTTTATTTTATATTTGAATATGCATAATAAACTTTAAGAAGATGTTGAAGTAAATTATGAGACAATTCAATCAGTGCCTTTACCATTGGTTGAGCATTTCGGTCATGTTTTAGGAAGAATGTCAAACTACTCACATAGTGTAGGTGTTAAAGGGATGACATCAAAATATTAAGAAAAAAAAGATTCTTACAAAAAATGAGGCAACAAAGAAATGTAAAAGTGAATTGGTTGATGAAGTTGTGAGGCTTAATGAAGCATCGAAAAAGCAAGAAGAGGAGATTCAAGCTCAACGTGCAAAATTAAACGAGCAAGTTATGGACTTTAAACAATTTCAAGGAATTTTTGCACATTTAGCAAATACTAGAGCAATTCCTAGCATGTTACTTAATCTGTCTTCACTAAGTACTCCAACTAATAACGTAAGTATAATTGATAACTTATTATTGTATTATAATATTTTATTATTAAATTAATATATTATTATTTTATATTCTAATTAATTTTTTTGTTTGTTTTGCAAGATACTAATCCATAGTTGCCTTGATTCATATCATCAACGTAGTGGGCTTTAAAGGATAATATCTAAGGCTTTGAGTTCTATTATTTGTTTTGAATTTTAAGTTTGGCGAAAAAAGATTTTAATTTTAGTGTTTGATTTTGTTTCTTGTGTAGGATTATCTCTAAGGCTTTGAGTTCTATTATTTGTTTTGAGTTTTAAGTGTGGCAGACAAAAAAAAATTAATTTTAGTGTTTAATTTTGTTTCTTGCGTAGGATTACTATAAGTTTCAAAATATTTGTTATATTTAAATTTTTATTTGTGACAATAGTGAACATAGTAGTGACAAAATTGTCATACGATATAAATTTTAAATTTGTGATAAAAATTTATTGACACCGTTAATAAAAGTATTAGTGACTATATTTTTCTCAGTAATAATAATAATACATGTGACAACAGAATTTGTCACTATTAAATGATAATATTAATGATAGAATATGTTTCACAGGTCAGACTTACTTAACAATATTTCTTGTCACAATTTTATATAATTTTAGTGTAAAAAATGTTCTTATAATATAATAGTGTGTAATGTTTTCAATGTATCATTATTACTAGTTGTGACATTTTTGATGTATCACTATGAATATCTTTTATGTCGACATTATCGTCACAAATGAGTAATGTTATTGTGACCATGCAATTATGTCAGTTACGCAAACGATTTCATTGGCAAAAATAATGGTCACGAAAAACCATAAGTAATTGTGACAACTTTTTAAATAAAGTCACTATTTTATTAGTGATAGAGGTATTTGTGAAGGCAAGTGATGACTTGAAAAAATTATCACATAAATTAATAGTGACCATTTTTATGCTTTTAGTGACAACTTTAGTTTCCACTAAATATCCATTTTCCTGTAATGTGGTAAACATGAATTTAATTAATAACTAATTCAAAATATCATTTACTATATAATAATTTATTAATAACAAAAATACTACTCTAAAGGTACAATCTAAGGTTATGTTTATCTTAATTTCGGGTTCAACTAATTGATAGCTCAATTTATTCCTCAATCCGGCCTAGACATTAAAAAATTCTATTAGACTAATTTAAGAAAAATTTTCAACTCAATTTCACTTAATAATCCAACATTATTTCCTTTTCCACTTTATTCTTAATTATTAAAAAAATTCTTACTAACCTAATCAACATAATCACTAAAATACCCTTAATTATTAAAAGTCTTATTTTACTCTCATTTATTTCTATTAATACAAAAATACCCTTCTTGGAATCAAATTCCAGTTTTACCCTTAACTTTTTGCATTTTTTATTTTGCCTCTTAATACAACTTAAATTTTTCAAAATTTGTCATATTCTACACCCTTTCTTCTTCTTTTCTCATTTTTCAACCACTTTTTTTTCCATTTTTTCCATTCTTCACAATGCTTTTGATTTTCAAGGACGCAAGGCTCTTCAATTTCATAATTTAATTAAGGGTCTAGGAACCTTTATAATGTTATTCATGCATTCGAATATGTAAAAACTTTTCGTGTCCTCTTGGTTAAAGTATCTTCTTATTAAACTAAGTTTTAGTTCACTTTTCTCTTTGGAGAAACAAATTAAAAGCCATTTAACCTTGATTTCATGATAATTATCAGTCTTAAAATTATTTTTTCAATATGAAAATATATAAAATATAAAATACTGAATTGCACTTGAAACTGAAAGCCAGCACATACGTCACTTCAGTTCCATCCTAAAGAAAGCCAAAACCTTCACGAAAGACTAACATCATAACTCATAAGAAACGGACCCAAGCGCACATAAACTGGCAAAAATCATTTTCTACGGGTAGTTTATTGGGACTTGGAATCTAATCAATTGACAACACGAAAGATTCATGGCATCACTGACTTGGGGTCTACTAAGCATTTGCCTTACCTACCCTTTGCTATCGCAAATACGTATTTTCTGGTAAGACCCAAAGCTCCGACGCCTTCTTTGTAGACGGATAAAGCTTTAACGATTCCTCTGTTTTGCGAGTTCCAGAAAGTGATTTTTAACCTTAACAAATTGCACTAAGTAGCAAATTATGTGAATGAAAGCCGGGATTTTTGGGTCTCTTCCAAAAACAATTCGGAGAAACCAATCGTTTTTACATTTTTAATTGCATATCATTGCTTGATTTCTTGATTGAAGTGTTTAGCTGAAAGTGGGTTGAAAATGAACTTCGAAAGTTATAAAAGCCGCCTGAAAGTCGCCAGAAATTGCCACTTTCCAGCAACTCTACTGTAGGATAGAGAAAATTGTCCAACTTCAACCAATTAAATCATATCCTTTTAATTTTCAAAAAAAATAAATTAGATTATTTATCGGACTACTTTATTATCTTTTTAATTAAATTAAATTTTGATTTACTTAATCATAAATTTGTTAAAATTGTAAAAGCGTAATTAATTGTTGTCCAATATTCGAAAATTTTTTAATATTCCCCCCTTTGACACTAATTAATTACAATAATTGTAACAATTATAAAAATTAGTATAAAAAATGGTTAGGAAAAATCAATGTATAAGTCGATCAAGTTTAAAAAATCATTTGATCTAAAAATAATAAAAGTCCATTATTTCATCCTGTAAGACTTTCGATACCAGAAAATATAAAATATATGTGTCATATGTGACACAGATCTAATACAATCATGCATATCTAATATCTCACTAATATAAATGAGAAAATGGAGTTTGGCAAACTCGGATAATAACTGTATGATTTAAAATATATCATCTTTCTGTATGTAGGTCTTAATTTCACTGAACTTTATGCTAGACTGCACCAAAGAAATTTTTTTCTCTCACTGAATGTTAAACTACATTAGAGAAAACCCTTATGAGATTAAACATTTATATCCCAATATATCATGTCCAAATTCATATATTTACATATATCTGTATGTGTCCTAATGACATAAGCTCAAGGATTATCTATATACATATGCCTAATGACATTTTAAAATGCTTAATATCGACACAAATCTTAAGACTTCACCTATATCATGACAATATATATAATAACAAGTATAACTGAGAGCAAAATGATGACCATCTTTATCCATAAAACATACTGTCATAATACATGAAAAACACATAAATGTATAAGAAGCAAACATAGTGATCCCTAATTAAAAGTGTCTAAGGACTTCAATAAACACATACTATATACATGTCTCTCAAAAAAAATGGGTAAAGTCCTTTAGTCAAAGATCAACAAGCATATCCTCAATCCTCAAATGTTTCACCTCAATGTCACCTTTCTGTGTCAATTCCTTAATGGTTAAATACTTGACCTCCAAATGCTTAGTCTCTATGATATTCTTATTGCTATTACTGAATAACATAACAGAAAGATTATCAAAATATAACTAAATGGGTCTAGCCACTGAATCAACCACAGACAACTTAAAAATCAAGTTCTTGAGCCAAATTGCTCGTGTAGCAACCTTATAGCATACCACAAGCTCTGCATGCATAGTCGAGGAAGTTATTATTGTTTGATTGACACTCTTCCACGATACTACACCATCTGCTAACCTAAAGACATATCCTAATATGGACTTTTTGTCATCTGGACACATAGGAAAATCTAAATCTATATACCCTATGAGGTTTAAATTGTTAAACCTTCTAGATGTCAACGTATAATCCTTAATTCACTTTAAATATCTAAACATCCATTTAATTGCATTCCAGTGCTCTATTC
>JAOQMP010000008.1:38297837-38312666 GCA_027563575.1 Erythroxylum pedicellare
AAATTTATTTCATAAACAATAATAATAAAATAAGAAAATTGATCATATTTTTAAAATATTATTGCATAATAAATAAACATTTCTTGAAAGACTTAATTTACTTTCATATTAAACTTATAACTATGTTATTAACAATATTTTAAGATAAGCAATTATTTGACCAAGTGAGGTTATAACCAATAGTTTTAATGATAACAAAAATATTATATCTTATTAGTTTTTTTTTTAATCCTTGGTGATATTAGTAAGTTAATATGTGAAAGATCAAATTCAATAGAAAGATAAAGTGAACAAAGGAGCCTATTGAATAAATTGGGCAATCAAAAGATGAAGAAATTCTAAAAAGTGAAGCATTTATTCAATTTAAGTGAAGAACAAAGAATAAGGAGAAATCTTTTAAGCAAAATCATTATAATCATTTTTGTAACCTTATCTTAATAATTTTAACTAAGTAAAGACTCAGTTATTGCATGATCATTTGCATTTGGGGCATGTCGTATATACTTTATCACAACTAAGAGGAAATCTAGGAAGATTTTAAAGATAATCCTTTTAATGCATCAAAATACTTTTTGAGAGCTTTTGAAATGGGTTTAAATAAATTTTTTAATTAAAAGAGCATGCTTTAATCTTTGAAGGAACTTGTGTTTTAATCTTTGAAAGAACCTCTTTTAGGAAGTTTGGTCAATCAATATGAGGATTTGGGTGACCAATGTTAGGGTTTTAGGTATACTGATGATAGACTAGTATGGTATTGTGGTCAATCTATGTCTTTTTGAAAAAATATATTTAGAGATTATGACCATATTGAATGACCAATGTGTCACAATTGTTTAATAAATGTACTAGAATGGTTGACCAATGTGACTATTACTAGTTATTACAATAATTAGTTTTTGTTTATAATGACTATTTTAGGTTAATTTGAGACTAAATAGATCATATATGAGTTGTGGAAAGTTTTTTGGATATTCTCAAGAGTTTTTAAGAGCCTTGAGAGGATAGAAAATACATGTTTGTATTATATAACACATACTAAAACATTTTATTATTGTGGGCAAGAAAAGTAGTTTTTGAGTTGTATACTCGTTATGGTTAGGGAAATTTCTTGGGATATACTTTGAGAGGGTTTCCTTTAACCTTGAATCATATTTGTAATTGTTAACTCACCAATTATGGCATTGAAGATGTTGCATGGTTGGTTCTTCTTCACCCACTAAAGGAAGAAGATAATGAATCTCAAGTGGAGCTTGGAGAGTGGACGTAGGCCAACAGTTGTTTACTTGAACCATATAAAATGACATAATCATTCATTAAAGTAAGTAATTATTAATTATTTTATAAATAGGAAAAAGCTAACATACAGTTCACTCCCTCTTGTCTGCTGTCCAAAAAGCAATAATTAGTAACAAAATGGGTTTTATTCATTGCATACAGATTACTGTAAAAATTAAGCAAATTTCAATATGGAATATTTGATTCACATTTTAGAGAAGAAGGCAAAGACATTGATATCGCTTCATTGTTTTAAGCAATGATTACTTATTTTGACGAATTAGGACGGGATTTTTTTTCTTATGATAGAAGAGTTTGATTTATGGGAGATTATAGAGAATAGTGAATGAAATAGAAGTAAAAATAAACTCATTTCATTAAATAGTAAAGTAATGAACATTTTGTTTCCCAAATTAGATAGAAATTTGTTTTTTTTCCTGAAGTCCTAATGTTTCAAAATGTTCACAATATTTGACACATATTTGATCTTAAAATATTAACGATTATTAACATTTGTTTTAATGATATTAATATTAATCATAATGAGCTTGATAAAATTTAAATGATAATAAAGAATATTAACGATTATTAAAATGACATTTGTTTTAATGATATTAATATTAATCATGATGAGCTTGATAAGAATTTAAATGATAATAAAGAATGAAGTATAAAGAAGTAGAAGGATGAAAGGAGGAAGAGAGAAATAAAGACCATGTGGGATGATACAAGAGATTTTAAAAGTAAAGTATCAAATGATAAGATGACTCACATGTGATCTATGACATATAATAATGAGATATCCTATAGTTTAAACTGTCTTAATGTTAATATTATAATGATAATAATGAAAATTCATTTTGTGAAAACTTGTTTAAGGCCTAAAAATCATGAGCTTGAAAGCAAAGAAAATATCGTCCAAGTATAACGAGGTTCAAAAAATGTAAGTGCATGCATGAATGAAAATGAAAAATTAAATATGATATGCATGATATAATAGAATTTAGAAGTGTGGTTACTATTAATGATAAAATGGATGGGTTGTTTTATAAAAATGAGACATTGATAAAGGAGATCAATGTACCTAAAGAATTACTATCTAAATTCACTATAAGAAGTGAAACATGGAATAGCATTCTTGGAGCCTAAAGAACTCAAATAATAGGCATAAAATTGGGTACATTTTTGGAAGTACATCAGTTGATGCCAAGAAAAAATTTCTAAAGGGAAATCATATTTACAATGATGATCCATTGCCTAAGTCATCATATAAACATATATAATTCAATTATTGAATTGAAAATTTTAATGCTCGCACAACATCTTCTAGTGCTCAAGGAAAAAAGAAATTCCATACATTTATGTATGGTTCACATTCTAAATCTAAAAGATATGGTTCACATGGAAAAAATAAACATAATTTTCATACAATTTAACATTAAAAGAGCAAACAATATTCTTCTTATTCATTTAAGTTCTTTAGGCTCTAAGTATACATGGCACTTTAGCACAGGCCCAGCTCGAAGTTATCATGCTCACCCTAGTTTGACTGAGCTTTAGGTCGAGCTTCAGCTTTTTTTTCCTAAAATTTTAGGGCTTCAGGTTGGGTTCACTAGAGTAGTGCTTTAGGCTACCCACGCTTGATCGAGCATGGACTCAAGCCTGAGTGGGCCCAAATTGACCTAGCTAATTACTAACCCTTGCTCTAAGCATGCTATTCAAAATATGCCTATCACTTGAGTTCTTTAGGCTTCAAGCTTGCTATTCAAAATATGCCTAACAAATGAAGCCTAAAGAACTCATATGAATGAGAAAAACTAATTTGAAAATATTCCTCTTCATCATCAAAATAGTATAAAACAAGCTTATTATCACCCTAGGCTTTGTGAGAAACAAAGAATTGTGACATTTGCTCAAAACCACTATAGGCAATATTTATACCAAAAGAGCATGTCATATTCTAAATCATTTCTTAGGGCTTATATGAGGTGTCACTTTTATGGTGATTATGAACATATTCATATAAATTGCTCTATAAGAAAATGATTGTTAAGAAAATTAAAAAATATATGGGTCAAAAAATGTTTAAGCACTAATCTTTGAGGACCCAATTTTATGTGGTACCTATAACATATTGATTTATTTAATTTATAGGTCAATATCAAGTTATATAAAATGAATATCAACAATTGGTCTAACCTCCATCAATGTCAAATAAGGAACAACAGTGGTATCTCTAACAATTAATTTTAAAAGAAAATCACCAAAGGCCCTCATATGATCCAATTAAGGAAGTTGGTATCATATGACCAATTGTTGAGCCAAAAGAGGAAGAAAAGGAGTATGAACTCATTCCTGTATTGATAACATTCGAGCATATTGACTTGAAATACATACTTAAGGGGAGAAAGGATTGCTACATATACATAGGTGGAGAAAGATAGATCGATATTTAAAACTGATGTATGAGAATTATAATAATGCTATTTAATTTTATAAACACATTGCATGTAATATTTGCCTATATGATAAAATTTTGAAAAATGGAAGGGAAGTTATTTATTTTTTCCTTGCTTACGGATTTGTATATCATATAGTTTTTTTAATATTGACAAAGGGGTAACGAATGATGATATTAAAAGTTGATCATTTGATGATGCATAAATTAAGGGGGATTTTGAATTATATGTTGCTTTAGCATGGGGGAACTTACTCATTCTAATTTATTTTCTCAATACTGTTAAATGTTTTATATTATAAAAAAGGGGGAGACTATTGGATTAAGTGAGGTTATAACCCATAGTTTTGATGACTAGAAATATATTATTGCTAATTTTTTAAATCCTTGGTGATATTAGTAAGTTAATATGTGAAAATAATAGGCTATGTTTACTATGTTTACAAAGAAAGACTCTCCCTTCTCTCTAATATAGGATAAACTTTATCCATACACCAATTGATTCAATTGTGTCTCTTTAGTCTCGTTTATCTTGCCATTTTCTTTTACTCATCTACTTTGTTCTCTGGGGCGTTTATTGGTTTATCCATAGGCATTTAGTGTCACTCCCTTATTGTCTGGCCCTAAGACGAATCACTCTTTTTTTTTTTCCCCCTTTTTTAGTTTATAGAAGCTAGCTCTTTGATCTTTGGTCAAATAACTCCTAATGTAATTACTTTTCTATCCTTGCCATCCCATCTCCCCTTAACCTTTTGTTATATTCATCACTTGAGATTCCTATTTCTTTCTCTCTTGTTGCCATCTCTAACATTTAACAAATAGAAACCTCAGTATCTCAAACCATAGACTAAAATAACCTATTATAAATCCTCATCTCAGTTGGAAAAATATGGTAGGAGAGAGCTCTAATTTATCCATGCAATAGTTCCCCTTTTTAATTCAAACGGTCGCACCATTATTGCCTCTAAAATTGAAGTTCTGAAAGTAGAAGTTAAGAGTTAGAGATCAACACTGGTAAGCTTCTTCTTAGGTAAACATCCCTCATTTCCTTTAATGAATAACTGGGCTTTAGGGAGACGGTTGGGTGAACCATTACCTCTGAATAAAACCTTATCCCCTTTAAGTTCTCAACATATTCTAGAGCTAATGAAATTTTATAAGCAGACTCCTAACATCTCCAAAATTCTCCTTTATTCCTACAACCCTAGAAACTTTATATTTTATAGGAAAATGTCACACATGAGAATGTCCCCATATGGATTAACATCTATAGTGTGCCACTTAAGTACTTGTTAATAAAAGGGTTGAGTTTATTAGCAAGTTATATTGGTAAACCCATATGTATGGATGAAACTATTGCTTTGATAATTCTTTTTGGCTATGTCAGATAATGTATAAGTGTTAATATGGATAAGGATTTGCCTAATTCCATTCCCTTATGAGACTAGGGGAAGACAAAACCTTACTTAAAGATTCTATTCAAGTGTCCTATCAATGAAAACCATTGCTAAATCTTTAAAGGAAACAATATTAAGCAACTAGGAGAAATAATGGGATTGCCGATGTATAATTTACATCCTACTCCAATGGAAAGGATAAATGAGAAAGAAGGGACTCTAGAGGAAGCAAATGTTTCTATAGTAAATATTGACAATATTGTTCAGGTACAAACCATAAGGAGGAAACAAATGGTTTAATTACCATAATTATGACTTTTGATGCACCTAAAGTTAACACAATAAGATTTTCACAAGAGAAGGCTTAAGTAGATGTAATAAACTAACTATACTCCATATAGATGCCCCATAAATCCTTTATAAGTGTGAAAGCTAATGAGATGAGCATTAAGGAATTTACGATTGATAGTGGAGGGAAGTCAAGTTAAAGAAACATATTTAAGGGATAAAAATCCAAAAATCCCCTAAGATGTCCATAATTTTGTAGAATATGAAAGCATAAATTCGTTAAAAAAAAGTTATTAAGAGAATTTATTTTGCAAAATAAGCCTACTGGTATAGGCATTTTGGAACCTACACTTAAATGGGAAAACTTTTTGAATCTAAAATTTTTGGGCAACTATTGTCCTTTTTTGTCAAACCACCAACAACATCACTATGGTCATATAGTGATAAATTTTGATTCCATAGTAGTTAAGGTTGATATGATATGTGATCAACTCATGCATATTTTAGTGACTTTCCTTTAAGAGAACATAAGGACAACTTTCTCTTATATGTATGGCTCTAAATTTATTTCTTAAACGAATTTACTATAGAATAATCATCAAAGTATAAACTCCATAAATCAATAACCTTAGTTGATTCTAGGGGATTTTAATAGCAATATGTATACATTAGAAGTTGAGGGGAATGTTTGTTTGAAAATTTTCTCAAGTGACTTTAGAGAGTGTGTTGAAATAATTGACTTGAAGTTTGAGGGATGTTTGTTTACTTAGAGAAACAAGCAAACAACAAGATGACACTTAAGAAAGAGGCTAAATAAGGCATTTATGAATGAAGGATGGCTCTCCATATTCCAAAGTAAAGCTATCCTTTATTCTTGGATCATTCCGCTATAATATCCAAGACATATTCACTAAATGTAAGAGAAAATTTCCTTTCGTGTGTAACAAAATTCTTACTAGGGAAGAGGGGTTTAGTGAGGCTATTTTAAGAGGTATGTTTTATACTACTCATGGTTACAAAGCTTCTTTGAGTGTTCAAAAGGAAGGCCTAATTAAGGAGGAACTTAAGGTGCTAAATTTTAAAAGAAGTAGAAGAACCTTCTTAAATGTATCAACTACTAATGATAAGCTGCTAAATATTTAAAAGGAGGTTTATAAGCACCCTGGAGATCCTCTTTGGTTAAATCAGGGAAGAAAACATCATGTTCCTACACCAAACCCTTTTTTTAGTAATTGTATAATGGAAAAATGAAATTTAAAATAATTTATTCGTTAAACAGTTATAGTGATATTTTCGTTACTTCTCAATTATGTATTAAGAATGAGGCTTACTCATTCTTCAAGAATTCACTAGGATCCTACTTTTAAGTAAGTCCTCTTTACAAATCCTTAGCTCTTTCATTAGTAACTAATTTTGTAAAGAAGAATTAGAAGGGTTAAGCACTCTTTTGAATGAACTAAATAGATGTTTTTTTAGAAAGCACGACCCCTAATAAAGAACATGGTGACTGATGCAATTCTTGACAAATGCATGATACTAATAAAGATCAAGAAGACGTTTATATGCCTCATTCCCAGGGTTCCCAACCTAAGCTCTTTAGGTAATTATAGACCAATCTCTTATTGCAACTTTTTATACAAGATTATCTTTAAATTATTAGGAAAGAGATCGAAGAGTGTGCTAAAGCCCATTATCAATGCTTCTCAAGGTGTTTTTATAGAAGAAAGATTGATTAGAGATAATGTGCTACTAGTTCAAGAATTATTCAAGGGTTATTCTAAAAGGAGTTCCCCTAGAAATTGTGCATTGATTTTGATTTCCATTTAGCATATGGTTTGTAAAGAAATTTAGAAATTGGATTAGGTTATATGTCTCAACAACTTCATTTTCACTTTTAATCAATAGGGAACTAACTCATTTTTTCAAGAAAGGTAGGGTTGTAAGGGAAAGAGACCCCATCTCTCTACACTTATATTTTATACATGAAAACACTCTCTAGACTAATGGTGCATAACATTAAACTAGATCCAATTTTCAAATTTCACATAAATGCAAGAAGTTAAGTCTGTTCAACGTTGCTTTTACTAATGATTTACTATTTTTTTTCAAGAGCATATGATATATCTATAAGTATCCTTATGAAATATTTTCATAATTTTAAGGAACTTTAAAATTTTGAAATTAACAAATATAAAAGCTATATATTCATTTTTGCTATTGATCATGATATAGATTGGTGACTCTCAACTATCTCTAGGCTTTAAGTGAGGGATCCCCCATTTGTGTATCTTGGTTTACCTATATCCACCAAAAGGTTTCAACAATGAGAGTATCTACCTTTAATTGAGAAGATTCAAAATAGACTTAGTAATTAGTGCAATAAAGTTTTATCTTATACAGGAGCTCCAATTGATTAAATTATATTAAATTCTCTCTATATATGTTGTTCTTCACACTTTTTTCTATCTAGGGGTTTAAGAAAAACAATAGAAAAGTTTCCAAGAAGGTTTTTATAGGCTAGGGGTTATGGTGGAAGGTAAAATGCAAAGGTCATTTAGAAGGAAGTTAGCAAACCAATGACAGATGGGGATTGGGGATTTCACTAATCAACATGAAAAAAAGTCTTTACGGGAAGGAAGCTATATAGGTTACTAGTGCGCTTTCTTAAAAAGCAAAAGTTTGTGAGAAATCAATAATAGGTCCTTTTTCTTTTGGCTCCTTTCTTAAATGTTGAAGGTTTGGGGGGATTTTGTTAGAAACACATTAAGTGCATTATAGGAAATGGTGAAGTAACTTCTTTTGAACTTAATTGGAGTAAGGTATGGCCTCTACACAACACTTAGGTAATGCCTAGAACCTTTATAGTTCCTTAAACTGCTCCAAGGTGAATGTATTCAATTCCATCTATTAGACAAATATTCCTACTAAGCTTGAACACATTTTATATAGGTATAATCCTAACTCTAAGAGAGATGACTCTTATATTTGGATTGAGATTAATCTAGAATGAGAAATTCATAGTGTTAAGGTAGAAACACAGGCTTGGGGAAAAGTTGTATGGAGTAAGAAACTATTACCTAAGGTTTCTTTTTTCATGTGGTTGGTTGTTAGGAACAAAATAACTATTTTAGACAAGTTAGGTTATCTCAAACTTAATATTAATTTATATTTTTGTAAAGAGAACATTAAATATCTTAAGCACCTCTTTTATAATTATAATTTCACCTATGATATCTAGAAATGTGTCCTGGATCTATTTCATATTAACAACTTCAGTCTCAACTACTTGGAGTTCTTAACTTAGTTGCAATTGAATAAAATCATCTCCTTAAAGGATAAGAAAAATTTTTATTTTATTTTTTGGATTATGCCTCTATAGTATTTAGAATGAAAGAAATGATAAGTGTTACGAGGGTATGGAAAGCCCCAAGGAACGAATCCAAATTGTAACTCATTTAATGGATTAAGGAACAACTTATATTGAAAAAAAGGCCAAAATTTGTAATGAGATGATTGCTTCCCCATGGAGATTGGATTTGGATTTAGGGAAAAATACCATGTTTAAAGAGTTCATCACTCCTTAAAGTCAACAATAAGTCAAATTATGATGGCATGATCTGATAATTTGGTGAGAAGTGGTTGAGGTTGATGTGTCTAAGTGTCCCCATAAGGTTAAAGAATGGTTACTAATGTATGATATATTATCATATGTTGTACTTGGAATGTATAGTTAGGGGGCATGCTTTTGTGTTATCAAATAAAAGGTGAAGTTTTAAAATCTAAAGTCCATCTTCTCAACTATATTGGATTCAATAGCTTTGTAATGTTCCCTTAATAGATTGCATCAATGATATTCTTCACTTTTTTAAAAAAAGAGTTAATATGTGAAAAATTAAATTTAATGGAAGATTAAAGTGAGAAAAGAACCTAATTAAATCAATTGATAAATCAAAGGATGAAAAAATGAGCAAAATATAGAACATATACAATTTAAGTGAGGAACTAAAAATAAAATGGAATCAAGCACATCAATATTTTCGGAAAGTCATTATAATTCTTATTATAGCCTTAACTTGGTCCTTTAAATGAATTATAAGTTCAATCATTGCATGATCATTTATACTTAGGGTATATTGCATATACTTTGTTATAATTTATAGGCAATTTAAGAAGGTTTTTGATAATGATGCATAAAAATACTTTTAAGGAACTTTTAAAATAGTTTTCAATCAAGTTTTTATCAAAGAAACATATTTTAATCTTTAAAAGCACTCAAGAAGTTTTGAAATACTTATTTTAGGAGTTTTTAGCTAAAAGATGATTTTTTTGAAAAATGAACAATATGTATTATAGATGAAACTATGACTTCATTAAAATGAGTTCTAAGCTATTTGCCTGCCTTCATATTGATAGCGAGTCAAAAACAATCTAGGAAGAATGGTAGTACATATGTAGTTGATAAGTAACAAAAAATAAAAAGGCTATAAACTCCATCTACACTTTATTTCCATGGAAAGGTGATGCTACGCATTGTGAGCATATATACATACTCTGATCTGATTGATAATTCAATATGCAATCTAATATGGCTCTTGTTTTAAGTTAGTGAATCTCCTGTTGTTTCTTTCTCGCTAAATGTTGTAGATGGTGATGGTAAAAACTACTCTGAAAAGAATGACATTAGTGATGCCTTTCTGTGATTTTCTATTAACCCAATTCAATGCTTATTCCTAATTGTAGTAACCAATATTATTAGGAATAACCAATATTATGAAGTAGTAGATGTAGTATTCTGCTCTAAATAGCCTTGGAGAATCTGTATAAAAAGAAAAGATGTTCTCTATCCTCCACAACCATGTTACAAAAGAGACATGTATCATCAACACTACCTTTCCATTAACTTATGGTTTTCAACCTATTCTTGATTGCTAGCTAAGTAATAAATGAGGCCTTGGGGAAAAGGGTATTCTTCCATAAGAGATTAAACCAAAGGACCATAGTATAATAGTTGACAAATATTTGTGACAAGAATGATTAGAATACTTACTATTTAGGTTGATCACCTAGGTGATGAGATCTTCATTCTCTACCTCATTTAGTAGAGGTAAGTAGTCTATAAGAGAGTCCTAAAATTGTTATGCCATGCACCATTCACAACCAGGTATGAAACTTTAAGATTTAGTGGCATTCTATTCCTTAACTGCTGAAATTTAGATAGTTGAATTAGATAACTGATAGGAAGGCAATTATCAAAACAAATTCATATTGTTTCAACATTGCTAATTTTGTGTTCAATGCAAGGATAGATAACATCCCTTAACTTCATCATTTGCTTAAGAATCCAAGAGCCATCCTTTGCAAAATTAACTGGCCAAAAGTTAGTATGCTTTAAGTAATACTCATGTATCCATTTAATCCACAAGGCTTTCTGATTAATATATAATCTTTATAGCCTTTTATACATTAAGAAATTTTGAATAATTGAAATGGAGATGATTCCAAGGCCTCCATGCTTATTAGGAATACTAACTTCACACCATTTAATTCGAGCATTCTCATAATTATCAAGTTTACCTAACCATAAGAATGTCTTCATTATTCTATCCATCTTTTTTATATCTTTTCTTTGCAAAACAATATATGCATTCCAATGAATATGAAAACTTTTAAGAATAGAAATAATGAGAGTGAGCCGAGTAGCATAAGAAAGAAATCTATTTTGCCATGCCATCACCTTGGATTTTAGTCTGTTAATGATAAATGCATAGTTACAAAACTTTGGCTTAAAAATAGGAACTCTTAGATAGCAGAAGGGAGTAGGGAGAGTGCTCAGACTAGTAATCCTCTATATTTCATCAATATTCCACACTTTAAGAGAAGGATAGAGGTTGCTCTTAGTAGGATTATGTTTTAAGCTGGACCATAAAGAAAATACATCTAGAATTTGCATCAATATGTTAACAAAATCACCATAAGCTCCATATAATAGAATCAAACCATCAACATACATGAGATATGTAAGAATGATATCCCTACATTTATGATAAAATTTGAACCCTCCATTGCAAGATATAAGTTTGTTTATAAACCTGGAGAAACCCTCCATTAGAAGAGTGAACTGGTATGGGGATAAAGGATCACCTTGTCAAATTCTATTAGGTGTTTTAAAAGGCTTTGTAGGGATGCAATTAACAAGCATACTGAAAGTTATATTTTATATACATGTCATAATCCCCTCAATAAAAGTTGAAGGAAGGTGCAAAGCTTGAGGACATTGTTGAATAAATTGCCAACTAATGGTATCCAAACCTTTGAAGAAGTCTATCTTTATTAGACAAATATTAAGTTTTTTACCAGAATTGTAGTCCTTTAGTGGTTCTTGAATCAAAAGAATATTATCCCTAGTATATATGTCAGAGAGAAAAATAACTTGTGTTGTGCTAACAATGTCAGAAATAGCCAACTTGAGTCTTTTTGTAAGAAGCTTGGATATCACCT
Source organism: Erythroxylum pedicellare (assembly GCA_027563575.1). Classification (NCBI taxonomy): domain Eukaryota; kingdom Viridiplantae; phylum Streptophyta; class Magnoliopsida; order Malpighiales; family Erythroxylaceae; genus Erythroxylum; species Erythroxylum pedicellare. The sequence goes on from JAOQMP010000008.1 coordinate 38,309,754, forward strand.
TATAGATTGTATTACAACAGGAGATAGGATCGAAAACACTCATAATACAAGGTTATTGTTTCTTCAAATTAATGCAAATGTATGATTGATTTCTTGAAGCAATTTTGAAGAATTAAAAAATTCCAAAATAACCTTAGTAAAGAGTTTATTAGTGATTTCCTAAGTATGTTGGAAGAACATAGTAGTAAAACCATCAGATCTAGTGGATTTTGAAGGATGTACATTGAAGAGGTTTCTTTTAAAATCATGTTCAGTTATAGGAGAGATCAGAAAGTCCTTTATTCCTAGATCAACGCTGCAATCAAAGAACCTTAGCATGTTAGGACTTGGTGTTGTAGAATCTACATTTCCCATCAGTGTAATGAAGTAACTCTTGGCTAACTCTAGTAAGGAATTATAGTCGAAATGAGCTTTTCATCTATCATTATGAAGCACGGAGATCTTACTGATATTTCTTCTAGTTAGCAAGGATGAATGAAAATTTTGGTATTAAAGTCACCTTCCTTCAACCAGTTGAGTCGAGCTTTTTGCCTTGGGAATGAATTATGAAATGTGAGAGCTTCTTGATATTCTCGAAGGCATGTCACTTCTGCCTATCTAAATGCAAAATTATAAGGAGACTTGTAACAAGTTTCTTATGAACGATTGAGTTTCTCTTTAAGAGTTTGAAGATTAGGATTTCTTCCAAGCATAAACTTCTTAAAAGCAGCCTTCATTAGTCGTAGCTTGAGCATTAATTGATAGGAGTTAAAACCTATTACTTTATAATTCCAATAACTGCTAACAACTTCTTAAAAACCATCCATACTAGTGATAGCATTGAAAAATCTAAAGGGCGCTTGCATTGTCCTAGATTAAGTGAGATTCTGGATCAGCATAAAAGAGCGGTATGAGATTAAGTTTTTGTCAAAATGTATAAAAGAGTGTAGAAATTGGGTCTGCCATTCAGATTTCACAAGTGATCTATCTAATTTCTTCCTAATAGGAAGGTTACCTTGTTAATTATTACACCAAGGAAGTAGCCTTCTTGTGGAGTTGAAGTCTACCAAATCCATCCTTATTAAAAAATTGGAGTGTTCTTTTATCATACCTAGATGGTGTCTTCTTCCCCCTTTAATTTCATTCAAGCTGAGGGAGCATTTGAAGTCCCCTACTACGAGCAATGGAGAGTGAATTTTGAGCTGAAGATTATGTAGATCCATCCACTATTTATCCTTTGAAAGTTAAGGTTGGAAGCATACACTAGGGAAATATCAAACTCAACACTCAGATTTTGCATCTGATAGTGAAGATGTAACAATTGATCTGATTCTTCAATAGCTCGTTCCTTAATCAAGTCAATATTATAAAGACAAATGATCTTGCCATTATAGTGTGAGCTTTGATTAGAGAAAAGCTCCCAATTAGCACCCAAAAAGCGTTAACCAAAAAGTGTTAGAGGATTTCTTATTTTGGTTTCAAGAAGACCAATTAAAATAGGTTTCTTGTCCCTCACTACCTCTTTAACCATTTACTTTTTTAGAGGGTCATTCAACCCTCTAGTATTCCAAATAAGGATTGAGATGGGACGGGGGTTCCCCTATAGTTTTCTACTTAGCTTTCTTCCTAATTGTTATCCTTTTGGAATTATTAGGGAGTATACTAGTTTTAGCAGGACCAGAGTGGGTCATTACTATGGAAAAGGGACTGTTGCCTACTAGTTCATCTAGGACAGCTCCTTGCTCAGTGATGATAGTGTCATTGCCCTATATCTCCAGTTTATAATGAACTATAGCTACTTCCTACCTATTACTCTCTGATTGTGTAATATCATTAAGTTGAGGAATAAGGTCAGTTTCAATACTAGCCTCTACAAGTGCAACAGAATAATAAATCTCCCTCTTCTCTTGCAATAGTCTAGAAGAGTTGGGTTGAGCTTCATGCTCCACATCCTCAACTTGCTTAGCCCTACCATTTTCCTTTTTATCTTATTCTATGAGTGAAACATCAACCTTAACTTCCATTAATTCATCATGCCAACTTGTTTTGAATAATTTACGAGTTAGGATCCATTTTTTGTGGTAGTTCTAGGTGTCCATGGATAGGTAACTTAAATCACTACTTTTTCCAATTCTCTAGGCTCTCTAAGCGTTAGAATAGATAAGTTCTTTAGCAGTGGAGTATTTTTCTAAATTTCTATGCACATTTTGACATAACAAATCCTCTGCATTGTGGCAATTTGACTATCCATACTGATTAGCTTCCCCATTGAGCTAGCTAAAAAACTCAACTCCTTAATTGTTTAAAGCTCCATAGGAAGATTGTGAAAATTAACCTACAGTAGCAGGACCTCTATCTTACTCTGATCAGGCTTTATTCCATTTTTGAATAAATAGGGGTTGGTCCCCAACATGCCAAGGCCCTAACTCTACAATTTCAGCTAAATACATATCTTCATTAAATTTAAACAAGATGGAGCCATCTTCCCTCAGCATTACCTTGTCTGTCCCCTTTTTACTCCATCTAGCCTTAGCCTATGCTTCCACAATAGGAAAAGTAAGTCTCTTGGACCAGAAAAAACCAATAAAGGATGTAGACCAAGCTTGAGCACCCGTCCCCAAGAGTTTGAGAGGTAGGGACACAACCCTATCCTTAACCACATTTTGATAGTGTTTAAGTATAACTTTATTGTGTTGAATCTATACCTTATTTGTATAAGCTTTTACAGGCTAAGATTCTTGAGGTTTTGGTCTAACATTGATAAGATTGCATCTTTCTGTTACAGTAAAATCAGTTGTAACAAAATTAGTTCAATTTAAAATTTAGTTTGAATAAGTCATTCTATTTTAAATCAGTTTGTTATGATCAAGTTGAGTTCCTATTTTTTAGCTTTTTCAGTTTCAATTTGTTTTCTATAAAACCAAATTCTATCGA
>JAOQMP010000008.1:38326271-38344351 GCA_027563575.1 Erythroxylum pedicellare
GTTTTGTATTTGAACGTTTTTAAATAGAAAAAAGAAAACTTTAGTAGCTAGAATTTCACAGCTCTGACAAGATGTACGCAGAGCTGTTGGAGTATTTTCCTTTCCTTGATGTTTTAAACTATCATATCCTTCTTAGTTAGTACTGTACAGTACCCCCAGTTTTTAGTTTTGACACACACAAAAATGCGGTTGAATTAACGAATTAAATTATTAATTTGAAGAAGTAAGTTTTCGGATAATTAACCTATTGGTAAGTCGGATTTTGTTTTATCAATTTTAACACTTATTAGCCATACGTAGAGTTTGACCTTGACAATTTGAATGTGTCTACTTTTCGATCATTTGTCATATTAACATGATTCAATAGCACCTGAGATAGAAGTTCTATTAAATCTCATTAATGCTCACTCACCTGGCCCGTATCACTCAAAACCACCCACTGCCCCTGTCACTAGCCCCTGGCCCCTTCATTGTTGTCTGCATAAACATAAAGGATTCGTATGTGTAACACAAATAGCTGTGAGGATGTATAACATATTAGGTGAATTTTCGTGGGTGCGTAGGTCCCATAGGCTAGGCCTAGTTCAGGCCATTTTCATGTTTATTAATATAACTTAGGATTCCGGCTAAAGATATTTGCGATATTTCCTGAAAATAGCTTGGATTTCACCGCATCATGGGATGGGACATGATAAGGGGCCTCCATCCACTGAATTTACTTTAGAAGATTCCTTCGCTTCTTCTTCTTCTTCTCTCCAAAGTCCAAACTGTTGGCAATTCAAGTCCTACCTATTTTGGCATTTAACTAATAATAAAAGAGTACGCTTTCTTTAACGCAAATCCTAGTTTTATTATACAAGAAAAAGCAGTAGTCATACTTTTGTAGGACAATCCCAACTAAGCCTTTATGGGACTAATCCTAGTCTCCTAATATTTTTCGTTTAAGTGGACAAGCAAATAAGGGGAGTTGCAATACCTGATTTTCTGTTAGGTGGGGACTGGCTTTTTAATTCTTCATCAAATCATCAAGACCCAGTCCAGTGAGCCACTGATTATGAAAGCTAATGTAAGAAAATGGGCAAAAGCACAAATACATGAAGACGCTGCCGTCTCCTTTAGATTTGTCTGATAAGAAAATCTATTAGTTAATATGTTATTTTTGTGTGTTTGCTAAAAGAAGAATTGCACATGTTAGTTATAATATTATTATAATTCTATATATATTAAAAAAAAAAAGCCCAAAACTCACTCACACACACACTCTCATGCCACATAATTGCATCTCATTCTCATGCCTAATGATTTTGCTTCCCATCTTGGATCATAATGTCCCATCTCTAACAATCATCTCCTGCCCTACTTTCCGTATTCCTTACTTCATTTTCCCGCCATTTATTTTCCTTGGTCTTTTGTTGCTCCAAAAGTCCATTAAAAATAGCAACTAACCATTCTCTCAACTGTTGAAGAAGAGATTGGAAGCTCCCCAAACCTCAAAGTCTTAGGCAACAGAGAAGTAGTCATATATATATTTTTTGTTACATAAAATGTTGGACAACTCCTGATTGCCTAATTGAAGTGGAGATGATCCTTTCCTTTGGAATTTTATCATTATTGTTTTTGGTTGACCGAATGGGCCGCATGACATGATCGTTTACTTTTCCACTAAGAACAAAGCAAGCAAATGCCAACAAGACGCGCAACCATTAATTTGTTCTTTTCTTTATCTCAGTCTCTGTCTCAGCTCAGCTATTAAGGATATGGTCAATGATAACACGATGCCCCATCTCAAATCATGACTCTGTTAATAGTTTCCTCCCACAAATCATATAATTTATTAACCGGTCCACTGTTCCATGGGCCTGCCTTTCTGTTCTGGGATAGTTCACAGACTCCAGGCTCCAGCCCAGGTAAACAATGGTGGATCAGGAAGTTGGATCCTCTAATCTTGCTTGCCAATGGAGTCGAGTTAAATAAAAAACTCCTAACCACTATCTTTTAAGTCCTGATCTTAGCTGTATGATCCACTCACTAAAATGTTCTCTTTCTTTAGATTTAAGGTATCACAGTGAGGTTGAATATTAATTTAACGGAAGAAAAGAAACAGACTTGGTATGTAGTGCAGAGGAGTTCGTGGCCTATTGTAATGTTGTCCGCATTCCTCGTCAAGGAAGTTTTAATGGGTCTTCCTTTCAATTCGAAAGATGAGTGCATTTGACAAGACCACCTCGAAACCTGCTCCGTTTAGGGTTACACGCGTCATCACAAGCTTCAATCTAGACTTCAATTAAAACAAACGGCCAGGATGGTTGTAGGAGAAAAGGAAATTTGCGCATATAAAAAAGCAGAATTTGGGATTTGGTTTGAGTTTAAATCCATTTCATCTCTTTCAATTTTCAAACATACCAAGGCGGGCATTAAAGTTCTGTGTTAGTGTTGGTCACTTTTGGTATTTGATTTCTATTGTCATTTTAGATCTATACATGCGTCTTCTGGTTTGAATCTTGTCGTTTCTCTTGGTTTGTGGATTCGGTGATTTTACAGACCTGTGCATTTGTTTTAACAACATTGTGGATTTTGCATATTTAGCTTAAGATTATACGGTTTTTTTCTTTCAATCTCTAATACTAGTTTCAGATTGATCGTGTGTTCTGGTGTGTATAAGCTTTTCATTGTTCTTATTCTTATGCAAAGCAGAAATAGGTGATGATCCCATTTTTGGATGCTGTATTTGCCTAATTGTGGTTTTTTCTCTTTACGAAAGAATCCTGAATTTTTGTCATTGGAATGTTTCAGGTGATATCATAGTATGGCGGACTCCGAGGATATCCAACCACTTGTCTGTGACAATGGAACTGGAATGGTCAAGGTACTGAATCATCGTTTCTAAGACACCAAAATCTAGTTTTGTTGTTGAGAACTTCATATGATTTTTTAATTGTAGGCTGGATTTGCTGGTGACGATGCTCCTAGAGCTGTGTTTCCTAGTATCGTTGGTCGGCCTCGTCACACGGGTGTGATGGTTGGTATGGGCCAGAAGGATGCATATGTTGGGGATGAGGCACAGTCCAAGCGTGGTATTTTAACTCTCAAGTATCCCATTGAGCATGGCATTGTGAGCAACTGGGATGATATGGAGAAGATCTGGCATCATACCTTCTACAATGAACTCCGAGTAGCACCTGAAGAGCATCCAGTTCTGCTCACTGAAGCACCTCTCAACCCTAAGGCAAATCGTGAGAAGATGACTCAAATCATGTTTGAGACCTTCAACACTCCTGCCATGTATGTTGCTATTCAGGCTGTTCTCTCTCTCTATGCCAGTGGCCGTACAACTGGTGAGCAGCTTTTAACACGTATGCTGATTTATTACTAGTTTGATAACTGCAATAAGTCAGTAAGGTTTCTGAAACTGTTAAAAGGTATTGCATTGTGCATATTTGAGGTACAGAATAATTGCTGTGAAGTTTATGTTCGAATTTTCTCAGGTTCTTATGGTGTAAATCTTGCCATAGTTTTGGGATGGTTCCTGGAATCTTTTTATTTGAAATCTCTTTATCTTGGTTCCTTTTGTTGTATCCAATGAATAGGTATGTGCCTTAATGAGTTCTGATTCTGATGCAGATTTAGTTTCATGTGTTTTCTTGTAATGTGCAGGTATTGTTCTTGATTCTGGTGATGGTGTCAGCCATACTGTCCCAATTTATGAAGGGTATGCCCTTCCACATGCCATCCTCCGTCTTGACCTTGCAGGTCGTGACCTTACTGATGCCCTTATGAAAATTTTGACTGAGCGAGGCTATTCATTCACTACAACAGCTGAGCGTGAAATTGTTAGGGACATGAAAGAGAAGCTGGCATACATTGCCCTTGACTATGAACAGGAACTAGAAACTGCTAAGACTAGCTCTTCTGTTGAGAAGAGCTACGAGCTCCCTGATGGACAAGTGATAACCATTGGTGCTGAGCGTTTCCGATGCCCTGAAGTCCTTTTCCAGCCATCCATGATTGGTATGGAAGCTGCTGGCATCCATGAAACCACATATAACTCTATCATGAAGTGCGACGTTGATATTAGGAAGGATTTGTATGGAAACATTGTCCTTAGTGGTGGATCTACCATGTTCCCTGGTATTGCTGACAGAATGAGCAAGGAAATCACTGCTTTGGCCCCAAGCAGCATGAAAATTAAGGTTGTGGCACCACCTGAGAGAAAGTACAGTGTTTGGATTGGTGGCTCTATTTTGGCCTCGCTCAGCACCTTTCAGCAGGTACGTTTCATTATAATGTCTGGGTTATTAATTTTGATCTGTCGTCTTGATTTACTGCTTAATCTTTGATGTCTTAGGCGTTGATAGAAGCAGAAAACATACAATTTTCTGCTATAACACGATGACAGTGTATATATCTTTAATGTTTCTTTTGGGTACAAATAACGGACATTCATGTTCTCTTCCCATTTAATATGATGATTGTCCAAACATAGACTCTTTAGCTTGTCCTGAATGCCAGTTGGTAGGAAACAGATCGGTTGGTTCATTCTGGATTCAATAGAAAACTGTTCTGCTTCCTAGCTGTATTTACTAGTAATTGACAATGAATATATAGTGCTTAGCTGAAACGAAAGTTTAGCTTAAGCATTTTCTAACTTGGATTCGAGCTAATTGATTTATTATTCAACTGCAGATGTGGATTGCCAAGGCAGAGTATGATGAATCTGGCCCATCCATTGTGCATAGGAAGTGCTTCTAAATCTTTGATATCGGAGAGGCATTTCAGTAGTTTCCTATTCATGTTAAATAATTTGCATCTCGCAAGTGTCATCCTACTTTGCTTTCTTTTACATTTTTGTCTTGTACTGTTAAAAAGAAACCAAAAAAGAAAAAAGATGAACAAAAAGAAAGTGGATTTAATCTGTTGTTACATTCCATCAACAGATATTGATGGTCTTGTTTAATTGTTCATCCACTTCTGGTTGGTTAGAGATGCGCAAATTGATCCTAACTCTTCGTTATTGTGCCTTTTGCCTGTTGATGGTCTTGTTTAATTGGTCATCCACTTCACTTCTGGTTGGTTAGGGATGCGCAAATTGATACTGACTTTTTGTTATTGTGCCTTCTGCTTATTGGATAAATTCAAGCGAAGATGATCATTTGAATGGGCGTCAACTTTTCCCGATTTTATCATCGTGACCAAGTTTTGTATTGGCTACATGTTTCAAGTTGGGCGATCCCTTAGTTTTAACTCCTTTCTACTTTTTATGCCTACGGCTTCAGCTCTGTTGGAATCTGGTAATAACACTTAGTAGTAACATGCAATTCCACCTCCAACTTAAAGAGGCTATTGCATTTGTGACTTTTAAGAATTTTTCAAGCCCTAAATCTTGAAAGAAGTATACCTAATTTTCTTAATAAATAATTCAGAACGGTTAATAAAATAGTTCATTTGATTCTATGCTTATTAAAAGATTGTTTGACACTTGGTAACTAGCTGTCCATTATAAATATGTACATATACGATATGCTATAACAAAATTAATCGTTTCTTTTGTTTTTTAATCAAAAGTTAATGTATGTTGCAAAAGATTGAAGTGTAATATAGTCTTTAAGTTTATACTATAATAGTTTTAATTTTTCACATTTTTCTTGAAATTATATACTAGAATTAATAATTATACATATAATTATTTTTCTTTTTATTACATTTATTGATGTCAATTGAGGAAAGGCTAGATTAATGTTATAAGTTTTTCATATCATATTTACTATTGGTAGTTATATATTTTTATTTGTCATATATTGTGCTTCTTGAATAACCTACATTCGAACAATAGAAAATTTTACTTAATTTTTTAATTCAAATCTACCTCACAAGCTAATTTTTAAAATCTAAATGTTTTGGGTTTAAGTTTAACCTACCATAACAAATGAGTTGGATCAATTTGTACAAATTTATTCAAGGTATATGAAATTATCTTAAGCTTAAATATATTTATATATTTCAACTCTCTCCGTTAATTATAACTATTTAACATCAAATTAATCCCTTTTATGTTTATTAAAATTTATATATTATTGAAAAAGTCATTTAGTATTATAAAATTAGATATTATGTGTACAAATTTATATTTACTAATTTGAAATAAATTATTTAAAGTAATTGATAATGAACTACTACACCTTTTTTTTGGCAATTTTTTTCTAAAAGGAAAAGTCAAGGATAACAAATGCAAATGACAACAAGACCATTGAAAGGTCCTAAACTAAGCAACAAGGATCAACAAAAATTCAGTGACAAAGACTTATAAACTATTGCTATCAAGTTAAACCTCACCTAATAACTAAATCTAGGAGCCAAACATCTAAACAAAAACTGTGTTTAGCTAAATGTCACAAAGGGAAGTACTTTGAGGACTTAGAGATTCCATCTTCTAATAATGGTTAGAGAAAATTTATGATCATCACATTTAACCATAACTAGCTCCCTTATCTAACCTAGATTCCTTTAGATTACATTTTGTAATTCTACCTATTCATCTATGAAAATTCTTGCATTCCTTTGCCTCCAAATAGAGTAAATAGTGCAACAAAATGCAATTTAAAGAGAGTGATCATCTTTGGAAAGCTAGTGAAGGTCTGAAGCTTATATGACAAAATTCTCCTATTTAGCTTGACGGTAGAAGTGATTACTCAATTATTATATGCTCAGCATAAGTCCATTTGCATAAGGGCATTTAAATAAAAAATGATTAAGTCTTCCAAGCCTTAAAACAAAGTTTGTAGAGTTGAATCGAGTTTGAATACCCCCTTAATCCTATCCAAATTGTTGAGCTTGTTCTGTACTACTACCTAGAGGATAAAATATACGATAGGGGATAGATATTTAAGCCAAACTAATTGATACTATTAAATTATGGGGGCATGAGGTCCAAATAGGTCTTGACATGACTTATGAGGTCTAAATAAGGACTTATCCTCTCTATTTGAATTAGGATTATAAGGGGAAATGCCTCTTGTGAATAGGTTACTACTTTTAGCATTACAAGACCACTCATTGCCACTGATAAGCATCTTTACTTTGGCATTTTCAGGGTAAAGCAACCTTATATTTTGGTAATTAGGGATGAGAGATAGGAGGCCTATATAACTTTAATTATCTAACCATAATTCGATTTGTCTTAATATCAATTTTGATTTTAATCACCTTTTGTAGATTGTCCCCCAGTTTTAATAATTATAGCATTAGCTAAGAAGAGTAACTCCTAGTTGTAGCATTAGCCAAAAAGGCTCACTTTGATACCAATTGGTACCATATCAATTGCTCTGATATCAATTATTGCATAAATATAAGCAATATAGAAGAAAACAAAGAATAACAATTATAAGAATTTATGTGATTCGGTCAATCTATATGACCTACGTCTATGGACAAGGAGACAATCTTTTTCTTATTGATAGAAAGACGATAAAAGGATAATAGATAACAACAACCTTACATAATCTCTCAAATATTTTCTTCAAATATTCTCACCAAGGTCTTCTCTTACAAAATCCTTAGTAAACTATTTATAAACTAAGGTTAACTATATGAAGTCTAATTACAGAGAAAATTTATTACAAAAAATTCTAAGATCATTTATATTCTATTTTAAAAGAAGCTTAAGGTTACCAAAATTTTATTTCCATAGATGTCCAATGATACTAAAACTCTCATAATAAGCTTAAGGTCACTCGAATTCTATTTCACTATAATTCAAGCTTATCTTGTAATACTCCACCTTCACTTGAATTCTTATAACTAAGAGATACTCCTTCTCGTACAAACCCCCAAGAGCTTTAAGTGTGTAAGTATTCAACAAGTCTAAGCTATGCTTGAACTTTTTTGTAAGCAATGACTTTATCAACATGTTAACTGCATCTTTTGAAGTATGAACCTTTTTCTTAACAAGATTTGAGCATACATAGTCCATTTCTCGATACCTTTCCTAATACCGTAAAAGATATTTGCATGCCCATCAGTGATGGTTACAACATACACGTTCGAGCCTTCCTAATCATATATAATTGGTTGCCTAATACCATGTTGATGCTTTTTCTTGACATTATTATATAAATGGATACTTCTCACTATTGACCATGATAGGACCTTTTAATATGTTTATCTCAATATGTGTCGCTCCCAACACTATATCATTGTAGGTTACCTTAGACTTTTTACCAAGCGCATGAAGCTTACAAAACTCTACCTTATCATGTTTGACATCCATTAGTATGCTCTCCTTATAAAGTTATTTCGTCTCTCGCTCACTAAGATGACTCACCCATATGTGCCATATCGTAGAACTATCATTTTTCTCTGGAGATTGAGACATAACCACTGATCCATTATTGTCTTTCCTATTAAAACATAGTTGCCATGATGTAATTTTATTTTCATTATAATCATTGCATTCCTTCCCACCTTAAGTTATCCATCATCATTAGAGAACTTATATCCTTAACTATTAAGAGTATCTATGGAAATCATATTCTTTCGAAGCTCTAGAATATACCAGATATCTAATATTATAATAATTCCATTATGTATCTTAGTCTACACTAAACTAAGACCTTTGATATAATGCTCTCTATTATCATCCAATATGATAATATCACTCCATTCTTTAAAAAATAGAACTAGTTTTTAATAGAAGTCATATGACGAGTGAAACCAGTTTCTATCACTTATTAGTTTATAAAATCATAATTACTTGTTATTAAATCATCATTGCCTCTTCCATCCTCTTTATCAAAAATCATATGTGCTAATAGCCACACTTTCTTTGCGATTTGTTGTTTTCTTTTCTTGTTACCATTTTTCCACTGTAGACAATCCCTCTTAAAGTGGTCTTTAAATTTATTGTTAATATATCAAACATATTTAGCCTTCGATCATGGATCATGACTTTATCATAATTGTTTTTATTATGCCATCCTTGGCAAATAATCATACCAACATCTGATCCACCTTTGTACATATTAGATACCTTTTTCTTCAATTCCTTAGACTATAAAACATCTTTCACAGAAATAGTCTCTATACCATATAATATGGTATCAAAAAAAAAATCCCATATAAGTTAGGAAAAGAAAACAAAAGGATTATAACTTGATCCTCATCTTCAATATTAGTCCTAACACTATGTAGATCCAAGATGATCTGATTAAAATTATTAATGTGATTTTTTATCTATGTATTTCTTGACATACTTAAGGTTTATAACTGTTGATTTTGATATAAAAAGTAAGTAAATAATCTCTTCTAATACTTACTTTCAAGTCATTTTCACAATGAACCAATTGATATTTTATTAACTGCCTCTCTTAGGACATCGTCTCTCAAACTCAAAAATATTTTGTTATGTGCCCTTGACAGAACCTCTTCCTTTTTTTATGCTCCCAAATTCTCTGACAATTTCTCTTTGCCTTCCAATGTTGCTATGGATCTCTGATGAACAAGAACCACTCTCATCTTCACCATCTATAGAGTGAAATTATTCGATTCGTTAAACTTCTCAATATTGAACTTGTGTAGAAACATCTTGATACCAAACTTTAGCTCTGCAAAGACAACCTAGGATCCGATATCAATTACTGGGAAATCACTTGCTTTGATATCAATTGTTGAACAAACAAAAGTGATATAAAACAACACGAGAAAGTTAAAACATAAAGATTTATATGGTTTTGTCAATCTATGTGACCTATGTCCATGGGTAAAGAGATATATTTCTTGTTATTGTGAAAAAATGATACAAGGAGAATATATGGCGACAACTTTACTCAACCTCTTTAAGGTTTTCTTCAAAATGTTCTTACTCAAGTTTTCTCTTATAAAACATTATCAAACTATTAATAAACTAGGGATGCTTGCAAAAAGTTTAATTACAATAAAACTTTATTATTACAGAAGTTTAAGATCATTAATATTCTATTTCATTATAATTCAAGATATATCTCACAAAATTCATATATATTGAATAAAAATTATATAATTATATTGATTTAAATAAAATATATGATATATAAAAATGGATCCTTGGGTTTAATTTTACTTAATAAAATGCTACATAATAAGTATAGTTCCTTTTTGTATCATTGACTTTACTCATTTTAAGGTATGAACCCAGTGACTAGTTGACACTGAATGAGGCAGTCTCCTCTACGATAATTCAATTTAGTCTCTTAACAACTTTCAGGTAGGGCACACTTGAGCTGAAAAACCATTTGCTTAATAGAGTTTTTTTAATAACAATTTATTAATGGTTTGAGTCTCCCTTATCTTGACCTTGAAACCCTGAAGCATTTGCCATTTTAAGTTTTAGTCTCTTGCTACACAATCCAATGACCATACACATATTGGCTATCTTTCCCAATTCAAGCTAGAATTCAAAGCTCATAATTTCCCATACACTCTCAAAATTTAGTGCTTCATGAGATGGAGACAATCTTAAAACAATTTTGTCTAAACATGGATCACTATCACACAATGCCTTTTCCTCAACTAAGAACCTGGCCATGCCTTCAAATTTGGAAGTCAGCAATATGGTTTTGTTTAGTGGGAAAGCACTCTTAAGGGGAGCTTGGTTACTTGGTATGGGAAGAAAGAAATGTGTAACGAATGAAAAAAGATGGTTAGTAATATATTATGATTAGATAAACATTATTTTTATATCCCTTTTTGAGGCAGTGCTTCATATCCTATCTATTTCCATTATTCACTATATTCATTATAATTTATATTACCAAACTCCCAAGTGAACCAAACACACCCTTATTTTCTACTAAAACTTGGAAGAGGTTTTGGTTTACTTGTATGCTTGTTCTCCGCTAACGTTGTTCAGTTCTCTGCTTAATTTCTGTGGTCTTACTCATGCTTAATGTGTTTATATTTGAGAAACTTTAAGCGAAAGGCAATTATTGGATAAATGGGTTTGACAATTATTGATCTTTCACTTTCAAGTTACTGTTTTTCAATAAAAATAATTTCCTTATAATGGTTTTGGATGTCTTTAATTCCTTCTTGGGACAACAATGATGTTTCAGTTTTTTGATAAGTAAACATCCCATTCCTTATCCTGTCCTTCTTATCCTTCATACCATAAATCTACAGTCCACCAAAATCATATATAGAAAGCTTAATCCTGGCAATTGTGTAGAGATGCAAAGAAGCTCCAGAAAATCATAGTATGCAGTAAAAAATTGTTCCTTCATTTTGTCTAAGCAGAATTTAGTGAAATGTGAAATTCCTTACCACACTGTGGTCGTAGAGATGGTGCAAGCTTAAAAGCTATAAGATCTAAACCTGTGAGATATAGTAATAGCAAATTGTCATTGAACCAGAGTTGCTTCAATCTAATTTTGTCATAAGTTTAACGAGCTCCAACCTTAGTAGTTGGGTTCAGAGTGAATCAGATTTGGGTGAGTGCAACACCAATGTTCCTATCCAGAAGTTCAATTAGACAGAGCTTAACATTTGTTAACTCTAGTTTAGGATGCTCTACTATTGAAAGAAAAGGCCAAAAGAACAAAATATTCCCTAATGTTTACACTGGAATTTAAATGAAATTTAACGTTTTAAAGTGTCTAAAATAAATCTTAATGTTTACAAAATATTCAAATTGAATCCTAATAAACATTCATTATGAACCTTGACTTTTAACAGTGTGAAGTTATTGTCAATTAAATGTTGACGTAGGCAAATGTTTTGCTGATATGAAAATTTTTATAACCATTTTTTTAAAGTGGGATCCATTATGTGACAACTTGTAATTTAAAAAAAATGAAGGTTAGTTCCAATATATATAAAACGTCGCATTTTGGGACGGAATGCAATGCTTTGATTCTGCGTCACATCCATTTAAATGACTCCCCTTCTTCTTGAATTCAACTTCCATTCACCTTCAAAGTAACTTCAACTACTCTTCCATTTCCAAATCTAGATCTTCCATTTCCAAACTTTTATCTAGATCTTCTACGACTTTTGCAATCTTTGACTTCAACTACTAATGCTCTGTCTTCAACTCCGAGGAGTTTATAGCAGTTAAAAGACTCTACTTTATTTGTTGTTCCAAAGCCTCGATTTTATTTTTTGTTGTCGAATTAGGTGTCTTCCCTGCTTTGGCTACCTCTAATTTTAGTAACTAGATCATGTTTTTCAAATCTGATGAGTTGATTATAGCTTCAATTTTCTCGAAAGTTTCTCCCTTCAACATTTCCAGCTTATCCTTTAACTGTAGACGAGAGGCATGCTTGTTGAAATCTTTTGTATGTCTCACAACCTCAACATCCAAACCTATGATCTTAAGATAATTTGCAAGTTCTAAATCTCTCTCTTTCTTTAACTTGAGAATGATCTCCTTTGTTTCTTAATCTAAATCTCCATCATTAGGAGCCCTTAACTTTTCAACTTCAGCCTTTAGTGCTTCCATTTGCTCCTTCATATTAGGTCGATCTTTGACTTTCTTTCATTTTCTTATTAATTTTGTGTTTCAATGCTTCACCTTTACCACTCTTCCCAGAGATGCTCTTGGCTTTAGAGAAATCCTTCAACATATCAAGCTTATGCTTCAAGCTTGCATAGTTAGTAGTTGTTGATAAACCTTTAATTATTTCATCTTTTAGCTTTTCAATATTGTCCATTGAAATGAGATGCGTAAGTTGGCTTTTTGGTTCGAATTTCAAACCCACTACTTTAATCACCAACAACTGTGTTTCATTTTCACCAACGCTGCCCGAAACTGATACACAGATATTGAGGGAGAGAGAACTTAGTTTCTACTTTAAAACACCAGTACCAACTCTTTCTTTGTCTATCCTTCAGCATACTTCCATGTTCAAAGCTTAATAGTATTTCTTAGATGGGATCTTATTGTTGATTAGGTTATAATAACGAAAGAACAAGTATAAATAAAACATTAAGAAACTTACACTTTTATACAATTTCAAAAATCTGGGCAATTTTGGATATACTTGCAATAGAATGTTCTTGAAACAAAAGAATGGTACTGAGCCCATAAATACTAGTCGTGCAATAACTAAATTTCTTTTTTATCTTCCTAATTTTCTGCCACATAAATGAAGTTAAAAATATTTCAAGAATCTCCTTCCCCTACCCTCTTTGTTAACAGACTAGAGCAATTGTAAGCATTGGTGTTTACAATCATTAAATAATTAATGAACAACGCCATGCAGAAAGAAGTTGGAAGATAAGATGAAAGACAAGAGCTGCACCATGCCTTCAAATTTGGAACTTAGCAATATGGTTTTGTTTAGTAGGAAAGCAATAATAAAATAGTAATTAATGAACTGTACTATACAGAAAGAAAGTTGACTAGCTATTGTATTAATTGATAAAATAGTAATTAATGAACAATACCATGCAGAAAAAAAAAGTTGGAAGACAAGATGACATAGTACTGGCAGAAAGATGGAAGACAATATGGCCTTTATGCTAGCTATACTATAAATTAATAGAATAAGATGCCCATAGTGCGGGTTATAACATGTATAAGATGACAACACGTGTTGTCATCTCAAACATTATATCACGATTAAATAGATGTTGGAACAAATTGGTAAGTAGGCAAAATCAATGCAATCAATGTGAATCTTCCTTTGTCTTCTTTCAGGGGAGGGAAGAGAGGAATTAAGAATACTAAGGATGTGAAGTATCATGACGAGTAACTCATTGAACAACAGCTCAACCTCACTTTCTTAATATTCTTAATAGTCACATCCTTAGTATTCTTAATTCCTCACTAGTGCTTTGAATCCCCTCAACATTAGTCTCCTGACAACTTTGAATCGACATGCTATAAAATTACAAATCCCACGTAAGAAATGTTAACAAGACTGTCTTTATATTTGTTCTACTTAAGTTTGCGCGAAAGTAGTTAAATAAGCACTAATAAGCTGATTAAAACAAGAAATGAAACAACAGTTACATTTGTTTTTTTTTCCTTCTTACGTGAATTGCACTGTAGACACTTGGTCATCGGAAGTAACTTCCATGGTCACTGAAAATATTTCTTGTAGAACTTATGTTTAAACCCCAAGAAATTACCAAGTTAGTTAAGCTTTACTTAAAGCATCAAGAACAATAAAGCAATTAAAAAGCAAAAATATAAGAAAGAAAATAGAGAGAAAAGTAAAGAGTTTTTACGTGGAAGATCCCATGGATTGTAGTATGATTTCTTATTTATAGTTTAACTTTTTTGTTCTTTGTGGATGTCCATAATTTGTCCATTAATTCAATTTGTTTACATGAAAGCCATCCCCTTGGAGAAGCATAAAGCTTTTGGTGATGGTAAATGCGGAGAAAAGAGCCTCTTAACATATGTTGCAAGGAGAAGGAGCTTGGCAACTGTGGCATAGAAATGGAACCAAATATCCAAATTATTCAGTCCCTTTATGACGTAGCATATCCTCTTGTACATATTAAGAAATATACATGTATATGTAGGTGAATTTTCGGTGTCCATCTTATTAATACGCTCCTGTTATTTCATTTCTTGTCTTTTCGGTATAAATTTATAGTGTCCATCTTCAGAGGCTCCTGTAAGCGGCCAATCAAAATTATTATATACATTGAAACCTATTAGACTTTTACCTTAGAATCAGTGTGCCATCAAGATTGGCATTCAAGAAGGAAGAAGAGGAGCAGGCATTTAACTGAAAGTGAGTCCCACTTTCATTTAAACGCTGAAGCTGTGTAAGTTGCAACTTGAAACTATTGAATCCTGTATTTCTTCGAGTTCTGAATTGATTGGTTTGCCGATGATGTTGCTGCCTAATGGTTTCAGAACATTTCTTGCGTGACCTTCATGAAAGAGTTTATAATTCCACATTTCCTGAAGTTTGTGTTCACGTTCTTTTTGGCTATGGATCTGAACATCAAATAAAGGTAAGAGTAGACAATATTTTTTGGTATGCTTACTGCAGCAATGTTTCTTAATCAACTGCGGATGCTTCTTTATTATTTTGCCAGTGATACTGTCAAGAAATCAATCTTCCCAAGCTTGTGGAGATGGCAATGTCCTGTTCAGATTAGAGTAACCGTTTTGAAATTTACATCGATGTCTGATTCCTTTGTGATAATATGATTTGTACATCATTTTGTTGTTTCTTCCTGGGATAAACATCTTGGAATCTGCTAATGTAACTGGAAATTGAAGATGCTTTCCAACAAATTGTTCAACGAGCCAATCAAGATTTTCTTTTTTTCATATCAAGCTGAAAGTACATGCTCATGGACAATTTTGACGCTTCGGTTAGAAATGCCAACAACTGAAGCACAGCCCTTTTCTGTTTGCTCCCTCATAATTTAAGACTTGACGAGCAATTATTGTTTCGTCATGTACTCTTTGGCAAAACATAGCTACCAACTAACAGCTTTATCCAAATGCTACCCCAATTCTTAAGGACTACGTCTAACAAATGCAACATACATGAAGACATGAGCAACAATCGTAATAGATTCTTTTTTTTTTTTTGTGGGTATATATCGTAATAGATTCACTGATAATTTACAGACGAAAAGTCTGCATAGCATAGAGCGACACTCATAACAAATCCACTGATAATTTACAGACGCAAAGTCTGCATTTCAGAACCCCAAATCACTTAGCATCCTTGAAGAATTCCATCTCTTGCTGTAACTAGGGAAGCAGTACTTTGATTTTCAGTATAATTGAAGGGGTGATCTTCCTCTACAATCTTTACTTCATCTCTCCTACCATTCAGAAGTGGATTATCTTCTTCCGTAGAAGTCCATCCATGAAAATCTTCCCTGACAGGAGTAATGTTTTCTTTGGAACTTCTTCCTGATATCTTCAACTTCTCGGTATTGCTAAAACTATCCCAAGATTGCAGCTCCTCTCTTTTCTTGCCAGACTTGGAACTACCATTCTCAAAATTGTTTTGCGCGGTCTCAACTTTTTGGACAAAATTTGCTTCATCTGGGGTAAGTTGATTGTCCTGACAATCTTGCTCATTAAACTGAGAGTTACTTCTTTCAAATGTCCCACATGATGATTCTTGGAGAATGCCTTGTGCTGATGAAGACCTGTGGGCAAAGCTTCCAAATCCTTGAATCCCTCTAGTTAGCTTTCTAGCTTTCTCCCTTTCTTCTTTCAGAAATGGTCCTTTCTCAAGCAGTTTCATTATTTTCTCTGATTTCTTCCTTAAAGCAAGGCCCCAGTTGAATCTGCACATCCATTTAAGACATCTTATGACAGAAAACAGAACTTAAAGGTAAAGTAAATGCGTTTATCCGATAATACAAGAAAAGAAACAGGAAGGCATATTTACAAAATTCCTGACCCTTTCTCATCTATATACTGAAAGCTATCCATTTCTCTGATAACATCTCTGTCAATCTGAAACTCCCCTGCCGCACTCTCAGGTCCATGAGTCAACATGTGTTCTAGTACAATAAGGGAGTTGTAAGAAACCCTCCAATTCTTTCTATCAAATCTTGAGAATCTGATATAACATAAAAGAAAAGAAAATACAGTACATAAACATCTAATACCTTGGTAAGTGATAGAAAACACACATACAGAGTAAAGCAGCCGCGATCAGAAGAATCATAGAACCAGAACAAACCTCTTGTGCAGAATCTCCACAATCCTCCAATAGTCATCAAGTTCGAAAGCAGCCCGCGAAATCGATCCCAGAATACGTGTGTCCGGTGCCCAGGGATTCCCATTTGTAGCTTCTTCAGTCAACCTTCACATATTAAATCAACCAACGTCGAGGAACATAACTCAGATCATAAACCACAAGCCGTAGATTTCCAAGTTGGAGACAGAACATACACCAGACATCAATTTTAAATCTTTTAGACATGAAAGTTACAAAATAAAAAATTTATCAGAAAACTCACAGTTCTGCAGTTGTAACATCTGTGAGAGCCAACCTAGCGCTCTTGATCTTTTCCTTGAGAAAGAACGAAGCTTGCTTCTTGAATTCACGGAAAGAAATGGTACCCGCGTTGTTGTTACTGTTGTTCTTGCTTAAGGTAGACATGTTTGAAAAGATTTCTGAGATGAAGAGTCGAAGTCTAGAAAAGCGATAGGAGCAAAATCTTGTCTTGAGATTTTTCAAGCTCGGATTTGTTTACATTGTCAAATTATAAGCAAAGCCTAACTAATCCACGCACCACGCCAGGACATGTGGTATGACAAAGCATAAGGCGACCAGTTTAACACCTACTAGGCTCCTCCTATTACGTCAATAGTACTTGAAGGTGACATAATACTAGAGTAATGTCACAAGGACAAGGTTTGACACATTCAACCAAATTATGGCATATGAAAGTTTCAAGTTTTCATTTATTTTTTGTTAAGATTTGCAATGAAACAGTTACGGAATTCAATTCAACGGCGATAAATTCAACATCTTTTTGGTTAAAACGAAGCTTTTATCGGAGCAAGAACGTGAATCAACATCTGATCTCTAGAGTACGGACGCTGTGGGGCCAGCCAAAGGAGTTGTTTGAATTTGAATTTCTATATTTTGCCACTATCTCTGGGTCCACTCTCGGATTCACTATTTCCAGTTTTAAGTAGAAATCCTTCTTAACAAATTGTTTGTTATTTTCTTCTTTTTGTCTACTTTTTACTATGTACCGTCCCAAGCACTCTTTTGAATTTTGTATCATACTGTTGGTACGTGCTGATCTAAAATTGATACAATATTTTAAATTTTAATACTAAATTTAAATATCTATTGATACCTGGTAATTTCAGCTATACCAGTCAGTATGTAAAATATCGGTTAAATACTGGTCGATATAGAAAATTTTAAAATTTTAGAGAATTTTTTTGCAAAATTTTCAAAAATTTTCAAAATCTCCCTCCCTCCTTTTTTACAAAGCTTTTAAAATAATAATAAATATTTTATTACTAATAATAAATATAAATTAAATAAAACTTAAAAATAAAATATTTTTATTTTAATTACTAATAAATTATTTTTATTTAAATTTATTTAAATATTTTATATAATATTTATTAATAAAGTATTAATAAAAATATTTTA
>JAOQMP010000008.1:38357457-38367494 GCA_027563575.1 Erythroxylum pedicellare
TAGTTCATTTATTTCTAATATTATTATTATTTGATTGTCACCAAAATTAATAATTGTGAAGTCCTCTTGACTTAACAATTATGATTCTTTTTGTATGTGTTGAAATGTTATAATTTAAATTGAATTTTAGTGAAAATCTTAAGGTCCCATTTAACCCTTTTGCTAAACTTAAAATCCAAAGTTGAAATTTGGTATTAACTTTAAGACTTAAAAACTTATCTTTTACCTAAAATGGCCTCTCATACCTTTAACTTGGACATCATATGCCAACATACGCAAGTTTAGAATAATTCACATATTTTTTTTCAAATATGTCAAAATCAACATCAATGAACGAAATGGTTTTTTTGTTTGTGTTGAAATGTTATAATTTAACTTGAATTTTGGTGAAAATCTTAAGATTCCATTTAACCCTTTTGCTAAACTTAAAATCCAAAGCGGAATTTTGGAATTGACTTGAAGATTAAAACTTATCTTTTACCTAAATATGCCTTTCATACCTTTAATTTGAACATCATATGCCAACTTATGCAAGTTTAGAATAGATCACATGATTTTTTTTTTTCAAATATGTCAAAGTCAACGTCAGTGAACCTCAATACACAAGGCTCCTCGCTTTTGTGAGGATATGAGGGAAGGATATTAATTTTATGCAGTCTTCTTTTTATATTTTTATAAAGAGACTATTTCTGTAACTCAAACTTATGACTTTCTGGTTATAAAGAAATAACCTTACTAGTTGCTTTAAGGATTGTCCTCATTTTTTAAAAATATGACGTAATTATAATAGGATAAATTATAAAAATTCTCAAATTTTGTTTAATTTTATAATAAATTTCTGAACTTTAAAAAATGGTTTAAAATGCTTTAATCTTTAATTTATCATAAAAATAACTTATCATTAGCCTTTTGGTTAATAGTGTTGACGTGGCTTCAATTAACATATGATGTTTTACTCATGCTAAGTAAGATGAAAAATTAAAAATAAGAAAAATAAAAATCCTAAAATCTAAAAGATTAGAAGCTCATATTTCTCTTCTACTAATGTATTGTCTCTTCCTTTTCTTGCTACTCTTTTACAATATAAAGACCATGTTGCACTTGTAAATTTTTTCTCTTTACTTGGGTTTTTGTGTTTCCAAATTTGGGTTCTTTTTACTTGTTGCTTATCATCTTTGATTTGTTCACACTAAACTAGGTTCTTTTTCTTTTTCTTTGCAGGGACTTATTATGAACTTGTTTGTTGATGGGTATGAATCTTTCAATCATGATTTCTTTCGATTTTGTTTTGTGCAAACAAGCCAATTGGTTAAAGGCTTGTTTTCAGTTCTCAAATGGGTTGCTAGGTTATCCTCAAAGACTCTCCAATCAAGTATTTCTTTGATGTAATGTTGCTCTTTCATTTGGTTTTAATGTTTATTTTTTTATTTTGCTCAACATTAATTAAACTTTATGAACCTTTTTGTATTACTTTCATTTTTTGGTAGATGAGAATATTTTTTAATACTTAGTTGAAACTGTTGCCGAGGAAAATGTGATTGGAATGGTTCCTTATAAAATTGGAGTCTATATGGATAATGAACTATTTGTTATTGGTGAAATAACTACTGTAGCAACATTGTTAAAATTATTCCACAATGTAAATTTGGCTGTGAGAATAGAATTTCAATCTTTGCTTCAGGTTATGGTTGTCTTTTACTTTTATAAATAGTAGCGGAAGGTTATGGCTGCCCAGTGAAATCCATTTTAGTCATCCGTAAAGCGTTAGTTACCATAGAACTTCTGCTTTCTAATTTGTGGGAAGAGGAGAGGCTGTAGACTTCCATGAAACCTTCGGTAACATGAATAAGACACGAGTCAATCATGTACTCGATTTGTTGACTTAATTTGTCACATTGATTAAAAGTTTATCGGTGAATTATTTTTACAAAAAATTAAAAATTAAAATATTGTCATATCATTTTTTAATAATCGAGTTAATAATATAAAATTTGTAAAATTTTGGCAATTTACCCATCGTAATATACCTTAGGTTCCTGCAAGACTAAAAAAGAAAAGTGGCTACTAGTTTAATTGACATTGGCATGTTAGTTTATCGGTGCAATTCTCATTTTTCATGCCACAAACCCCAATGCGACGGAAAACTAGGGCGTGAGGTTATGGGGAGAATTCTGGCAACCGGATTAAAGGAGACCAATGCCAAGTTTACACAAAATCATTTAAGATGATGTCATAGGCAGCAACTGACTTTACTCAATGCTCATGTATCATTTCCCATCACAGAACGAATTGAATGAGATGGACTTAAATTAGCAAATACACAGACAGCATCACTGAAAATGTTGGCTTTGAAATTGAATAATAAAATGACAGGTTTTTATTGCTTGATGAGTTTGATACCTACCACCACCTCACCTCTCCTAATTCCACAGCATTTACTCTCCATTGTTGAAAGTTGTTAGCAGTTAGCAGATTTTATGATCAGGTCAGCCCATGGACTATTGAAGGTTTCCCATAGCCTCATGTCAAGGCTCCTGTTTTGCTTCGTGGCTTCATGCCTCAAACTTGTGCGGTCAAAGGGAATTTCCCTGTTTATGCAACTTGAGTTATTAATGCACTATGTAGCTTTTAATGTTTAAGAAGCAAAGGCGTAATGGCTTTCTTTGACTTAATATGTTGCCATAATGGGGTTATTTACGACTCCCACCTTTCACAACTTCTGTGACTTTGCTTTAAAAGAAATAATGGCAAAACCAATTCATGTAAGATAAGAGGGGCCTTTATGTGTAATAATTCAGAAGCACAGAGGGACAGTACCAATCTGAAACTGCAAATGGGATTGGTCAAAGGTTCAATATTCCATCTTCGTTTAATTTCTATTACAGGCTGCTAAGGAAAAAGGGTAGGCCCATAATCATAGATTGACGGTAGAAAGCCATAACTACGGTGGATCTCCGAGGCCTTGGTTTTGGTTGTCTGCAAACATGTTTAAAATGTGAAATGTATTCTTGCCATTAAAACTGTCTGCATGTGTCTAAAGTGCTTTTAAGCTTTTAGGCAACCAAAAGCTAGAAACTTTGAAACCAACAGAAGGCTAAATGATTCTTCTACAGAACAATCTATGCTGAGGAGAAGTGTTGAATGCTTTATCAAATGAAGGTATCGGATGATCAACCACATTTCATCAGTGAAAAAGCACAGATGACTTAAAGAGCCAATACTATCGAAATATACCATTTTTTTCAATGGAATATCATTATTGTTTTGGAAAACTACACTTTCTACAACAGTTTATGATCAACAAGAACCAGCTTTTACAACTTTATACCCCTAACCACCCAGTACACTGGACAACTAAGTTCCTAAGATGCTCAGTTCATGGAGCTTAGTTGCTGAGTTACAAAGGTAAGCGGGATAAAAAAGGGGGGAGGGGGGCAAAAAGGAAATATCCGACCTTTTTTTTTTCAGATGTCTCTATATCTTCTATCTGTTGTTTACTCTCTACTTTATACACATGACCTCCATATCCTTCCTTCTAAAGAAATAACAATGATTGAAATATCATCATGGTATCGACGTCGCTCTCCCTGTGGTATTTCGAGCAATTCATGGAAGTCCATACCTGCAATTTGGATTAACTTGATTCATTACATTTATTTCCAGAAATTGTGAGAAAAACAATATCTGAGTTTGATGATAGCAAAAGTACCAGCTTTTTTGGCTGCACGGAAAAGCACTTCCTCAATCAGATGTTGTGCTGGATCTCCTTCTGGTTGCAATGCGATGAAGAGTTCAACTTCAGACACAGCTTCTTCGTTAGTCAAGTATTGATACAACCCATCGGAGGATAGTATAAGAAATTGATCTTTCGGGCCAAGTCTGTGATGGTATAGAGATGGTATGCAGTTTATGTATGGCGAGTGGCCAATGTAGTCAATTCTGAACATCTCTAGAAGTGCATCATTCCATTTTGGCTGCACAAAGAACAGCAAAAAGTAAGGGATTGCACAACCTACGGCAGTAGATCAAGTACAAATACACACATAAAACCATTCGACCAAATTATAACTGCAGCTACAAATTCATTGGTGCCCCTATTTAAAGATTCCAAACTTTCCTAATCCATAGTTACTGTTTAACCAGGTTTATTTCATGCTATGTTACTTCGATCACAACTGGGGAACTAACAGTATATGGCTTGCTCGCTATTCTGTAATGTCAATGAACAATGTACACAGATGAACAAAGAGCATTGACATAGACATCTCAGTGTTCATATTGTGAAAGACAGAATAAATATAGTTCTTGAGAACTCGTTATTGAACTTCATATATCTAAGGTCACAATAAGTGTCAGAAGAAATGTGCCCACTCAGCTGGAATGTTAAATCATTAGCATACCTGCTTGAGAAATCCAGCACCAAAAGCACGAGTGACCTTCAAAGAACCTTTCACACGTTCATTCATCACTGCACAAGCATCATCTAGATGCTCATCTTTGATTCTTCGAACTTCCTGAAATGCAACGTTGCAACAGATTGAGTTCAAACAATACGAATAGAACAATCAAGTAGAAGCTCTCCTTGAGTTCCAAACAATACAAATAGAACAATCAAGTAGAAGCTCTTCTTTTTAAAATCAATCAGACCAATAAAAAAAAGAACAATCAAGAAGAAGCTCTCCTGCTTAAAATCAATCAGATCAAGATTTTTTCACCCAATTCATACCTCTTCCACACTGGTGCTGTGATCAACACTAAGCTGACAGGCTGTCAAACTTGGCCCTGAATTCCATCTTTCACAATCATAAGCTTCAAGATCATGCGAAGTTTCCTCATTGATTCTCTCCAAGTCCTGCCTAACCCTTCCTAAGCCATAATCAGGCTCGGCCTTCTGCGCCAATATTGCACGACTATCACCCACATTCATAATATACACATCCTCTCCCTTCATTAACATCACAAGCACACACGAACCCATTAAAGCCAACTCTGGATTCTCCAACAACATCTTATCCGCGATATCCAGGTAGGCCTCCTCTGTTTTCCTCAAGGCCTGAGACAGAGCTTTGAGTACATCAGCATGGTTTGTTGTCATAGCATCTGCGCCAGACCGATTTAATTGCTCTTTTAATCTCTTGTCAAGCTCTGTTCTCTCCCTATCCCATTCACATTTCCATCTCTTTTGATTCTCCTCCCATTTCTTGGCGGCACCTCTATACCGTCCCTTGGAGTTCTTGTTTCTTTTTCTCTTTGACTGCGAATCAAAAGTGTCAATAGCACATGGATAATTCTCTTGCTCCAAACACTGAGGACACCCATCTCTCCCAAAGTTACTCTTTGTTCCATTACTCGGTGGCCCAAGTTCCATACTTGATCGATTACTTTCATTTGAATCAGTAGTTTCTGATCTAACAGGAGCGGATTCAAAGCCAGAGATTTTGGCAGACTCAAATTTGTCATCCCACAGCAAACCTTTAAGCTCTTTGTGGACGGAAGAGTATAGATTCGACAAAAGAAAGTCAGGAGCATCGGGACCGTTGAATCCATCATAAATCCCCACGAAGACCCATCCATGCTCATCTGAAACAACAACATGAACACGATCCTCCCCGGCTTTGCCTTGAGCCCAATGCAGATTTTGACTCTCCAAAGAATCATCATCCTCCAAACTATCATCACTACTCAAGTTAATACTACTTACAGTCAAATTCTCGTTGTGTTTATCTGGATTTATTATCCAATCCGTTTCTTTCACAACACCTTTTATTGGAGCAACAATTGAGTTCTGTCCTCGTGATATCGTTTTCGATATTGCTCTTTGCAGAACTCTAATCAACGACCTCTTACCTGATCTCCGCTTAAAAGCAAAGCCTCCATGAGAAAAACTCCTCTGAAACTGCTCGGAACTACCCTTTTCAAGAGGACCCGAGAACAACCCACGATCCAGGGGACCCGACATGAATCCTCTCTCAATCGGACCAGACAAAAACCCTCTTTCCAGTGGACCGGAACATGAGATTAGACCCGAAGACCCGGTTAAAGGACCCGAATTCACAGAACCAATAAGGCTTCTCGGAATTGGTTGGAGAGGAATCGAAGCAAAAGAAGTGGAGCTTTCAAAAGCTGCAGCTCTATCCATGCTGTTATAGACATAAGGATATATAAACGCCGTTGAGAGAGGCGTCGACGTGTTGGCGCTGACGGAGGCACCGGAAATAGTACGGAAAGTGGTGGCCTCCTCGGAGTGGACTTTGGACAAGGATATTCGAGCAGGGTCGGGGCGAACGTAACAGAAGGAGTGACCCAGACCCTCGTCGAGCGGGTCTGATATCAAAAGCGACATGTCATGTCTTCGGCGAGCGTCTCCGCCGCCCCCGGTGAAACACACGGTGAGCTTACCCAAACCATTACCCATTGACCAAAAAAGTAAAGAAAAAAGAAAAGCTTCAACTTTTGTGGTACACCTAGCAAGAAGAAGAAGATATAAAAAGAACAAGGAAGGAGGTCGTTTCCGAAGTTCAAGTTGTGGGTTTCTTATCTTGGTTGTTGGGGTAAAACAGTGGATGAAAATTTCGTGGCAGATCGAGAGAAGAAGAGGTGTGAAGCAGACAAGAGGAGGGAGGAAGGAAGAAAGAAAGAGACGCGTTGACTTTGAAGATGGGAGTGGAGATTAAAAGTAATTTTCTTAATTTGGGTGCTTTGTGTTTTTTAAAGAGAAATAAATAAAATGGGGTCTCCTCCCTTATTTACTTTTAAAGTGTGTGCGCCGTTGACTTAAAGGAAACCAGTAAAGTAAACACAGTTTGGGGGATTGAGAAAGAGATGACTTTTGAAGACATAAGTGGAGGGTGGGTTTGTTGTAATGAATGGAAGAGCTCTGACCTCTTCCCTTCCCTTATTAAAGTGCGTGGGTTACAATCTCTCTTTCGTTTTCGTAAAAATAACTTCAACTTATTTATGTATCTTATTCAAACAGAACAAATAGATCTTTTTGTTTAATTTTATAAATTTTCAGGTTTGAGGTTGCGAAAGATTATTAGGTAGGCGTAAAAATACCTCCTAATCAATTCATGTTATGATTTAATTTAATAAGATTTATTTATGCATTCAAATTATAACACATTTCAATAATTTAATTTAAGTTATTATATTTGCCGATGATTAGAAAACTCAACTGAATACTTTTTGGTTCAATTTATTTTAAAACTTTTGTTGTAGAAAATTGACGAATTTATTAATTAAACCTTAATTATGTTGTCTTAAACATTTTAACTTCATTTTAAAAATATTATTATTTATTTAAAAAATTTATACAAGTTTAAGAGCAAATACAACCTATTATACTTTTAGGATTAAAATTTTATGTTTACAATTTATTCATTTTTTAAATTTACAAAATTTAATAGTCAACCGATATTATAAATACTGGACGGTACTAATACAACAGTCGTAATTTCAACTGGACGGTACTAATATGGTACTGGTAATTTCAGTATCGTTTTCACGGTATGATTAATATGGTATGTGATATATAAGTCCTTTTCTTATTTTAAAAAATCAAAAAAAAAAATTTTAATTTTCAAAATTCAGATCAAACTAAACTTGTAAAGTTTGACTCTTTGAACTTACGCGTAACCCTAACTCAAAAATTCAATATTTAAAAAGAACATTTGACCCTACCCAATGTTCAATTAAATCGAACCGTTGATTAACTTTAGATCGGGCTTAACTAATCACCCCTATTTATACTTATATTTGTCCATATATGAACTTATTATTATAATAAATTAATACTTTAACATGCTTGTGCCTCGTCGAAACAAAATGGCTCGCTGGCTTTTACTGTACACCTGCCTGGAAGTTGCGTGGACAATTCTTGGGGTGGAAAAAGTATGAACAAACTTAAAAGCAGGAACGGACCCAGTGACTTGGAATGTAAGAAAGAAGTATTTAGGTCAAGACAAACGGTTTGGAATGATGGAAAGAAGTATTTAGGTGAAGACAAGCAGAATATGGATATAATTATGGAACTTTGTAGGAAACTTTTGAACTTTGTAGGAAACTTTTGACTATGTATTAATAAACTTAAAAGCAGGAACAGACCCAGTGATTTGAAATGTTAGAAAGAAGACCCAGTGGTATTCCAGCCTATATATAAACAAATTTCACCACCCAAGCTAGTCAAAGTTGTAACAATTGTACCAAGAGTGTGTGGTGATCAATCCACCTCTTGGAAACATGCCAGAAACAGGCTTCTTTCTTCGGTCCTGCAATATTAATATAGTGATTATAAGCACAAGCAACCAGTTTGTGTTCAGTCAGATTGCTCCAAATCATTCTTTCCATGCCATTTTTTTCTTCATTTTCCCTCTGCTTCTTAACATTGTTGAACTCAAGTATCAGGGAAATGATTCTGATTCTGCATTTGAAAAACACCCCATGACAGTTCTGTTCGCCACTGGTTGTTTGCTGGTTTATTGCCTGGGATATGCCGTCGAGTTGGCAAAATTCTCAGGTAATGCTCAAATGTATGCGATTTTTGTTCATCGTTTTAACTTCGTGTTCGGGTGTCTATCTATAGCTTCCCTCGCATCCATGATCTTTCCAAGCTCAATCCGAATATTCTTGTATGGAATCTGTATCATTGTTTCGGTGGATCCTCAGCTTCTCTTCAACACAACTCAGATGGTTTATGTCTCCATTAGGAGTAGATTTCTTCGTACAGCTATGAGGGATCGAGGAGGCATACTTCCTGTGTTTAACCAACAGGCTCGGACACATTCAGTGCATCCTATACATGTCAACTCGGATTAATAGCGGACTTTACAACCGACAGTTACCCTTTGGTCAACGTTATATGTAACTTTTCACGAGAGTTAACTACACTAATGAATACTCTCCATCTTGTATTATGGGACTAAGTACAACTTCTATTTTTTGTTTATTTGGAAAGCAATTCAGCTATACTAATAATAAAACTGTCATTATAAAAACTAAAAAACGCACTCTTTCTACTTTGTACTAAAATAAAACCACTTACTTATTTTATTTTAGTATACCCATATGTTAAAGAGTTGTTCTTATCTTTCTTATTATGCTTTGAATCTTCCTTAATTAATTCCAATCTGAATCTTGTTTAATTAGCTGATCATTAATCTTCATTAATGTTAGATTGTTGCTTTTGATTAAAGTTGGTATTGGAAACTAAGCCTTGGTACGTACACGGGATAAGGTCTTAAAATGTCAAAAAGAGAATAATAGTGTAGTTAATAATTCAAAGGAAAAACTAAATGGTGAATTAGATTCTTAGTACAATGTTTTACACTGTGAGGGATCGAGGAAGCATACTTCTTGTATAACCACAACTAGGATTATACTTAGAGATGGCAATAGCTTCTGCCGGGGCAACCATGACCAAAGACCCAGTTAGGTCCAACCCTAAGCATGAACCTCAGCCCAACATAATTTAAATTATAAATTAAAAATAAAATCATTTTTAATAAAATAATTTCTGCAATAGTGTCAGCCTCAAGCTTACTAGCCAACCCGAGCTTCATTTGTTGACCTTGAGGTGGCCAAATGCCATCCATAACTATATTATACTTTTTTTTGTGTGTAATGTTATGTGCAATTATTTGCCAAAGTTTTGGACTCAATGAACACTCTCCATCTTGTGCTATGGGACTAAGTAGATTTTCTTTTACTTGGAAAGCAAATCACCAATACTTATAATTGGATATAATGACAATTACAGCAAGAAATGTATACTTATAACTAGATATAATGATAATCACACTATTGGAGGTGGAAAGAATATCCATTTTTTTGGTCAAAACTCAGGGGACCATAATCTTATATCGGTATTATATAGAAAAGGAACTAAGAAAAAAAAATTGCAATGTAGTTGAAATTTCCCAGTTCCATCAAATACAAGATTAGTTCTTAAGCTTTTGATTGGTCTCGGATTAATGTGCAATTCAACTAATTTACTTTATTAATTTGATTATCTACTTAATCATTAGGTCCAACTTCCTAAC
>JAOQMP010000008.1:38367594-38382760 GCA_027563575.1 Erythroxylum pedicellare
TTGACTTACATGTTTTAACTTTATTTTTAAAATATTATTATTTATTTAAAAAAGTTAAGTTGATATAAACAACAAATGCGTTTAGTTGTTAAAATTTTAAAAGGACTGGGGTGTTTAGATATGCATAATTTTCTATGTTGACCAGATTGACATTATAGTGGGGTGGGTTTATTTTTATC
The DNA here is from genome assembly GCA_027563575.1 of Erythroxylum pedicellare. Taxonomy (NCBI): domain Eukaryota; kingdom Viridiplantae; phylum Streptophyta; class Magnoliopsida; order Malpighiales; family Erythroxylaceae; genus Erythroxylum; species Erythroxylum pedicellare. Next base: position 38,367,774 of record JAOQMP010000008.1, read on the forward strand.
AGTCAAAGGAGTTTAATTCATAATTTCGTGAAGAACACGGGCATTCTGGAGTGTACAGTAGAAACGCCAGCTGAAATCGCGTGAGACACGCGCACAAGTGAAGGAGCGTAGAAAATTGACGCGAAGGTGAAAATACGAAAAGTCAAAGAGACGCAGCTATTTAGAAAAAAGAAAGAACGCGCTTGGAAAAGCGTGCCACAATCACCGTTAGATCTGGTGTGTGAGAGAGGATTGATGAAAGCAAGGGCTCACTGACACCTGGCACGTCACGATACCTGTAAGACGTCGTTTGTCAATTCCAGGTTTCCCGAGCAATCAATCCCTCCGCAGCCTCACCTTGACAGTCCATTTCTCTTTTCTTTATTAATTAATTTCATTTTGTTCTTATTATTGCTACAGATAATTAGACAGAATTTAATGTAGGCTAGCCGTGTTTCTGAGTTGACTTTATGGCTTATCTGAATCACATATTTAATCAAACAACGTTGGGTTAACACCAATTATACTTGTAACTTCAAATCAATCATTCGTACTATTAACTTCGTACTGCATCTCTAAATTGGCGATCAACTTTCTAGCAAACAATTTTCACCTTAATGTATACATACATATTTGCAAGCATTAACTTTAAATGTCCTTGTCAATAATAAAGTCCTTTTAAGACAAAGTTTGAAAGACAATGCTTTAAAGAAAGTTACAACTTATGAATCGGGTAATTAATCAACTTTGTTGGTGTCAATGGGCCTAACTTCTCAAATATGCTTCTTTCAAACTTTAACCTCAAACGTGTAATATAATTAAATAGAACCTAATCAATGTTATTTTTTAAGATTTGTCGCAGTTTGGGTTGTGTTGTCACTTATTGACTGTCATCTAGAAGTTCAAATAAATGAATATGATTGTGTTACATTTTATGGAAGCAATGGTAGAAAAAGGACTACAATGTGTATGCGGTTGTAGTGTGTGAAAGAAACTAAGTTTTCATATATATTAAGTAATTAACATCAACAATTTTATACTGAGATATGAGAGGTCTAAGTTTGCATCAATTAAAACATTTTATGATTCAAAGTCATCATCATTCAAAATTATTACCAAAGTGGAGAAACCTCCTAAGCCACCATCTCCATAATCCACTTGCTTGACCCACCCAAACCTTCCTTTCTTCTTCTTCCTCAACATTCAATTATCTTATTAATTTCCGTTTAACCAATTAAGTCAAGTTCTCAATTTTGACAAACATTCACTTCACTTTTTGTCTGTCATTTGACATGCACTTCTCCTTCTTTTATCTCCCTTTGTTCTAGGTAATTTCTATATCGATAAAGTAACTAAGAATACATTGAAAGGGTTAGGCAAGATGGTAAAGAAGGGAGTTTCATTTTCTTATCAAATCAAGATTCCATTTCTTTAAGCAACGTTTCAAATAAAATAACTAAACAAACCAACCCAATATAGAGATGTATACCCATTATAATAACCCAATAATACCTTCATACAAAAATAACCAAGACATTGCTCTAACTGTGGTTATTCTTCTATCTAATATTTTCTTTTGTAACTATTCTACGCTCATGGATGATGACCTTCAAAGTATAAATAAAATATATTAACAAAAAGAGTGGTTCTGCTTGGCATGTAACAAAACAAGTTGGTATATGGGTATTAAATAATAAAGAAAAAAAAGAAGGATGAGTTATTAAATTAGACTAATAAATGATAGGGTGATCTTGAAATTATCCACTATGCAATTAAAACACACTTTTTGGGTACCCAACACAAGTTTTCAAAGGATGCAGATGACACTTCCATGATCTTATTTCAAATATTGACTTGCTCCATTCAAACTTATAGATAATTTGAATAACTTAACTTATGTTGTTCAAGAGAAGAATTTAAGATGGTGGCTTGGATACATTGACCCTAAGATAGTTAGGGATACAAATAATCTTTTCTATATCTTTAGTCTGATTCAGTTATGATTTGCATGCCTTAGTATCCTATATATTAGCTTTTATCTCTTCCCTCTCAACAACGTGGGTGATTTCGTTCTTCCTTGTTTTTGGCGGACATCGTTTTCTATTACCTTGTGGACCTTTTCTTCTACTAGATGCTTCACAAGATTGTTGTTACCCCTTAAGCTTTTACAACTCATTAGTTAGTTATGAAGATTGGCTCTTATTTTCGTTAGTAAATTCATTGAAGCATGATGATGGCATGTCAATCAAAAGAAAGGTGAAAACGAACTTATCCAACATGAGTTAGATACTAAATTTAATCTTCTATTGGTGAATACCTTAGATACCATCATTGGATGATGATTCAATTGGAAACTTGATAAGCAATTTACATTAGATAAATTATGCACAACCTTGCTAAGAAGTTGAAAAAAATATCTCAAAGTTTTGGCCAATTTGGAAATCATTAAGCTTTATAGTGACCTATGTTCATTAGCAGTCCCTAAATAGGTTAAATGAATTCTTTATCAAAAGGCTTAGCCCCTAAATGAGGATATGGTCACCAGTTTTGTCCTTGAATTCTTTGAAAAAGGTGAACTCCTTAAGGAAATCGGTAAATCCTACATTTGCTTAATTCCCAAAACCTCAAATCCAAAATCCCTGTATGAGTATAAGCCAATTTCTTACCACAATTTCCTATATAAAATCATCTACAAGTTATTGGAATCAAGGTTGAAGATATTGCTTAAGTCTTAAACCAGTGACACGTAAAGGGCATTATTAAAAAATAGGTTGATATGTGATAATGTTTTAATTGCTTATGAGTTATTTAAAGGATATTCAAGAAGAAATTACATAAAGAATTATACTATAAAAGTGGATTTCCACAAGGTATATGATTTTATCAGTTGATAATTCATCTCCAATCTCCTTGAGGCTTTTGGATTTGTAGGAATATTCAAAAATAAGATAAAAATACAGTGAAATGACATAATTTATTGTGTTATTACATAGTTAACTAACTGGAATCTTTAAAGGTGGTAAATGTCTTAAACAAGGGGTTCTATAATGGCTTTACTTGTTTGCGTATAAAAGCCTTGGCAAGATTAATGAAACACAATATTTCCAAAGATCCTAATTCCAAATACCATAGTAAATGTATGAAGATAAAGCTATTTTTTCTTTTCTTTTATTAATGATCTCCTCATCTTCTCCATAATACATGATTAATCAATAAGCAACTTAATGACTTCCCTTCAAACCTTTAAATCTATGTCTAGTTAAGCATGACTTTCCCTAAGAGTCAGATGTTCCTTTCAGCTAGTGCAAACCAGAGATCTAATTAGTTTTTTTTATCATTTTTAGAATACAAGGCAAGTAGCCTCCATTTTTGTATATTGGATTACTTATTTCAACAGGAAATTTATAGAGAATGTATTCCATTACTAGAAAATATATAAAAAGTTAGATAATTGGATTAATGAAGCATTGCCATATACAGGGAGGTTACCTATGATTAAGTATGTGCTAAACTTAATACATACTTATTAGACTTCACATCTTTTCCTTGCCAAGAAGTTAACTAAAAGAATTGAAAGCGCAATGAGAAACTTTTCTATGGTAGGCATATAATAGGAAGTACAATGCAAAAGTGACATAGAGTGAAGTGTGTAAGCTAAGGGAAGAGAGATATTTAGGAATCACTTCAATAAACCTTAGCAATAAGGTGTTTATAGTTAAGAGATTGAAGAGGTTAATAGTGAATAAGGAACATTTATAGGTTAAATGGGTACATACTTCTATCTTAAAAGGTAAAACTATATGGAAATAGAAAGTTAGACCTTTTACATCACTGTTCATATCATAAATGTTCAAGTTCAGAGGAAGTGTACCAAACAACTTCAAATGCAAGGTGGGAAATAGGGAATTGACCTTACTATACTTTGATAATTGGAGTGAGGCTAGCCCCTTTTTTTTAACACATAACTTATGGTGCTGCAATGTTGGAGAATTTCTCTATTAATTCCAAAGTAAAAGTATGGATAACTGGGGAGCAATGTAGTAATGTTTTGATAGAAATAACCTCATCTCTATCAAGTATAGTCCTACACCAAAAAGACATGACCAATATATTTGGCTCAAGCATTCCTTAGGTGTCTTCAATAATATCTATTTTAAAGAGATACTTAAAACAAAAGGGTGGATATTAAATGGGATAAAGTTGATATCGATTGAGCGTATGCTATCTAAAGTAGCGTTCTTCTTATGGTCAATGGAAACTAAGATAATTAACACATTGGATAGGTTATGATACATGAAGATAGTGAATAGATGCCTCTTATGTAAAGAGCATCCAGAAAATCAGAACCATATTTTCTTTGAATGCAAATTTTCTAAGGAATTACTAATCAATGAGAAGGAGAACATGAAATGCAACACAATAATAGCAAAAGCAGAGAGAATCTATATAGACATGTAGAAGGGGCTGAGAGGGGAAAAAGAGACCATAATCTAAAAATGGGAAATACCATAACATTACCAAAATGAAGTACTAAGGATTTAAAGCTTTTGGAAAAGTAACTTGGTTGTAACAGCTGCAATACTCACATAGGATAGATTATAGTTGTTTTTTGTAATATCTCTTTATTTATGAATCTTTAATTCTTTAAAAAAAAGATAGACAAAAGTCATCTAACTAGCATATACTTCGCGAATGATACTAAACTATGGTGTCATGTTGATATATGCTTAATTGATTGTATAATTATTCCATAATACTTAGTGATTAATGACATGAAATTGATTAAGATACTTACTTTGACTCATATGTGATTTTAGGCACAATTTAAAAGCAAAAGAGCTAAAGTGCGTCAAAAGCACTCTATGTAAGTCATTTTTTGAATCTTCATATCCCCTGCTCTTGAGGGAATAAGAATGAAGAAGATTAGAGCAAATAAAGACAAGAAGAAGACAAGAAAATGAAAAAATAAAGTGAAGAACCAAAATATGAATTATCTCACGGCTATTGGAAAATTGCAACTGTTGTCGGGAGTGACAACTAGCTACTTTATTCACTACTCATCTTCAGTTTTGGGTGGAACAACTAGGAGACAACTAGCTCCCACACATGCTTCTCACCATGGACAGCTAGCTACCTTCTCACGGTGATGCCAATAGCCAATACCATGCAATTGCCATGTATGCTACAGTGACACCTTGCAGCCAAACATCTCACGCCCACCATCTAGCTCCTATGCAAGGTGACCAGCTACCGCTCCACTTAGGTACAAAGAACATGTTGTGTGTGACTTGAGTGGAGGGTTGAAGAAAAGAATAGGAGGCTGAAGTAAAAACGTGTATGGAGTGGGGCTGCACTTTGATTGGAGAATAAAACACTCACGACCATGAATTAATTTTGCATGGACATGAGAATTAAGTCACGACCATGCCAAATTATTGCATAACCATGAGTATTAACTCACGACTATGTAATATAATTGCATGAGTGTGAGTCACTCTCACACTCATGCAACGTTAAGTCACGAGTGTGACACACAGTTACACTTGTGATAGCCCCATGCACTACTGTGAGGCCTTAAGATGGCACCTCACCCAATTTTTTAACCTAGCGTTTTAATATATACTGAGGGTGTGATGGCACAAAGGTTTTACGAAAGAATAGGTGTGTTTTTGGCTGGGGAAAAAGGAAAGGAGCTCTCAAGAGATCGAAGAACAGTGGGCAATGAAGCTCTCATATATGGAGAGACCTATACAAGGGTAGCTTTCTCGACATCAGTTCAGAGGTGACATTGATGCCGATGGCCCAGTTAAGTGTATTTCTCATTGTATTTGTTGTTCTCTTTCTCTCTTTAGAAATTGATTGTGTTATCTGGTGTGTGTGGATTTGAGTATTATGAAAAGATGGTTTCAATGCGTTCATTGGATCATTTTATTACAAACCCATTGCTAGAATATTCAATGTAATCCATAATTGTTAACTTGAAATTCACTTGTAGCAACTAATGGTTTGTAATCATTAGGGATAACATAACCTAGGTTAAATAATCCGAGCTTAAGTGATTATTGCTTAGATTGGTCTGTTTTTTTCATTCGTAAGGTGAATGTCCGATTAAATCTAGAGAGTGTTTCCTAGATTATCCACTAGCTATGGTCAATTAACGAGCTCTTTTTAATTAACTATGACTTAAGGAAAATCGGGATTAACAATGCTTGTTGTTAATCTACGACTAATAGTTCAAAGAGTGATGTGAAGACAACAATTCAATGAAATATGTTTAATAAGGTGTAGGTCGAGATTGAACCAAAAAAACAGACTCCTAATGAATTCACCATTTTCACCATTTTTGCATGTTTTCTTTAATTTTCTTTTGCTAGTTTAGCTTCATTTTATTTTCTTGTTTAATAAACCAACCAACCCCCCATAACCTAACCATTATTGAATATCAATTCAAAAGCTTTATACACACTCTCTGTGAGATTAACCTAGACTAACCACTATTATAGTAGTAGTCTAGTCTATTTTGTGTAGTGTTACGATGTGCTATCAATTTTACTAAAGATTTAAAGCTTTTGGAAAAGAAACTTGGTTGTAACAGTTGCAATACTCACATAAGATAGATTATAGTTAGTTTTTGTAACATCTCTTTATTTATGAATCTTTAATTCTTTAAAAAAAAGATAGACAAAAGTCATCTAACTAGTATATACTTCGTGAATGATACTAAACTATGGTGTCATGTTCCGATGGATTACATTTAATTGCCATTAAATATGCACCTGAGATATACTTATTAGGTAATTAAAGTAGTAGTTTGTCATGGAACACTCCCTTAGTTATACACAAGGCTATGCTAAAATTATGACAAGATGGTATTATATGAATATATAGTAAAGAATTTATGATGGGAACCTTAGATATTAAGATCTTAAAAGCTAACGTACTCCATTTTTAATCAATCCCTAAAGAAGGTTAAACTAGATTAAAAACATAATCATAATCCAATGATTATAAAAATCATGAATTAAAGGTATAAAAGAATCTTGTCTCGTTGTTATGAAGAACTAAAATCAAGATTATAAGATGATTTGAGCAATATAAGAAAATAACTTAATAAGTTTAAAAATTTCTTTGAAAAAAAAACTCTCACAATTTATTATTGATCTCGAACTAAAAAGGAACAAAATTTAAATACTAAAACATAAAATATAAATTTGAATAAATTCTAAGGTTTCTATTAGGTGCAATTTATCTATGCTAGTGGGTTAGGTCATGTTGTCTGTGGACACTTTTAACACTATTAGACATAGCCTAGGACATACCTGTCTAAACAAACTATGGATCTTTTTTTTATTTTAAGTGAATTTGGAACAATATGAGATATGCCTCTAGGTAGAGACTATCAATCTCATTATAATTGTATGAATTAGTATATGGTCTTAGCCAAAACTGTGGTTTTACATCATAAATCTATCTATAACTTTTGAATATGAACATGATCTAGGTCACTCACTTGTGTTAGAGACCATGTCTTACCACTAAGTTGTTCAATATGTTACATGAATAATATATAGCCATATTAGAGTCGTGTTTATATCCAAATCTTCTCCAAAATTAGCTCAAATAAATTTATACAATGCTCATCCTTCAATTTGGTTTGATTTCATATATGTTGTCATTTCTCTCATCATTTTATTAAGTGAATCCTAAAGCATTTTTATACTTACTTATGTAATTGGTCCATTCAACAAACTTAAAGAAATAACAGAAACTTGATTCCCATCATTCGCTCCTTCTTTGAAAAGATTCATTTTAGAATCATCACCAACATCATAAGGTATTAATTAAAAAAAACATTAAAAGTAGCACTCATATTATACTCACTTGAAAGATTTAATTTATAATTATTATTGTTGATTTATTCAATAATTTAAAACAGGCTTTCTCCTCCTTGATGCAATTTAGATCTTCTTTGATTTGGAAATATCGCCTTTTTTATATTCACCCTATCTAATAACCTAATTTAAAGGTGATTCTAGTTCTCCCTTTGTTAGCTTGCATTTATATTCTTCATTTTCCTTTTCAATGTATCCCTAAACATTTCCATGCGGTTGTCTAACCATTTTAGTTTTTTTGACCATCCAAAGTACTTGTCTCGTGCATAGGTAAAGGAATTAAATCCAATAAAGTTAGTGGGATAAAGCCATAAATAACCCCAAAATGTGAATATCCTTTTATATTATAAATAACTTGATTATGCGTAGCTTCAATGAAAGACAAGGATAACTTTTTAAATTCTTTTGAATGATATGTCACAATAGTAGTCAAAGTCCTATTTGGTTCCTCAATTTGACAATTTTTTAAGGAAACAAGTGCTTGAAACTAATAATTCATTTCTTAACTTTTCCCAAGATCCTTTCAAAAGTAGCTGAGAAACTTAACATCTCTATCAGACATAATACTCCTAAAAACACCATAGACTTATATTATCTTCATAAATACTAAATTAGCTATGTAAGATATATCGTCAGTTTTATTATATACAATGAAATGTAAAAATAACATTGATAGAATCTTTATCTCCTTTTAAACTAGGTAAACCGAAAACAAATCTATAGAAATGTCAATCAAAGGTTCAATAAGAACTGAAAAAGGAGTATACAAACTATATGACATAACCTAATCTTAGCTTGTTTATATATAATGCAATTAATACAAATTCTTTTGACATCATAACACATTTGAGGCTAAAAAATGTTTTAAAAAATATTTAAAGTCTTTTTAATTATAGAATGACCCGTCAATCCTTTTTTATGGGCCTCATGTAGTGATGGTAGATTGGCTCGAGCCTAGCTCGGACTAACCTAGCCTAAAGTCAATGGGGTTGGCCCTAGTTGACTAACCATTGAGTTGACCTTGAGCTAAAAATTAAAACTATTTAAGGCTTTCAAGCTATGCTCGAGCCTAAACTTTAATACACAGCCAACTTGTTCTACTATTATATAAATACCATACTTTTGCTTCTCTCTTTTATAGTTTTACTTCTCTTTCTCTCTCTTTTACTGTTCTGCTTCTCCCTTCTACATTTTTGCTTATTTTCATTATTTTTTCTTCTCTCTTTATCCTTAATCCATTAATTTCTCGTTGGCTTTTCTACTTTTACTTCTTTTTTTTCCTTATTCCATTTAGTTTTTTCTATTCTTCTACTTGGTGAAATGAAATTAAAACATATATTTATTCTGTTTTTGATTTACTATTTGCACTATGTTCTTTCTTAATATCCATTTTTGCCTTTTGTGATCTATTTGCAATTATGTGAATTTTTTAAGTTCTTGTATCTTTGCAATCTATCTGCAATTAGATGTCTTCACATTTTTGTAACATTGTTCTTCTGTATAGTTTTGTATTGAGTTTTTTTATGATCAGTTATAGTTTTTGGTTAATAAAAAATTGATGGTACTCTCCTCCTTTAATTACCAAGGAAGAGAAAAGGAAACAAGGAGAGAACAATCGTGAATTGGTGAATGTCTAGGCCGATGGTTGGATGCCTCATGTTTGAGCTTTGGTGAGTCTTAAGCAACGTAAAATTTAAATGAGCTTAGGCTTGAATTAAGCATCCTAAGCTTGATTGAGTTTTAGGGTAGGCTTGGACCATAAAAAATGTGTTAGTATGGGCTTAGGCTATAGGCAACCTAAGCCTACCGACCCATTACCATTCCAAGCCTCACATGCTAATAACTATCTCAAATAATTCTTTGGTACATATAATTTATTTTCCTTAAACAAAAACCTATCAGTCATAAAGAAACCAGTTTTATCATAAGTTATAAAAGTAGATGGAAAAACATCATTATTCTTATATAGTTCCTTAACAATCTCAAAGCTTAATAATTTTATATTTAAGATTGTAACTAAGGCTTACTTTTGGGACGAAATATCATCAACAATATTTTAAGCCTCATTCTTTGGCCTCATAGTCCAATAACTCTCTTAAAGAGCTCTTAGATACACATAATTTATTTTCCGTAGACAAAGGCTCATCATTCCTAAAGAATTTTTCAACACTACTTTTCTTATAAGCCCTAAAAATAGAGACAAAATCATCATTATTCTCATATAGTTCCTTAACATGCCTAAGGCTTAATAATTTTATATTCAAGATAGTAATTAGGGTGTACTATATTCATCCTCCGTAACATTTTCTTTACCTTATATTTGATCACTTAAAGAAACATTTTAATAAACTCCATCCACATATAATATTGACTCAACTTTTCTTTCCTTTTAAAATGCTTCAAGGACTTATAATTAATGTGAATAATAAACTATTGAATCAGAAATGATGTTTCCAAGTTTCCAAAGTCCTCACTAATGTATACAGTTTCCTTGTCAAAAGTTAAATTGTTAAGTGTAACTTCATTGAGTTTCTCACTAAAATAGGCAATTGATTAACTTTCTTCTATCAAAATAATGCCAATACCTATTCCTAATGCATCAAACTCAATCTTAAAATTTATGAAAATTTTATAGAAAGCTAATAAAGGAGCTAAACTTGATCTTTCTTTAAGATTGAGTTTGACATCTTAATCAATCTATTCATTACTTAACACCATCATCATCAAATATCCTAATGCTAACATTGAATCCTCATCACTTTTGTCTTCAATCTTGATCTCCCTATACTCTCTTATGATCATTACCTTTTTGTTATAAAAATTTGGAAGCTATTTATTTTTTCCCCCAAAAACAAAAGCACTTAATATCATCAGTTTGAGTTTGAGTTTCAAATTTACCCTCCACATTGTTAAGCACTTTCCCTCCTTCTTTGGGTGGCTCAACTTTAGCTTTAAGACTAGCTTTGTCATCCTCATTTCAACTTGATTTTCATGAGGATAAACCAAAATTCCATTATAAGTGGTTAACCTTCATTTCTAGTTTCCTTTCTACCTTCATGGCTATATGAATCATATCTTCCAACTCAATATAATGTAGCAATTCTACCACATCCATAATCTCAAGATCCAAACTATTTAGAAAAATAACCATGATGGCTTCTCAATCCTCCTCTATATTAGCTCAAATCGTGGCAATCTCCATCTCTTTACAGTGTTCCTCAACATTCTTCAACCAATTAGAGAGGCGTTAAAATTTTTGGAGAAAATCCATATAATAGTGATTAAGGATAAAGTGCCTCCTCATGATCAGCTTCATATCCTCCCAGTTATCAATAGGCCTGTGATAGTTCCTTCTCCTATTTGTCACAAACTTACCTTATCAAATAACAGTAAATTCAACAAACTCAATAATAACAAAATTTACTTTATCTTTTTCAATGTAATGATGGTAGTAAAAATAAGTTCCATCTTCTTTTCCGAATCTAAATAGGCCATAGGATAATTTCTCTTTCGAAATAAAAGAATATTCATCTTAATGTTCCCAAGGTTATTATTTAACCCAGGCTCTTTGTTATTGCCTCTATCTTGCAATTGGATAAAGTAATAGGTCATAATTATTATAGAGAATCTGCATGGCCTAATTATTTTCTAGTAATGCAATCACCTCGATGTGCAATATGCCCATATTATTTCTTAGTGGTTGGTAACTATCTTGCAAGTCATCTACTTTTTCTACCATCATTGAAATCTTCTTGGAGCACTTGTTTTTGTTTTTGTTATATATTAGCTCTTTGTGAAGATTGTCCCCTTTGTAACTTGGCTATCGCACTATCTTACAACCCAACCTATCTCTAATATTGGCAAACATCATATTCATACATTCAAGTTGTTATTACATAGTTTGAAGAATGATAACTGGGAGGATATGAAGCTGATAGACATGCTTCAACCTTCGAAAGAAGTTTTATAAATAACCTCATAATACTTCATCATATGTTTCTCTCATTCAATATCACCTAGTTCACTTATGTTTCACTCTAAATTTTTGTCTTTTCTCTACTAATTTTGCTCACTCACTCTTGCCTTTTACCACTCATTTTTTCTTCTAATTCTTTACTAAATTGATAACAATAAATTAAGGAATAAATATTAGTATTTAATCAATCTCAATTCTTAATACATTTAATGAAAATTAAAAAGCTGATAATGAAAATAAAATAAAAATTAAGAGACTAAAAATAATAGAAATGGATTATAGAGTATAATCATTTATGTATTTGGACAATAATCCTGAATTTTAAAAAGGTGATATTTTTTAAATAGGATTCTCAATTCTTAAAAGAATTTCAAAGATAGGTTAGAAAAGTTTAAAAGAAGAAATATTTTATTCATAACAATTATTAATTAACTCTTTTCCATTCTTTCTTTTTTATCACAGGAATGTTCTTTGTTCCCTTTTTTATAAACTGTAAAGATATTGCATAAAATGGAAGGCACGAAGAAAATGCATAAATGAAATAAAGAAAGAATGAAAGGATGCCAAAAAAAGAAAGAATTTCAGAAGAAAATAAAGAATGTATCAAGAAACAAAAAAAAAAAGATAGATATAAACTGATATTCAGAACCAAATCTCTATGCCAAACTAATGCAAACCTAAAAGCTTAAGATTTTGAAACCTAACATATTTGATTTATAATCAATATCCTAGGAAGTTCAAACTAGATTAAGGATAAAATCTTAACCTAATGGTTATATAGAATTATGAATCAAAGTATATATAAAAAAACTTGACACATTACTACTAAGAACTAAGTCTAAGATTCTACTTTATTATGAATGCCACAAGAAAAATAACTTGATAAGTTCAAAATTTTCTTTAAAGAACTAAATAGAAAACTCTCACAATTACATTGATGATCAAAGATATCTCTAACTGAAAAGAAACAATCCTTAAATGCTAAAATATAAAACTATGATTTCTAAATGTAAATAAAAACTAGGATTTTGACTAGATATGATTTGGGCCACAATTGTGGACTATGTTATGTTGACCAAAGATAATTTAACATCATTGGCCAAAGCCTAGGGTATGCCCATGTCTAGAGAAAGTCCATTATTTACATTTTTAGGTGTTCGGTGTAGTTTGAGGCACGTCCATGGAAAGAGATGGTGGATCTCACTATAACTTTACAAATTAGTTCACAAATCGTAGCCACACACTTGATTGGATGTATGAATATGTCTCTAATTTTTGAAGATGTTCATGGTCTAGGTAGCACCTGTGTTAAAGATCATATCTCATTATTCGGTTATCCAATCAGTTATACAAGCTTGCAAATGACCATGTTGGAGGTTATGTTCACATCTAAAATTTCTCCAACCATATCTTAAATTAAATTGACCAATGATCACGCTTCAATTTTACTTAATTTCACACGTATGGCCACTTTTCTCATACCTCTGTGAGCATGTTTTAAAGTATTTTCTTCCTCTGTTTCTTAATTAGTTTTCTTGGTAAACTCAAAGGGTTAAAGACTATTTTATTCTCATCAATTTAGTGAATGTGATGAGTGCTAATTACACTATGATTTTAGCATGAATTTAAGAACATTTAGCTTGTATTTAGTTATTTTTTGTGAGATTTGGTACTTAAATTAATTTATATTTTTATTTACAGGCCACATTTTAGCTATATAATAAAGATGAAGTCAATTAGGTCGATTTGAATTTGATTTGAAAAAGTTTTAAAATGACTTTTGGATAAAACATAATTTTAACATGACCTCATGTTAGTAATACAACACAAACACGATCCTGTGTTCAACTTGTGTAGCAAAAGAATGCATTATGCTTCTTAATTGCTTGGTATGTAGAGGAACACATCAAAAACACAAAAATGTGTCCTCTCCATGTTAAAAAAAAGGGTGTTTTTGACTTCTTTGATAGCTTGGTTTTATGAAGAATACAACCTAGACATGATCCCACACTCAGTAATATAGCATTTATATGATACTGTGTTTAGGCCTGTGTTCCAAGTGAGATATCTTAGATGTGGAGTAGAATAGACACAAACCCAATATAAGGTCAATATAGCATAATGTTGTTAACTCGTGTTAATGTTAAAGTTAATTTAAATTAGAATTTTTGGTGGCGTTTAAGGAATATGGGATCAACATAGTCTCATGTTGGTTAAAATTTCTAGGGTATTATTAGAAAAAGGTAATAAACATAACAAAAAGGGAGAGAGATGTCTAGAAGTACCAAAAATCAGTTCTAAAGTAGAGAAGACCCAATAATACGTTAAGGAGACACAATCTTAGAGAAAAATAAGATTCGATCAAGGTCAATCAAAAAGCATCATGATTCAAATCATGAAAACTCTATCTTTATCTTGTGTTCTTTATTATTAATTGTTGATTTTTTGTTTTGTTTTGTTATGATATAGATTTAGATGTGATTAACCTTAGGGTTATGCTTTTTGTTGATTTCCTTGATTTGATAAAAGATTCTTATTTTTTAGAATCGTTCATATTTGCTTTTTATTTTATATTGAAGTAACAAGCATAGAAGATTCAATATTCAGATTCTTATATAAGATTAAAGTAGCAAATGTAAAAGATCTTATATATGTATTAGGTTACATTATGAATAATAAGAGTTAAATGAAAACTCATTATGGGAATTTATAAAAACATATTAATGTATTCTTAAGGAGTTTTGATATAAGAGAACTTTAGTAAAAAATAATTAAGAGTAAGGATTGTATTATCTTGACTATGAGCACAAAGTTGTAACTTTGGAACCACTACAAGAAATAGTATTTTTAGTGAAAGTAAAAGTTGTAACTAACAGCAATAATATTTGTCACTATTATTAATAGTATCCAATCTTTGTAGTCATCACCTCCCGTCACAAATACCTCCGTTACTATTGAAATAGTCACTAATTTAAAAAATGGTCACAATTATGCAACACTTTTGTGACACAAATATTGACACTAAAACTTGTTAACGGTGTGACAAAATTTTATGATCATAATAATTGTACATATTTATGACAAATTTATCGTTACAAATAATATAAAGTAGTGACGAATTAAGTCGTAACAGTACTTCA
>JAOQMP010000008.1:38438551-38450004 GCA_027563575.1 Erythroxylum pedicellare
AAGTATCTCTATACTTTAATTTATGAGATCAATTACTTTCTTCATAAGAAAGAAACATAATATGTGCTAGTTTTACCATTTCAACAATATCGAGTCTTGATGAAACTACAACTAGGAATATTTAGGAATAATACATAAGTATAAATTGAATCTTATAATTATGATCTCATCATAATTTCAATTACACAGTAATTATTCCAAGGATTTTATCTTTATGATTAATAATTAAACAATTAACAAATACATAAAGATAAAGAATGTCTTTTATTGAATAATAATAATGTTAAACAAATAATTTACAACCAAAATAAATTGGTTGTAAGGGCATAAACTAACAATAATACCAGTAAGTTGTTTTGAAAGATAAAAAGGTTTGTTGAACACTAAATTCATTAGACTTATTTGTTAAGAGTGATGATACTTTTTTTAAATTTTGTGGCTCCTCTCTAAATTAGTGAACCATTGTTAAGTATTTAGGTTGAAACTTCTTGAACTACTAAAAGGCTTTTACCCTTAGGCCATATAAAAAAGGTTGGAGTTTTCCATATAAAGAAGGCTGGAGTTTTCTAGGCTAATAGACTTTAATAATTAAGTCAATATAGGCCACTTATTCATTTGTTATTTGTTAGATTTTTATATTAATTTTTAAATAATTACATCTCATAATCACCACTTTTTAGATTTAGTATTTCTTTCTTCCTTTTAAATTATTAGTTTTACTTACATTCCTTAGGTGGGATTCTTCTGGTTTACTAAAGATGATGATCTACCTTCAAATTCCCTAATCAAGATCAATCACTATGTGTAATGGAGTATGGGATATAGCATGTGGTAGGCGAACTTTTAATGCTTCAAAAGTGACGAGTTGGGATGAACTTAGACATGAATAAAGTGGATGTAGTTATATTATGGATCAATTTTCACAATATTCCTTTCGAATAGTAGACGACTTTAAAGTTGAGTTACATAATTAGTTCTCGAAGTAAACCCTTATGTCTTGACTCACAAACAGCTAAGCCTAAGAGAATAGATTATATCATAATATACATAGAGATTAAAAAGGATAAAAAGCTTCCATATTCACTTACAACCAAGACTAAATCTAGTGATCTTATAGACATTAAAATACATCTCTCCTACCTTTAAAAACCTATCAAAAACTAGTTAGCAAGATAGAGGGCTACGATAGACTCTTTAAAATTATCACTTACTTCGAACTTTTAGAGTTAAAGTCTCCTCTTGAAAGGTAAGCTCAAAATAGGGTTTTGGGCTAAAGAATAAGGCAAGATCATGCCCCGATAGGTGAGGTTGGTATTGATAGAGCTTGGAATCACCCTTTATGTCTCAGGACTTTTAGCAAAGCCAGATTTCTAGTTAGTTTATCATTGGAAACTTAAGTATGATGGAAGATACTTTAGGGTTCAACTTTAATTAGTCAAATATGGCAACTAATATTATGAAATGCTCTCTTAATGATTATGGTAAGAGCCATACGGATGAACCTAGTGTTGAGCCCTCTAAGTAGGATCTTTAGATGAGCATCTTGCCTTCAAAAGAATGCATCAAAGAAGATTTCAAGACTAGTGCTAGAATGAAGTCTAGAAGAAAGTCTATCAAGAAGAGGAATTAGTTGGGGACTACCTCAGTTGTTCTTTCCTAGTGTCAATTCTTTCTTTAAACATTAGAGTACTTAACAGTCCTCATAAATAGTAGATAGTTAAAGATATTATTCATGAAAAGAAGCTTATTTTGTTAGGTATTACTTATCTTGATCTTTATCATGGTCCTCTACTCCTATCATTATCACTCCATTATATGTTTTGCTAAGCTAGCATTCCAAAGAATGAAATTATAGAATGAATAAAAGAGGATACAAGTTGGGTCCTAACTCTATAGTTAGTGTTGGGGGATATGAATTGCATTTTGAGCTCTTAATAGGAAGAAGGAAGAAAACTTATTTAAAAGAATCTAAAGGATGAGCTCATCTTTGTAATTAATCATATTTGAGTCGCTTACTTGAATTATGTAGGGAAATTCTTCACTTGGAATAATAATTAACATGGTGACTAGTTCGCTAGGAAAAAGATCGATAAAGCCTTAGTAAATCCTACTTAGCTAGTCTCTTCAAATCAAGTTATGCTAATTTTGATCCTTCCTTTTGTTCTGATCACTCTTCAATAGAATTACTTCACCTTAACAATATATCCTCTATTAAAATTGCCTCTATGTTTAATAATTATTTAAACAAGGTTAATGGATTTCAAAAGGTGTTTCAGATTGGTTTATAGAAGCAAGTGTTGGGATATAAAGGTTACTAAATTATGGTGAAGTTGAGAACTATCAAAGATGAACTTAAATAATTCTTAATAGGGGCCCTTTTCCCAATGCTAAGGTTAATATTATGGTAACTAAAGAATCTCTCGTACATATATAGAATGACTGCTATAACCATCCTTCAAACTCTCTAATCAAAAGCCAAGAGATTTAAGCTTTGGATATTTATGCTTAAGCTCTTAACTTCCACAAGTCATTAATAAGATAAAAATCTATGATTCTTTAGCTTAAAAAAAGGAACCACAACACTAAATTCTTCCATAATTCCTTATTGGCTCATACGAATCTCAATAATTTATATTATCTAAATGATGATTCTATGTGTAGATATTAGGTTATGCTTAAAACCATTTCCTTCAATCGCTTCAAATCTCCTCTTAGTTAGAAATCCCTAAGTTAGTCTTTTATTCAGTTTCTAATAATATCACTTGCTCTAGTTTGTTCAAATCTTTGAATAAGTTCCTTACCAATCCCTTCTCTACTTTAGATATTAAGTCAACCTTATTTAATTTTAATCCTAATAAAGTTGTAAGACCAGATGGCTTTACTATTTTTTCATAACACTTGGTCTCTTACAAGTGATCTAGCTGTGGAAACTGGGTTGGAATTCTTTGATAGCAAGAAAATTCTTAAAGAGCTTGAAAAGACTTTCATTTGTCTCATCTCAGATGTTAGCTCATTTATTAGAAGTTATATTAAAGCTTATTATTAGTCCATGTCAAAATGCATTCATACAAGGAAGGAATATTGGATGTAATTTTATTCTTATTCATAAATTCTTCAAGAATTATAATGTAAAAACTTCAATTAAAATTTACTTCTTAAAGATTTATTTTAATAAGTCTTTTGATTTATAGGAATGAAACTTTAGTCTCAATAGTTTTCCTGCTTTTAAGTTTCCAAAGCTCTTCACAAATTGGGTTCAATTATACATAACTTCCATTTCTTAGAGTATTATTATTAATGGAGAACCTGATTTGATGTTTATTTGGGCTAAATGTATCAGATGAGGAGATCCCTTATCCCCTTACCTATTCAAACTTGCCATCAAATCCTTACCAGGATTATAGCTCAAAATATAGAGGAAAATGGCTTATTCAGCTTTCACTATAAATGTCAACACCTTAAAATCTTTGATTTGTCTTTTGTTGATAATTTTCTTTTATTATATGGAGTTGATCCTAACTCTCTTAAATTATTTATGAGCCTACTCACCTCTTTCTCCAAGATGTCTAACCTAGTAATTAATATAAATAAAAGCATCCTTTATCTCGATAAGTACTCCTAATGCTACCTCTTTTAGTATGATCTCAGTTCTCCAAGTTCAACAGGCTCCATTTAGATAGCTAGGACACCTTATATCCATAGAAAAAACTTCCTTTAGAGATTGCCTTCCTTTTCTAGAACCTATCAAGTACAAAACTTCAAGTTAGCAAAAAAAAATTTCTTTCCTATATAAACACATTGCACCTTATTATTTTGATATTAGCTGCACATAATTCTTCCTAAAGGACTTATCAAAGATGTGGAGAAGATGCTAAGAACTTTTTATCGTCAGGGGATGTGGACAATCCCTCCTCTTTTAGGGTTGAATAGATAGATACTTCTTGCCCAAAGAGGAAAGGAGATTAAGAATAATCTTAAGTAAATCTATGAACCAGATGCTTTCAAAATGAATTCGGAGACTATTCAATGATAAAAAAGGCAATATAGATTAAATGTATGCTTAATTACTACTTGTCTAATATCAATTTCTAGGGTTTAGCTTCTAATACAGAGTATCTTGGAATTTGACACAGATGCTTTGACCTTATGTTGTTGTGTGGAGAAAATGAAACCATATAAGATTGTATATGGAAATAATATAATAATTAAGTGATATATTAGGTCTAAAAATCAACATGAAGAAGAATTACATTTTTGTTTAAGATAACAATTCTAACTAAGATGACAATTTAATAAATATAACAGGCTTGAAGATTAAAAGACCTGCTTTTGAATACCTTAGGACTCCTATTACTACCATAAGACATATAAATAGAGATTATTAAGTTCTATTTGATGTTATCCAAAGAGGAATCGGGAATTAGAATAACAAAATCCTTTTATACACTAGAAGATTGCAACTAATATCTTTTATAAGCAATTTTAATATGCACTGGTGTTCTCACCTTTTCCTCGTTAGTAATATGATCAAGGAAATTAAGAAACCAATGAAAATCTTCTTTTAGATAGAGGATCAAAATAAATCATCACATGCCATGTTAAAATGTTCATAAGTATGCACCACTGAGGAGAAAGAAAGATTAGGGCTAAGCTCTTAAAACCAATTAACAACATGCTCTTGGCTAAGAAAATATGATAAATTCTTATATATAAGGAATTCTTATGTGCTAAGTAGATGCACACCCATTTCTTACAAGGAAAAATCTTTGGAGCATTAAACCTTAATTAAGTACCTCTTGGAACCATAAACTAGAACATAAAATGCATCATTGCGAATAAGAATACTACATCTTTATGGTTTGATAATCGACATAATTAAGGCCCATTATATAAAATCCTTAACTTCCACAATCTTAATTATTTGATGTCAATTAATGCTCAGTTTAAGTGGTAATGGGAAGAGATTGGAGTTGTCACTAGAGAGTTTTCTTATTTATTATATCCAATGTACCTTCATACCTGCCTACTCTAGCAAGAGAAAATAGAATAACCCGAATTGCTCATATTTTAGGTATGTTCACAAACAAAACATGCCTAAATTTATTCAACCTCCTTCTTTAAGGGTGAATTGGCATAATCTAGTTTAAGATCAATGTTGCATTCCAAACTTTGCTTTTATTTTATGGTTGCAAGTGAAGCAAAAAATATAAACCTAAGGTAGAATTGGAAGCATTCAAGTTAATAATACTTGTAGCCTCCATTAGCAAGAGCAAGAATCTTTGAATCACTAAGTTTTAATTACAATTAATCAACAACAATTTAGAAACAATAAATTTAGTGGTGCAAGCATATCTACATAGAAAATGTCTGGGAAAATATCACCATGTGGGAATATAAACTTAGATATAACTCTAGAAGGGATTTGAAGCTATTTAAGGTTACTCTAAGATGTTATATCTACTCAATTTGGATGGAAAGAAACTAGAGAATCTTTCGACATGTTCATTAACAAACATAAGGAATTAGATGAGGGAAGTTGTCATAGTTAGAGCCGGCACTATACAAATAAGTAACAATGAAATGAAAATATGTAACAATGAAAAGAAATGGCATTTAAAGTTCTAGTAGATGAAACATTATGGAAGAAGAGTTCATAAACACACAAAACTACTTGGATAATGACATGAAACCAATATATAGGTAATATACATCCAAGAAGCTAAAGTTCATCTTCTAAGATCCATCATTCAAAAATTAGTATGAGAGGACTATTTTGTTAAGTCTGCTAATCCAAATGTTTTTGTTTGAACTCAAAATTTATACCTTTCATCGTAATGCAATTGGTCTTTTATTCCCTTTCAAAGAAAAATTTGTATATTTTTATGAAAAGATATTTATCTTATTAAATTTATGAATAAGTTGTATTTTAAAAAAAATTAACTTATCATTCATTAAAATTTATTGTTCCACTATTTTCTATGTTATATTTGTACATGTTTTAATAACAAGTTTAGTAAGATTCTTTTAGTACAGAAAAGGTTATTTATCATCATTGTATAAAGTGTTAAATATATTAAGATCTTTCTATCATAGATTAATTATAAAATTTTATTTAATTAGAAGCAAAATTTCTTAAATATAAATTTTTTAAAAATAAAATATTTATTTTAAAATTTCTTTTAAAATTAAACTTTATAGATTATGTATAAATAGATTTTTATTATAAATTGATTTTGATGTTAATTTTATTAAATGCATATTTCTTAAATTTAAGTAATAGTTTATTTAATAATTTAAGAATCTTCTATTCATTTTTAAGTAATTATTTACAAATTTCATAGAAAAAAATCTTTCAACTTATGCTATTGTAACTAACAACAACAAAACTAACTTTAGAACCACTTACATGCACCACATATCTCTTTGTCTCCATCATTTCTTTAAAAAGATCACTAATATCTTTTTAATCTATAAGCTCTTTACTATTTTCTCATATCATTAATATACATTTCAAGTTAATTGTTAAGAGCCACAAGATCAATCGTGGAAAATTATAATGAAGAAATGAACAAAGCTATCATCTTCTTATTAAAAGAAGCAAAAGAAACAATAGGACTCTCACTAGTAACATTAAAAGTAGTTTCGTATTTGCTTTTTTGAAGCGATTGTTAATTTCATCATGCTAAAATTCTATTACAGTATAAAATAAATCATTCATTTTCAAATATAAATGTTGTGCTTACCATAAAATATATGAACTTCATCCATCAAAGATCCATCTCCACTAGTCCTCATCATTTGTAATTGTTGTTTTGTAGCTTTAAACAAACTCTTAATATTAACAATGTCTTGATCTTTCCTTTGCAATGCTAAAGAAAGGTCACTTGTGATTCCTACGAGATCTCTCATAAGATATATATTAAAAGAAATCAAACGACTATATTTAATCTAATAAGGCCTAAGCTTTTCCTCTTTGCTCTAAACTAATAACATCTTTTAAAATAATTTAGAGAAAATAATTATAAAAGAAAACATTATGATCAAATGAATAAAGGGATCATAATATGAACTCCAACACGTGTCATTGGAGTTTTCAGACTGATATCTTAATATTCTTTTTATTATTAAAAACTCACCTTCATATATGACTTCCACAACTTCATTATCTTTATGCTTACTTGAAGCACTGGGCGAATTGCTCAAATCAACAATCTAGTAAAGGAGTGAACAATTTGAATATGTTTTTTTTTTCATTGACATACGTGTCAATTAAAGTTGGCTGAAAAAGCAGTGAATACAATAATCAAGTTCATTGTCTTTTATAATTAAAGTATTAAGGCCATTGAGCTCACTTTGTATGTTATTTTCTACATCATAAGCTTGCCCACATATAGGGCATGATAAATATAGCTTGACTCAGACCAACTTTGAAGTAACCGATAACACCAAATAACGTCATTTTATTACATTAACAAAATGACATCATTTTATATATTGTAAATAGTCGAGACAATGTTAACCTTAAATGGTCTCATCATTTTATACATTGATAAATGGTCAGGCCAATGTCAAGTTAACACCATTAACCTTGAATAGTCTCTCTTAAGAACAAAGGAGATTGTTATACTCACAACAATGGACGCAACAATGCCAGTGACTCTTACCGTGATTGTTGCTCCTCTCGCTTCTCCAATAACACCTCTTAACAACCCATATTATTGTGTTGGTGATCACTGTCCCTTTCAAAGCCTTTCTACTCCACGTGGCAATGGTGGTGGAAGTGATGGCGGTTTACAACTTATAGGAGGTGTTGGCAGTAGTGGCCCTAAGCTTGGTCTAGGGTCCCATTCAATTGGCAATGAAAGTGGTGGTTTTAGTTGGTTGATTCATTGATTGGTTAGTGGTGAATGAATCCCAATTAGACTTTGAATCATGCAAAAATTAAGCCTTAAATTGAGATTGTAAAAAGAAATGACAGGTTTGAACCAAAGTAGTGAATTTTATCTTTGTTTAATTTCTAGCTATTACCATAAAACATTATTATTATGTATTATTGGGTGATATTGTTTCATATCCTATTACATATGTTGCAGTTGTAACATAGTGATTACGTATTATCGGGTCATATTTATTAATATCTTATTACATTTGTTGCAGTTTTAACATAGTGACATTGTGACATATTGTAGTCTACAACGCCTTCTTATCATAGTAGAGAGAAAAATAAAGGTGTTTGTGATTTCAATAAACTTGGAATTAAGTTGCATTGATGTTTGTGAAAATTTTCAGAGAAATTTTGTTCCTTGTTTCTCAAGTAGCTTTTCTCTCTCTCTCTCTCTCTCTCATTTTCAAGCATTATGATTATGGATTAGGCTTGGGCTTTAATTTCGAATTGCATGATCCAGATTCAATTAACTTGGGCTAAAATAAAAGATTTCGGATCATAAGGTTTGTTCATGTGACCCCTATTTTTGGGAAGTCTATCAAATGCAAGGTATTGCTAAATGTTACAATTTGATATTAATAAAGGCATTATTCTCGGTGCATGATTTGAGCATATTTAGGATACATGGTAGAATTGACTATAATATCATTAATATAAATAAAAGTCAACTGTAAAGAAAAACTTAAATTTTACTCAATTTTGTAAGATTAACTGCAACTCTAAAAATGACATTAAAATGCTTAATTTTCAATTTTTAGTAAAAATAGCTTGATATTTAATTTAGAAAAAGTGACGAGCTACATCCTATTAATATTTTTTTTTCCATATAGCTGTCACATATTATATTTATATCACATATATATTTTATTATATAATAGATTAAAATATCAAATTGTCTAAACTATAGTACTTTCTTTCATAAGTTTTACTTAATAATTATTTTGAGGTTTTTATATTTTTAATTTATTAAATAATAAATCTCTACGTGACACAAATATGTTATGTGATAGTCTCATGGTAAAAATACTAATCTAATGTAGCTTAACACGTCATCACATTAATGAAAAACTTAACATCTGGTTATTTCTAATAAAGTTAAAAGATAAAGTATTTTAGCACTGCTTTTTAAATTTCAGGTAAATATTATAAAATTGAGTAAAGATTGAGATTTTTTAATGATTAATCTTATAAATAATTCTAAGACAATATTGTATAGTGCATTATTTCGCATTAATTAATATCTATTTGTTTCTTATTTATATATCTTGAGATTCATATAATAAAATCTTTGTCATCTTTTATAATATTAATAGAAGTAACTCCATTCATAAAATATCACTTTCAATTTTACGAAGATTTCTCGAAGACAAAATAAAAAAAATGGTTATTATATTCAGTAAAAATGTTAAGACCTTAATTTTTGAAACGCTTGGATTCATAGAAATGACAAATTTTAACTTAAAATAAACTTAAGTTATTTTAAAATAAACTTAAATTATCAGTGGCAGCGAAATTGGGAGAAGGGAAAGAAAAAAGTAATGGAAAATGATATCAAAAGTAAAACCAGCATAAGAATGATGTGGCGGGCTGCTAGTGGTTAACGTACTAAAATTGAATATTGTACCCCGTAGTTTTAGGGCTCGTGACGCGAGATAATGACCACAGAAGTATGATAGAGACTCCCCATTACTTTTGCGGGGTTGGTACTCAATCAAGTGCGGTGCGAGTACATGGCGTTGCATGGGTACGGTACGCTTACGACAGGGAACAGCGCAATTCACGTGGGGCCTACCCCAAACATTGTCCTATGAATTGGACATGTTCGATGCTCCTCAGGAGTTGCCGCATTGCAGGGTCCCTTGTCACTCATGACGTAATCTTACTGCTTAGATTTTACCTGCCACGTGCTATATGTACCAATCATCCACAGCTAAACGAATTATAGAATTGTTATGTAACCCATGCTTGGCATACTCGTATAATTCTTCACTGATTAAAGATTGGAAAACGAATTGAAGCTTTCATGAAAAACTTGTATGAAACTAAGGTTGCAAGAGACCAAAAAAAAAGAGGAACCGTTCAAATTTAATAGCATTTGAAGTTTAAAATTAAACAATCATACAATTAATAGTTAATATGAGTGATTGAAAGCATAATTTTTAAGAAAAATTAATATTTTTTTAATAAAAAACTATTTCAATCGAATGCTACTTCCTATCTAACATATGGCTACATCTCATTACTTAATTAAGAATTTTCCTTAAGTGCTCTTTTTTATTTAAAAAATAAAAACTTGTATTAAGGAAGAAGATATAAACTAAAAAAGATTCAAGCGTTGGAAGGTATTAAAGGTTTAAAAAATGAGATACAATCTTAAGCCAAACAATCAAAACAACAAATTAAATATTTTCTAGAATAAATATGGGTCACTTCCATATTTTATATAACATCTTACTCTCATAAATTATATACTCGACATTAAAACATAAATATCACAATATTTAAACACTCAATTCCTCATTTTCATTTCATAAAACCGAATATACATTGTAGCATTACATTTTTTGTCCTTATTTACCATATCGAAGAACTATCAAAGTCTACAACTCTATTACAAAAAGAAATATGCTACATGCTATATGAATGAGGAACTATACAAAATTTCTATCTAAATCCTTCAGTCTCAGTTGACCGACCTTTGAGCTATTTCTTTTATCCAAAAGTAGTACTGGATCTCTTCTAAGTTTTCTTAGAATGCAAACACTATAAGAAATTTGTGGTTTACCGACGGAAAAAAAAACCGTCAGCAAAGGGGAGAATTCTATCGATAATAATAACTACTGACGGAATAAAATGATGGACAAAGCCGTCGTTAATATAGGTGTAGGCAATTTTAGCGACAAACTTTTTATGTGTCCTTCAGTCAGTAAAATATACCGATGGACAAGCATAATTGTCGATAAATGTTACTTACGTAAAGATAATTGCAAAGGTTTCAATATTACTGATGGAAGTAGAAGAACGGTCTGTAAATATCGAACAATTTACCGATGGTTTAGAGTATTCAATCGGTAAATAAAGTGCTTTTTGCGACGATGTTATATATTCCGTCGGTAACTAAAAGTAATAATTTTTTTTAAAAACTCCCAACATTAAATTTTATTTCATGTTCTTAGGATAAATGCATAATTTCAACAGTTATGAATTATATGTGTATAGTAAATTTATTTGTTTATATATTTAATTTATTTAAACATAAAGTTGATTGATGATATAAAGTTAAAATTATCTTAATTGATAATAAAAACATTACAGTGGACATAATAAGTCTTTGTAATTGAAAGAAAATGTATAATATCCCATCCCCATATTAAGGGTTAAAACCACGATTTCAATCATGGAGAGCACAGCAATGTGAGAGTTAGAAAAATTTGCATTTCATGCTCAGTAGAATGTCAGCATGCATGCATGTGAATTTGAATCTTTGCACACATGAAAATAATTGTAC
>JAOQMP010000008.1:38450104-38464290 GCA_027563575.1 Erythroxylum pedicellare
ATTCAATTCTATAATTCATATAATGCACATTAAATTGCATGTGTAATGTTCATGAGACTCAGTTTCATTTATGAATTTGTTATAACCGAGTGCCTTTTTCACTATCCCGTATCTATTGTAGATAACGGGCTCATTAACAACTTTTCCTTATCCGTTAGGGATACATGACTTATTATACATAGTGAGTTAGAGGCTCTTACCACATTTTAAGCTTTAAGCTCTTTTTCACTAGTGACTATGGTTATAACTACCTTTATGTTATCATGCATTCATGTAGTGAAATGCATCATATGTATTCAATCATCCACTTGTGCTTAATTTTCTTTCGCATTCACATTCACATTCACCATCGAACCTTGGTTCGACATTCAACAATTAAGTTAAGTATCACATATTCTATCAAATTCACATACAATGAACACTTCTAATATATTATTCATTCATTAAATGCCTCGGACATTCAATGTATGGAATCAACTCATTCATATCACATAATAATTCAATTCAGAATTTAAACAAAACAATAAATCAATGTGAGACCATCTGGGTTACTCACAATATGCTCTAGATAGCTATTGTCTCGACGTCCCGGCAATGTCTAGATGTTGTCTCTCTAATTAATCTGCTATATCATACAATACATACATATTTATACATTACTAATTTGCACATTTTCATGAATACTCAATCATATACATAAGTATATGTGATATATATAATGCATGCTCAATGACAATCCTGGGTATATTTCCTTAATTCACATCTTATGCTCATCCATATATCATATCGTGTGAAACTTGATTATCCTCAGTTTATCAATCATCTATTCATCAATCATACATTTACCAATACTTTCTTAGAATTATACATACACGCAATTTCCCAATTCTCATTCATTCATTCATACCTAATTTATATTATTCATAAGAACACTTTGCGTCATTAATAACTCATAACTTCCAAATTGAGATAAATTTATATCAAGTCAATTCATTCTTTAATTTTAATGTCAATCAACATCCTAAAATTATTAATCACTTAACCACTTACTTTAGAAACCATCTAGGTTCATTTCAAACCTCAATTAAACCCAAAAACACCAAGGTATGGTGGGAAGATAACAGTGCACGATCTACCTAATGATCCCTCTCTGTCATGATCGTGTTGTGCACAATCGTACAAATACTTGGTGATCCATTTTTAGAAAGAAAATAAGGTATTTAGGCAATACATTCTTCTAAACAAATGTTCCTATATGTCTTAAGTTTCTAATGACACAAAGTTCACACAATTTGGTTTAGTATTCTACAAGTTATACTCAAAATACTACAGACTGTTCTCACACCACGACAACACACTAGACTAAACTTCAATCCAAATTTCAAAATCCTTAGAGATAGAATTAATCTAAAATTAAAATCATCCCATTTGGATATGTACAAGTCAAGATATGACTAAAATACAGCTGCATGTTATGTAAAAACACTACAGTTAACATATTCCAACAATTCTTCTTTCAATTTTTCCAGATTTTCGACTCCTATATGTTACATTCAAACCATCTTATGCATAGTTCATTAACCCTACATCATCCTCTTCATTCTCACCCCAATTTCAACACAAATCATCCATGAACCATTGTTTATCAATCATAAAAAAACAGAACATAACCTGCATCACATACTATCATATACAATCTTATTTCTTCTCATTTCAAGAACATTTCTCAAACACCTTTCTTAAGCATAAATTTCACCTTCATTATACCCTAAATCCCAATATATTTCATCTATATAACAACTTATAATCCATGGTTTTCATACTCTAAAAAAAAGAACACAATATACTCATTCATTCATCATTTTCCTGCACTCATCCAATACATAAAAATATGACCTACACCCACTTATTTCCTTATCCACATTACAACATATCTTTAACTCCACTATCATGATTATTTCACCTTTAAACTATCATCATATATGTTTATATTTAAACAAATCACGAAGATTAATGTAAAACTTACTTGATAAAACTCCAAACTCTTAAAAATCACATAAACCCTAGCTTTCCGAGCTTATATGATCATCAACTCTTCAAGGGAGAATAGGTTAGGCTTTTAGTAACAAGATGAAGAGATAGCAAAGATCTTGAAGAAACAAAGTGAAGGATAGCAAGAACTCAACTTGATAAGGGTGAGAGTGAGCTGGTCGTGAGTGATGAAAATGAAAGAGATGAAGAAGACAGCATATGGAAAACATGAAAGACAAAAACAAGATGGTCTTTCAAAATGTAAATAACAATGGGTGAGTTTAAAAGCAAGGTAACCATTGATTGGTGGGTGTCATGACACTTACCACTTAACTAACCAAATTAACATCTTTTAATAATGGTACTCAATACCATTTAATCTCTAGTTCATTTGTCACCCAATTTTCAATGTCACATTCTTAACAAATCCTAATACTATTTGCCAATTATTTCAACTACCATTTGACACTTATTTCTACTACCATAAATCAATTGTCCTACCACTTGGCATTGTTTCTACTCCAAAATTCCTTAAAACTTCCTAAATTTCACCAAAAATTATAGATCAATGATTTTACTCACCAAATCAATTTTCAAGACAAAATATTCACTATTCACATTTTAATCATTTAAAAATCATTTATATCCCGAAATAAGTCAAATGAGTACGTGAACAGTCATTATAATATGTACAAAAAAAATCAAATTCATATATGTGTATCCTAATATTATGTATGAGCATGAAATGCATTTCCTAATTTATCAATAATATCTCTCATTTTCAGTATTCTAAGGTTCTAACCTTTAACATAGGGAAAACGAGATGTTACATTTTATCTAGACTAATTATGTGGTGTATGATTAGATAATTGGCTTATAAATTCTGTTATGATAATGAGAGTTCCCTTTCTAGTTACTTCACTCTTATAATAGTTGAAGGACTAAGAGAAGAACTATAATCTCAATGTTAGTTTTGTGGCAACTAGATAACTATCATCTATGAGAAAACAATTGCATTACTACAATTTGATGCTTTAATTAGACAAATGTTGCTCTACAATCTAAAATGTTAGTTTTGCAAGAACTTGTTTACTGAGGCTTCCAATTCCCTTAAATAATCTATTGTTTCTTTCTTTCTAAATGATATACCACTATCAAATAGATGGCTTTATTTCCCTTATTGATGCCTTTATTCAAACTTAACCATTCAAGAAACTCAGTATGGCTGTACTTGGTAGCATCAAGCTAACAGATAGTTAGAATTCTGCTATAGATGCAATTAACTAATTACCAATGTAAAAGAGGTGGGAAAGAGTTTCAAATTGCTTTTTGAAAATGCAACAAGTTGGAAAACTATAAAGAAATGTTAATCTTCTAATGTAGTGAGTCTACTTTAGCAACTTGCCATATGAAAAAAGGATACATTTGGGAGAAAACTTTTGCCCCAGACAATGTTGTACCAAACACATTTTTGCCCTTAGTTGTGAACAAATATTTACATTAATGGTTTATGAATTTGCTTGAAGGGGTCATTCACTTAAGTATCAAGGATATAAGAAGAACGTGCAAAAGATCAACTAGGTAGTTGGACTAATGATTGGAGATTATTAGAACTTTAAACTTTAAACTAGCAAAGAAATTATTCATAATTCTTGGCTTTAAGTGTGAACTACTTAGTGACCCCAATTTGCTCCAATTATCATAACATAAAGGAAGTTAAATGATCCAAAATTGTTTATTATGCTTTACACTTCCATATTTAAAAGCATCATCTATTGTATTACACAATATCAAAATTACTTTAAATACTAGTCAATAGTTTGATTATATTCATATTAGAAGAATCTAGAAGTTATTCACAAAATATTTAGATAAAAGATACATAATTTAAAATAAATATTAAAACACATGTTAGTAATAACAAATTGAAATGTTTGCCTATAATTAGTTTGAGTTATCTATAAACATCCATCCATCTTCTTATTTCATGCATTATGTAAAACCCCTAACCTTTCCTTTCATTGAATATAAATTTTTATTTTCAGTGAATAATATTTTTAGATGAATAGTGAATATGGGTAAGTAGTGATTTTTGAAGGACCTAATCCCAAAATATTGAAAAATATCCAAAATAAGTATTAGAGTTTAATGATACTAAATTGAATCAAAAATAAGTATAATTGGATGGATTTTTAGAGTTCTGAAAGTTTAACACTAAAATGGCCTTTTTGAAAAATAATAGGTATTGATGATTTTAAACAATTTGAAAAATTTTAAAGCTTCCAATCAATAAGTATTGACCCTAATTAGAGTATTTCATGGTCAATTTGATAATAAGATGGTTATGAAATATTTTTGGAATGTAATTCGGTTAGTTGGTGAATTAAACTCATTAAAGGGTAATATGGTGTTTTTACAGGAAGTTAGTGGATTAGTGGGTCATTAGTGATGGACAATGATGAGATGACATGTGTACAATCAATGGAGAATATAAAAAGAGAAAAAACAAATTAGCTTCATTTGATATAATAAAAGTGAGAGACCAAAAACAAAAGGAAAGAAGAGAAGCAAGGGTGATATTCAACCAAGGAGAAGAGGAAGAAGGGGGTTGTCATTTTTTATGGCTTTTAATGGTGATTTGGAGAGATCTTAACCAAGTAAAGGTGCTCATCAATTGCCCAAAAGATTGAAGGAGAAAGTGGTAAGTTTTTCCAGCTTAAGCTTTTAAATTTTTGGGTTTTTGTGTGGGATGGATGTATTCAAGATAAATGGTGTTTTTTTGACTTTCCACGGAGTAGATGATAAACTTGGAAGAACTTAAGGGTTGGAAACAAGAAAGTAAACCAAGAAATCAAAAAAATGAGAGGATCGACCATAATTAGGGATTTTAGTGTGATTTGATCCAAAATTTTATTTTGATGTTTCATGATGTTCATAGCATTGTTTTGATGCTAATGAAGTAAAGAAAAGAAAAAGAATTGAATTGGAAAAGTTTGACGTTAAATATGTTAAGTTTAGCCTTAAGGGTGTTTTTGATTTAAAGTATGGTTATGAAGTAATAACCATACGAATGTGAATGAGGATGGTCATTAAGTGTATTTATGGCATTGGAATTGAAGTAAAAATCATATGAATGTGAGTAAGGATGGTCATTAAGTGTATTGGTGGCATTAGAATTGTTAAATGAAGTGTTATGTTATTATTTGGAGAAACTTAGTATATGGAGTTTATGTGGAAAGTAATGAAGATGAAATGGTTTATTATGTGTTTGGGTGATGTATGGTATGGATCTTAGGTGAATTGTGTTGAAAAATTAAAAAGAAAATGAAATGATGATATATATGTATAGTGAGGACAATTTATCTTTAAGAGGAAATGTAGTTATTGGTGTGAGTTGTTGAAGTTTGATTATGGTTATAGTGAATTAATTGGGTGAGATAGTGTTTCGAAGAAATTGATAAGTTAGCATGGGTAAAGGATGGTATTTAAGAAAATTTCAAAGTTAGACTATGAAATAGAGAATAATAGGTTAGCTTATGGAAGTAAGCAAAAATACAATTAGTGTACGTGTTATGCGATTAAATACTAATCTTGAATTCGATTAAGTTAAGTATATATTTTTAACGCCTTATTTCCAAATTTGAAAATAAATGTCTAAGAGAAATGCACTTTGTTTAGGTAAAGGAGAGGCACAGAACGTATGAGTGTGCTTGGCGATAAGTATGCAAAACAGTGAGTGTATTTTAATTGTTTTATATTAATAAATTCTTTGTAAAAGAATTGATGACATGTCACTTTATATTGTATGGTTATGAGTTTTATGTGAATAATACATTATAAGTGAAAATTACTAGTATAAATGTATGTTTTAACAATATATAAATTGAAGTTTGAAAGTTGAATTTTATACGACTTAAAGTTACATTGATATTATATTATTGGTTAATAAAAAGGAAATGGTTTTTAGCCTATGATACACCGTTAGGTTTTGTATATGTTATTATATCAGTGTATAATGGTTAACCTAGTGTGAGTAAGTGATGTAGAACTAGCTCCATAACTAGTGGTTAACCAGTTGTGAGTAAGCGATGTAGAACCAGCTCTGTAACTACCAGTGTATAGTGGTTAACCTAGTGTGGGTAAGCGATATAGAACTAGCTCCGTAACTAGTGGTTAACTAGTTACGGGTAAGTGATGCAAAACTAGCTCCGTAATTATCGGTGTACAGTGGTCAACCTAATGCAAGTAAGTGATGCAAAACCAGTTCTATGACCTTGTGCCTAATGGTACAATATAAAAAAGAGTTAGTGTTGGGCTATGTCATGTAAGAAGTTTATAACAATAATAATGCTACCACTGTTTACTTTAATAGTAACTTGAGAAAATTGAATTCAAAAAGCATATATGTTTTATATTGGTAATGTATCATAAGAAATGAAATGAATTTGTTTTAGGGACATTTAAATTGTTAAATGTGATTTGCATAGAGAAATTAACACTCACTAAGCTCGTTTAGCTCAAACTCTACTTTTTGTTTTCAAAATAAAATCTTCTAGGTGCACACTCAGGGGCTTTAGTAGAAGGGACTCCATCTCGTAAGTAGTCAACTTCATCACGTGCTACCGTGTAAGCATTTTTACCTTGTAAACATTTTTGGAACATTTACTTATTCATGAATATGTTTTGGAATGTACATTTATGTAAAGAATGGATGTATAGAAACGTTTGTTAAAATGAAATGTATAAATATGTTTTAGCTTTTTAAAGTTTATTGAAGTGATTATTGAGATTGCTTATGAGTGGACTTGAAGTGAAAAATTTGTAGTGGAGATTTTGATGTGAATATAGAAGTATTTTGAAGTTTTATAGGAACTTTGAGAATTTTATGAATGTCAAAATATAGTCGTTATGCTACCAAAATTTTTATTAAAAATATTTTAAAAAAAATCCATTGCTTATATCTTTTTATGATGAATTAAAGCTTTTCGATGAAAAAGGCAATAGGCTTAGCACCACGAGAACTTTCCATTTGGATCAGATATTAACTGGAGGGTCACTATGGGGTACTGGGCAGGCTACCTGGTTGTTTCAAGATAGGGCTTTTTAAAAGTAAGTTGCCTCCTTTTTAGCTTAATGTTTTTATGTTGTTTTAAAAGTTAGGTGACCAATAAAATGTTGAGATCTACATGAATATGGTTTCATAAGCTGAAAGTTTTACACATTTGCATTTTTTTCGAATACACAACACGTTGTACAGACGAGGTCATGGATGTCCTAGGAAGCCATTGCAACTGCTCTTGCACCTAAGGCACCTCTAGTATGGGAGAATGACCATATGCCAAACTCAGCGAGTGCCTCGATGAATCAGCCACATTCTGAATTATTAAGCCTAGCGGAACTAAAAGAAGTGAACTTTAATGCAGAACAGATGAACAAGATACTTGTTGCAAGAATGTGAAGCTTCAAGATGCTCAATATAGCGTGTTTGTAAATTAAGTGAGAAGACTTTTGATAGGAGTGGAGATTCCGAGAGTGCACTCACTTGGTTAGACCAGGTTATGAAGATATATAAAGTTGTGGGATGCACAGATGAATAGAGTGTTATATTTTCCACCTCCTCCTCGAGGACAAGGCAGAGGATTGGTAGGAAGCCATTGAGAGATGGAATTTAGATGGGGTGTCATTGGCAAAATTTCAAAGAGAGTTCACAAATAGATTTATGGGTTATAAGGATGCTAGGGTAAAGGAATTTTTTCTTCTGAAGCAGGGCTCGACATTAGTGATGGATTATGGGAATAGATTTTTGAAACTTGTAAGAAATGTTTCGTTTATTGCTAATAGAGAAGAGCATAAGTGCAAGAGGTTTACTGCAAGCTTGAGTCCTAGATTACAAATCCATCTGTCTTTGGGTTCATAGACACACTACAGGGAATTAGCTAAAGTTGCAACAAAAGTAGAAAGAAATACAACAACAATTACACAAAGTTCAAGATCAAAACTAAAGCGTAGTGTACCGGCTAGTTGATCCCAAGGGTCAGCTAAGAAAAATAAACTAAGATGGATGGGTGATAGGAGGTTTAGTAGAGGTGCATCATCTAGCCAATGATCTTTTAGGTCACCCACTAGACCCAGAGACTCCTTTATCACTAGGACCCTAGTGCTAGAGTGTATTACTTGTAGAAAATGACATATGAGTGAGTGTCAAGTTAATAAGATAGCTTGTTCCCACTGTAATTAGGAGGGGACTTTATAAGAGATTGCTTACAATTATTCATCGTAACGAGGTCCATGGTTGGATCTTCAGCACCTTAACAAGTGAAAGGAGGTTACAGACAAGACGGTCAGGATTCTCAGACAAGAGGGCCAAGTTTCACTACATCTAGGAGAGGTTCAGGGGTAGAGGAGAAGCCCTTATGAAACAGACAGGTAAACCACACACATAAGCCCAAGTTTTTGTAGTCATTCAGTAAGAGGCTGATGCCACATAAAATATAGTCACCGATATGATTTCTATCTTTGATCATGATGCTTAGGCTTTAGTAGATCCTGATGCTAAACATTCTTTTATGTCTATGATTTTTTTTGCAAAATTGAATGTTGAGCCTCAGTTATTAGATGTTGGGATAGTGGTTTCTCGTCATATAGTGACCACCATGTTAGCTAGTAGAATGCTTCGTAAAGGATGCCAGGGATATCTAGCTTATATAATCAAATAGGGTAATTGTGAGGTTCAATTAGGAGATATTCTGGTGGTCAGAGAGTTTCCCAACGTTTTTCTAGAGAATTTTTTAAGATTACCCCCAAATAAGGTAATAGAGTTTTTGGTGAAATTTAGGAAATTTATGAAAATTTGAGTAGTTTTGGACTAGTAAAAATACTAAATGGCAAGACAATTGATAAATGGTAAGACAATGAAAATTTTGATAAATGATTTTGAGATTTATTTACAAGTTTCATTGAAAATTAGGAGACAATTGGATTAGAAATTGGAGCCAAATACACTAGTTATTGGTAAGGGTGCAAATGGGATCATAAGAAGGTGACAAGTGGTAGTGACACTCACGACTCCTCTCTCTCATGATTCTTTCACTTGAAAGACTAAGTTAATTGTTTTGTCTTTCATTTCTACTCTTCTCTCCATCTTTTTCGTTGCTTTCTCCCTTCTTTTTCATGATTTTGATTCACCAAACCTTCATCAATGTTACACCTTGCTTCCATCTATCAATGCTACTTCCATTTTGTTGTCTTTTTCATTTGTCACTAAAGAACCTAACCCCACCACCTTTAGAAGATGAAGATTGTATGATGCTTGGGAGCTAGGGTTAAGTGTTGTTTTTGAAGATTTGAAGCTAAACTAAGTAAGTTATGCTTTAAATATCTGGGTTAAATGAAGATAGAATGACGAATGAATTAAGATTGATGACTTGATTATGCAATGTTTATGTATGTGTCGTGGGTTATGAAAAGTTAATGACAATGTCTTGCTTTTGTATATGTATGATGAGTAATAATTCATATAATGTTATAGAGATGTTTTTGAGGTAGAATGATCATCATAATGGTGTTAGGATGAGTACAGAAAATTGATAATCAATGGATACATGTACATATTCTGTTTTTGGTTAATGATCAAATCTATATCTTGATTTGTTTGTGAATGATATTGAATTGAAATGGAATAGAGAATGAAGAAGAAATGAAGTGGAAAAGATGATCTAGGTATAAGATGGGTTATATGTAAAATGTTGGAAGTTATAAAATCTGGAAAATTGGAAGAGAGATGGAAAATGTTAGCAGTAACATTTACACTGATTAAGCTTTTGTATTTTAGCCATAACTTGCTCTATAGCTATCCAAATGAGATGATTTTTGATTTGGATTAAAACAGAGAGATAAGACTATATTTTTCATAAAGACATAGAATTTAGATTCTATCCTTAAGAGTCTCAAAATTAGACATGAAGTTGAGAGCTGGGTGCAGCAAATTGGTGGATGAATGTATATGTTTGTGTTATGTTTTGAGAATATGAGAATATGTTTTATATTGGGTGTTTATGATAGAATATTAATTGTGTATGAATGATGTTGAGTTGAAATTAAGATATACTTGAAAAAGTTACCAACTTGTAATGATGAGATTTGAATATGAATTGTTTGAGACTTAGGAATGAAATACGTTATGGAAAAGAAAGATAGGAATTCATGAATGATGAGAATTAGTTATAAGTGAAGAATCAAATGAGTAGAGATTTGAGAGTTTAATGAAATCAAATTGGTGGTTGAATTGTTATGAAAAGATATTGCATTGGAGGATGTGAATGTGGGAAGATTAGAAGTAAAAGTGAGGTTAGGATAGGTGTAGAAACCATTGAGAATGCTCTTGAGTGAGTTTTGTCTCACCTATGTCCGTTAAATAAGCATTAAGTCCACTAACGGACCTTCTCGGGTCTGGAAATGCTCCTATCATATTCCATGTGCATTAACCAGACTTTAGGTCCACAAAATGGACCTTCACGGGTCTAAAACATGTCCCAACCCCGTCAATGTCTGTTGGGGGGAGTGTATGTCCACTTATTGTACATTTACGAGACACTTTTCGAAATTTGTGATTTTGACACTTGAGATGGCAAAATTTTTATTTAAGTCTTCAAAAAAGTTGTAGATCTCAAAGTCCTCTTCCAAATATTCCTAGAATGACATTAATCCAACTTCTACAGAAAAAGTTATGCCTTTTGTCCCAAGATATGTTTGTTTATAGATGAATGACTTATCAATGTTTTTCCCAAAGATATTTAGGCTTGATTGTGCACTTGGATGAGCCTAGTTGATGTTGGATTAAACCATTAAAGTAAGGAAAGTGTCTTAGATGTTAAGGAATGATTTAAAGATCTAGTTAATAGGTTATGAGACATGTATTAAAGATATATACCCAGGAATGTCATTGAACATGCATTGTACATATTCCATATATACATATGTGCATCAATGAATACTTATAATTGTGCAAAATTATAATATGTATAAATGTGTATGTTTTTTCATGATATAGAGGAACATATAGAGCACCATTATCCAGACGTTGCCAGGACTTCGAGGCTATAACGTCTGGAGCAAATTGTGAGTAACCTATACGATCTCACTCAATTAATTGTTTATGTTTGAATTATCTTATGAATGTGATTGGATTGTGTTGATTCTAGAAAATGAAGGTTTAAGGCTTATGATGCATGAATATGATATTGAAGTGTTACTTGTATGTGAAAATGAAGAAATAAATGTTACTCAACTATTTTTTTAAATGTCAGACTAAGGTCCGAAGATAAATATTTTCTGAATGTGAATGTGAAATCATGTGATTGATTGGGAGTGTGAGAATGTGAAGCATTCCATTTGATGCATGCTTGAAAGATAAAGGTAGTTATGATCGGAGTCGCCAGTAAAAAGAGCATAAAGCTCAGAACATGATAAGTGCCTCTGGCTCAGTTGTGCATGTACCCGGTATCCACTAAGAGATATGGGGCATTATTAGATACAGTTTGGTATCCCCAAAGGGATATGAGCTAGTAAAAGGGCACTTGGTCAGAACAAAGTAATAAATTAAGCTGAGTCATGTGCATTGCATTTTAAAATTGATATGTGTAATTTATATAAATGAAATTATCTATATAATTATTATTCTAAAAGTGATATGTGATGCCTTATGCAAAAATGCAAAGATGTGAATTATATGTTACAAGTGTGATGTGTGGCATGAATTGAGTTAACCATCGATGATGGTTACCTTATTGAATTCGGAAAACTCATCAAAATTGCAACGTTCATTTTTCAGAACCGAGAGAGGACATTAGCTGCTGAGAGACGCTATAAGAAGCATAGTCTTGTACCTTTAGGAGAAGAAATAACTCAAAGGTTGGTCAGCTGAGATCGAAAGATTAGATAGATTTTTGTGAAATTTCCTCTTCTATGTAGTATATTTTTTATTAGGATATGATGATGTACTTGTATGGATGTTTGAAAGTTTTAATGTATATACGTTCAGATTTATGAAATTAAATAAGGAAATTTGGATTTTCAAAATATTATGCCTTCTTGATGATGTCTTATAAGAGAATAAAGAATGATGATGCCATGTTTAAGTGAATGTTGTGAATGCCCTACGGTGTCATTATCATGGGTTATGAATTGGAATGTCCTTAGGGTGTTCTAGTATGTACCCTATGGTAATGGGGCACTACATTTGGTTGGTATCAGAGCATAGTTGGCATCCATAAGGAAAAATAAGCACATACACATGAAATATCTTGAGAAATGTGGATAGTAATTGAAGTTATTGTCTATTATAGATCATCCATCATAGGTGATCAAGTTGGAAGGTCAGTTGACATAAACAACCTAGGATCTATAAGAGCCAATAGAGAGTCTTCGGTACCTCAACCAGTATGATAGGCTGTGGAAGTAAGGGACTGTGGAAATCAACAAAAGTACAAAACCTACGGAGGCCGAAGGATGGTTAGAAAGGGCAGAGAGGGTTTTTGATCAGATGGACTGTGAGCTAGATGAGAAGTTCAACTATACAATGTCTTTATTGCAAGGTCCAACTTATCAATGGTGGAAGATTGTTCCAGGAAGTAACACCAGGCCTTGCAACCTAAATTGGGAAGACTTTCTGAGGGTCTTCAAGGAGAATTACATCCCAAGATCTATTTAGGCAAGAAGATGAAAGATTTTCTAGATCTGAAGCAAGGTAGAATGTTAGTGGTAGAATATGAGATCCGGTTCAATGAGTTGATGTCATATGCTACTGCTTTGATTCCTACAGAAGAAGACAAGTTTAGGAGATTTGAAGATGGGCTAAACATGGAGATCAGGATAAGGCTAGCGATCTCTAACTTGAACAGTTTCACCGAGTTGAGAGCTGCCTCGATCAGAATTGAGTAGCTACTGAGAGAGGGGCAAGTAAAGTCCGAGCAAGGATATAGAATGAAGAGGTCCAGTGAGATTCAAAGTGGTTCTAGTAGAAGATTTAGTAAGCGTCAGAATCGAGCTTTCAGAACACCAGTTAGATCAAGACAGTTGGGATTCAGGTAGAGGGGTGGCTTTGTACAATCTGGTAGTGGAAGAGGTACGGTGCAGAGTTAGTTACCCCTATATGAGCACTGTGGGAAGAAGCATAGTGGTGAGTGCTGTACTTTATCTAGAGCATGTTTTCGATGTGGCTCTCTAGAGCACAGAATTAGATATTGCGTTGTCATTGCTGGAGCTCAGTCTAGTATGAGATAGGGATTTGTAAGTGAAACTACGGTCCAGCAGAGCTGAGGTAGTGGGCCTAGGCAAAGAAAATTTGGTAGAGGCAGAGTGAACTCTAGGAGTCCTTCTGTTAGGACTAAGGTATGGAGTAGCCGACCACAGTCTCAAACCTAAGTATATGCCATGAACAGATAGGAGGTATAGGATTCTCCGGATGTCGTTATAGATGCGCTACTTATTTATAATCATGAAGCATTTGCATCGCTAGATCCAGGATTTACGTATTCATTTATTGCATCGCATCTAGCATCTAGGTTAAATTGTGATAGAAAGCTATTACAATATGGACTAGAGGTGAGTACACTAATAGGTAGTACTATAATGATAGGTTAAGTCTACAAAAGATGCTTGATTCAAATTGAACAGGCAGTATTAGAGGCTGACTTGATTATACTATAGTTGAGGGAGATAGATATTAACCTAGGCATGGATTAGCTCACTACTCATAAGGATATCATGAATTACTATACTAAAGAGGTGGTATTAGAATCTCCTAGTCAGCCGAGAGCAGTTTTCAGAGGAATTAGTTAAGCAGGGCTAGCCAGGTTGATATCATTCATGAGTGCATTGAGATTGATGCAAGGTCGATGTGAGGCCTATTTGGCCCATGTCATCGATACTAGAGCTGAGCAGAATGTGCAGGACATTCTTGCGGTTAGGGAATTCCTGGATGTGTTTCCCGCTGAGCTACCTGGCTTACCACCAGATTGGGAAATAGACATCACAATTGATCTAGTTCTAGGTGTTGTTCCTATATCCATTCCTCCATATAAGATGGCACCTAAGGAACTAAAGGAGTTGAAGGCTCAACTATAGGGGTTGCTGAAAAAGGGTTTCAGTAGACCTAG
>JAOQMP010000008.1:38494267-38504365 GCA_027563575.1 Erythroxylum pedicellare
TAGAATCATATCAAGCATAAGCATTCAATTGTATCACGTGTATTTTGTATTTTGTATTTGTATTTTGTAATGAGCTTATATAAACTTTGTTTGGATTATTTAATGAAATATGATTAAGTTTTGCTTGTGATTCTCAAAATTTTAACTGTTCGATGTTCGACTGTTATAGGCACGCCACCCTTATGGGATGACAGGCTTTTTTATGTCTCCAAATGTTTGGGTTCCGAAAATGGGATCCAACAACAAATCTCCAATCTCTTACATTTTGAGTGAAATTTTATTTTTTTTTCTCTTAGTGAATAACAAGCTTAATGAGTTTAGTTAA
This sequence comes from Erythroxylum pedicellare, assembly GCA_027563575.1. NCBI lineage: Eukaryota > Viridiplantae > Streptophyta > Magnoliopsida > Malpighiales > Erythroxylaceae > Erythroxylum > Erythroxylum pedicellare. The sequence continues at coordinate 38,494,593 of JAOQMP010000008.1, forward strand.
GACTTTGATGTATAAAATGAAGAGGTACGGAGAAAACATATCTCCTTTCCTTAACCCTCTTATAGTCTTGAAAAGATTGGTAAGTTCTTTATTAACAAGGATACAAATGACACAATTAAGATGCATTGATCAATCTAATTCATAAAAATAGTGGAAAATCTAAATGCTTTTAACAAGTTTAGGTTGAAATTCCAATTTAAGGAATTAAATGCCTTATGGAAGTCAATTTTTATAGTATAATCCTTACTATAATACTTCCTATAATAGTTCTTAATTAGCTTTTGAGCTAACAAATTATTATACTTATTTTGTCTCACTTTGACGAATTTCCATTAAGAAGGATCAATATAATGAGTTAAAACATTTTGAGTCTATCAATATAATGAGCTAAAACATTTTGAGTCTATCTGAGCTTAACTTCGAAATATTTTTATATGATAAGACATGAAAGGTCTTACTGAGCTCCCATAAAAAACTTTCATGCTTGAATAACTTTAGTACAACATTTTTTCGTAAGTCTTTGATTCGCTACAATTTCTAAAAGAAAATGCATCAAGGCCTTCAAAACCAGGGCTTTATAAGGTTAAGAGCAAAAACAAAAAAACTCTTTCAACATCATTTGCATTAAAATATCTGATCAATTGGTCCTTCTCTTGTGTTGTAATATGTTCCCTAACAATATTTTGAAGAAACTACAGTAAAGATGAGCAATAAGTAGAAGAGCTATAGTCAGTAGATAAACAGGAAAAGACTTTATGTTTTAGTTTAGATTGGGACTCTATTATAGAACCATTGTCCATCATTAAGGAGGTTAAAGTATTTGCATTTCTTCTAACAATCATTCACTTATAGAAAATTGGAGTTCCTATCACCCTTACTGAGCCATTGAAGTTTTTTTGAAGTTTTTTTCTTCATTTAAATAAGGAGAGGTTTACTTATACTTCTTAGTTGTAATTGATCAAAGAAACATTTTCCTCTTTTTCAAGTTGGTATTAGATGGATTCAGGTAAAAAAAAGTGATTAAATCCTATTGAGTTCCTCTCTAATATCCTAAATAACCTTTCTTATATTACTAAAATTCTCACCGTTAACCTTCTTGAGTTCTTACTTCACCTGTTTGAGCTTCCTCATACATATGAACTTCTTGTGACTATAACTTCCAAAACTAAAACCTTTAAGAATTACTTTATAAAATCCCTCCCCATTTACTAAAATTTTTTAAATATAAATTAATAATAAGATCATATTTTGTACCAAGATTAAGGAATGATCAGAGAAAAGAGGATTTTAAAATGAAGCTTTGCTTTTAGGAAAATCTAAGATCAGTTATCCATTACAAATGCCTTATCTAACCTTTTCCTTAGGAACCATCTCCCTTTCTGTTAATTAATCCAAGTGAAAAATTATCCTACCATTTTAAGGTCTATCATCTATAAATGACTTACACAATCCTTCTAATCCTCATTGTAGTTCTTTAAGCTAACATTTCCTTCTGCCTCTAATAGATGTATAACAATGTTGCAATCTCTCGATCGAATCCATGGATAGTTAATTGAAGAGTCAATGTCCTTTAATTTGTTCCACAATGTAAGTCTCTAAAGTGTATGGTTAGAGGCATATATATAAGTGACCTTAAAACTATATTTTTCTTGCCTTATCTTCACATAATGGTGTATTATATGATCAAATAAGGTTGTTTGGATAATTTGAAGTTTATATAGATCATAAACGACTAATAATCTATTATAAAAGTGAATTTGGTCATTGGTGATGACTTGCTAATTTTTTTCAAAACATGATATTCTTGCATTTATTCTCACCAATTTAGTTTCCATCATGACATTAAGCATGGTTTGACAATATTAAGATAATCTAGTATATTTATGGTTAGTAAGGCTATTAGACCCTCTAACATTTTGTGATAAGAGAGATACTAGGAAGGAGATGATAAGATCTTCTCCTCCTATTAGATTTTCTTTTATAAACACTCTTGAAATCTAAAGGCTCGAGGAGAATTGTGATCCTCTAGATCATTACAAGAAAAATGATGTTTAGTGATAGATATTACCGACAGAAAACCTTTGGATTCTGTTGGTCATAGAAATTAGCGACGGAATTAATTGACGAAAAAAGGCATCGTAAAAACGGTCATACGTAAATTTACCAACGGACATTTTATGTAACCATCGGTGAATATACCAACGGTTCGCTATGACTATCGGTAAATTTACCTATGGTCGTTTTCTTTCTGTTGAAATATTTGCAGACGGTATTGGTTATTTCATCGGTAACATTACCGACGGTTATGATTTCCTGTCGTGAGTATACCAACAGTTCAGTAAATCCTGACGATAAAGTTAGCGACGGGCTATTAATATTACCTACTGTGATTCTTTATTTTGATGATAAATATCATGGATTTTACCGATGGCTTAGTGGTGTTCCGTCGATAAGTAAATTGGATTTTACCGACGTACTTGTATTTTTCGTCGGTAAATATTAAAAGAAAATGACATTAAATTTTATTTCATGATCCTATGGTTAATGCATAATTTCAACAGTTATGAATTATCTGTGCATTATAATTTGATTTGTTTATGTTTAAACAGAAAATTGATTGATGATATAAAATTAAAATTATCTTAATTGATAATAAAAACGTTAAATTGTACATAATAAGTATTTGTAATTCAAATGAAATGACTACAAGTACACTATTGTCCTAGTGATCGCGGATGTTCTGAGATGTTAAACCCTCCCTTCAACTCATCCACCTCATTACGGAGCTGAGCTATGTACTCCATCAATGTCTATACTGTGCTTCGAAGCTCATTGACTTCATTAGTTGTCAACCATCTACTAGATGTTGTTGTGCTGGACGTGGAGGATTGCAAACAATATGTGTTTGCAAATGAACCTAACCTAAAGATCCTTCCACGATGGCCCCTACCACCCACTACATCAACATATGTCTAACTCTTATCGACAGCTTGTTTGTGCTGAGATTGTCGCTAAATGCTTTCTTGTATTTGGTCCTATTAGGAGGCAATGTTTATATTAGTAAGTGATAATTATTAAGAATTAATATTAAAGTATAAATTTCACATACATTAAGTTCTCTATATAAGGTTTTGACGAATGTCACACCATCACGCTTCTTAGCATGAGTGTGAAAAAAAAGTTGACAGAGTGTAGGTCTCATGCCCATGGAATTTTCCTGCATAAGAATAAAATGTTATAAGTGAATTAGAATTTATAAAAATTTATAAGTGTAAAGTTTAGATACTTATAAGTCTCTTTGCATGCTCATGGAGGGTAATGGATCCTCCCGTATGTACGGGAAGACTCTCTACCCCCAGTCCTGTACGTCTGTTGGTAAAGTTATGCTTTGAAATGGACATTTCCTCAGGTGACGTCCAATGCTGCTACCAACGACTCCATATTTGCTAAAAAATATAAGGCAGTCATACACCAACCTTGTGTATCGCACTAATAAAGTCACAATAACGTATGCGTGCTCATCTCTCCTATACTTTATATATGTTCATGTCAAATTTAGAATCCCAAAAAATTCTTTCTGAGATAAAGGGAAAATTTTGGTAAATACTTATAATGTAATAACATTTATCTAATTAATGTATACAAATCAATTAAAAAAGAAAATAATTTTTGTTATTATACCTCAAACTCCTGAAAGTAAAATTTCTTTGTGTCCTGAGAGATATTCTTCCATACATAACCCTCAAGATCAATCTTCTCTTTAAATTTAGATGTCATATTTCTTGAGCACGGTCCAGACAGAATCAACCTAATATAAAAAAAATAATTTTATACCATTTGTAAAAATTTAAACCTATAACGTAATTATAATCATATGTGTTTCTATAATTTCATTTACAGATTATTGACAATTGTTATGCAAGTTCTTCCATCAGGTTCCTCAACTCCAGGCTGGTGGTCGTCTCCTTCATTTGCTATAATGGATGATGTAAGAGTGATGGATGGTGTAATATCAGGAACATCAGCTAATGCATCACTTGCAACTGTATTAGCTGAAGGGGAGGAGGTGATTCAGTTGTAGCTGTAGAGTGTGACACCTTGACAGTAAGTATCTCCAAATCGTTGTCTGAACCTGGGTCGCATTATATTACATTGTCTCTTTGGTGGCATATTTCTAGTGCCACCAAATAATTTTAGAAGTTTGATAGTTAACCTAAATTAAATATGTACTAATGCCTAATATAATAAGTATTCATAAAAATATGAATACTTATTTTAATAAATTATTGTAATAGATACATATTCGAATAAAAAGATGCATTATATAGTTGTATTTGTACGAACTTGGTAATATAAACTACTTATTTAGATCTTGCCAGATAAATGAAGTTGTCCTATATGAGCAATATAGATGTTCTTAGTTTTATTTGACATGAAATGTTATCTATTGCATATCCATAGCTTCCTGGTCAATCAGAGATAGTGTGGAAGTAAGCACAAGCACCGCAATGCTTATGATTCAGCGATCTACTCGACCCAATGAGAGCACCAATGGGACACGTTGATGGTTAAATGGTCTAGGTCTAATGTAGGGTGGGAATGGCTTGGCTCTTAATCCACTAACAATACTGAAGTAGTTCACTTGTGCTTGGAATCTCCCAAGGTAAACACAAGACTTCATTTACCACATTTTGGAAAAGGTAATTGCGAGACTTATTATGTTTTTTAATTTGGAGCCAAACTAAGAAACCTTAAACTTAGCTAAGAAGGCATGAAAATATAATAATCATAAATCTTCAACTTTTATATAATAATTTAATAAAATAGCAATGTAGAAGCCTTGGGAATTAACACTTTTTTGTTTAGTCATGTATTAGACAATAGTAATCATCCTGTAGAAAGTGATGAGAAAGAGGAAAGTGAATATGCTTTATCCCATGATGATAACTATATGCTCTCTACTATTATTACTACAATAATTACCATTATTGCTTTGTACATTTAGATTTTGGAAATTTATTTTCAAAATTCTTATGGAAGTTTAGTGCTTCTTTTACTAGAGATTCCAATCATGCAACCCTTCTCCTTATTCCCCATAAAGCTGTATTTTTTCTCTCCATTATATATTTCTCTGTCCATTTGTCAAAGTTATTCCATTTTTGAAATCTTAAACATGCATTTTGTATACCCACTTGCTAAATTTTAAACTGCACACTATAATATGTGTAATTGTATATGAATTCTTTATTTTTTATGATTTTATTCACATTTTTATAATTATCGAAATAACTCTTAAGAAATAACTCATAATTTGTAATTTAAAATCTTGTTCACATTGAAAATAACTTATTGGTAAGAGAATTGATTAATGATCATGACTTTAAGGCTAATGGATATGCAAAATGTTTTGTTTACAAAGGCTGTTGAGTCTATGTACCTAATCATTTCTTCTTTTCCAAATGATATAAGAAATCAATATTTTGGCTGAATAGAGGGCTAAGGAAATGTTACTCTCCTTTCGAATACTTTAACACATTATTACTTAAACAATGGAAGTTCCATAGCCTCCAAGATTTGAAGATATAGGAGTGCACTTTCTGTACATAAATAATGAAAGTTGAGAAAGCAAAGAGTAAGGTTCATGACCTTGTTGTCATTACCTTTCTTCATATTGGCTATTAATAACTACATACATGATTAATAGATATGACAAACTAGAGTACAATCATTGCCACAATGCCACTTTAATTATATGAATGTTTTCATGTAGTCGATTACTATAATCAATTAACTTCCTTTCCTTTTGTTTGAAACTAGTCACTTAACTTCCGATTAATATGAGTCAAGTTTTTATAGACTATGCATGGCCTTCAAATAGTCACACAAATACATTATTCTCTAATTTAACAAAATAGATAGAACTCAAATAGTCACATAAATACATTTTTTCAAAGAATAGACATTTCATCAAACATCTTATATGCATCAAAAATTCATCCCAACATCACAACCAAAATCATGTCTTGTCCCTTCTATCACTAACTTTTCTACCTTAAAGTTATTTTCCAATCATAAAACACACATACAAACGAAACAAATGAAATACCCAAATATAACTATCATTTAATACATGAAAATACCACTGTGACATGCATACCTCCATGAAAATATGACTGTGGCCGGAGAAGACGATGAGAAGAAGATGCAGCATGAAAAATATGACAACCTCGACATTCAGCAAATCGAAGAGGAGAGAACATCGGAGATGCAGCAGGGAGGAAGAAGAAAGAAGGAGCCGACGGTGGGGGGAGAAGGGGGAATGCTTCGGGGGTGTTTTAACTTAGACAAAATGACGTCATTTGGTGTTAGACCAAATGACGTCGTTTTCTTTAACTTAAAATGCTAAAGTTGAAGCAGAAGGTGACGTGCTCCTTGCAAATTTATTGATGGATTTTACCAACGGAAATTTTCTGTCGACAAACTCAAAACTTTATTATTCTGCCAACAATTCCTGTCTTATTTATCAATGGGCATTTGATATCGTCGCTAAATTCTGTCATAAATTGATTTCCCTCTATATTTAGAGACGGATATTACTATCGCCACTAAACAAAATTTTTCCCTACATGGTTTCTAATAGAGATAGGATTTTTTTCAGTAATTTGCAACAATTTATTTTTTGTCAATAATTTTCCGTTGCTAATTCCTGATTTTTTTATAGTGTAAGTCACAAAAGTTTGTATGGTTTCAAATGCTTCATAATAGATAGCCTTAAATTTTCTAGAAAAAGTAGTACTAGCTATAATATTACAACTCCCTTTATTGGTAATCATATAATATACTTTCTTATGAATGAGGTGTATAGTACGAAAGATGTTCTTTATCTACTACTTTAGCTCATCATCTTTGATTTGATGACTTAATTTTCTTGTAATAATAATAATCTCTCCTTCAGCATCATATTCGATACTCTTATCACTAGAATACCCAATTGGTGGTGTAACCTCCTTCTCCTCCTGCTCACTCTCACTCACCAACTCTATATCATCCCTTATAGTTATAACCCTTTTATTTAAGCACTATAAAGTGATATGTCATGCTCCTAAATAATGAAAACACCTAATATATCTATTCTCAAAGAGTTGAAAATCAAATTTACCTTTGCTCTTATTCCAAAAATCCTCTTTAAGCTTAGGTGGGTGAACTTTGCTTTAAGAGGAGCCTTATCATCTTTTTTTAAATTAGGTCTCTAGAGTTACGAGTACAAATCGGTATTTAGATAACCATTTGTGTTTAAATTGCCTCTCTATCTTTATTGCTTATATGCACCATCCGTTCCAACTTTATATAAATTTATAACTCCACTAAATTGGTTTTATCTCTGTTCAACTTATTTAAGAACTCACTATGGTTAATTCTCAATCCTCATATACATTAACTTAGATAATGACTGCTCCTATCTCCTTATACAAGTCTTCCACACTCTTTTTTTCTTAAGTTACCTTACAACTTCTAATACAAATCCTCATAATAAAGATTTACAAAAATATCTTCTTATAAGAGCCTTTAATTCATTCCAATTCCTTATAGTTCCTTCAATATTTCTTCTCTTATTACTAGTCATCTAATCCTACCAAATAGTGGACTAATTAAAAAACTTTACTACTTCTAACTTCATATTCCTATCCTCATAGTAATTATAGCAGTTAAAGATCAATTATATCTTTTTCTTCCTCTTTAAATAAGTTTCAAAATCATTGTTGCCTTTAAAGGAAGGTAAATCCTCTTGATGCTACTAAGATTCCCACCAAATCCTTTTTGAGCTCTAGGCTCCCCCATTTTCTCCCAATCTTGCCTGACTTTGCTTTAAAGTCTATACTTGATAGCACATCGTTACGCTAGTCAAAATAAAATAAGTAGACCTACTATTATAGCAGTGGTGGGTCTAGGTCGATCCCACAGAGAGTGTGTGTCAAGTTTTCAAAATAAAGTAACTGATGTTTAGGTTTAATAGGGGGTTTTGGATTTTAGAAATAAGAAAATAAAATAAAGCTAAACTAATAAAAACAAATTAAAGACAAAAAATGATAAAAGGGGGGAATTTAGTAAGGACCTGGTTCTTTGGTTCAATCTCAGCCTACACCATAATTAAACATATGTAATTGATTTGTTATTGTTAAACCTCTCCTAGCAACTATTAATCGTGGGTTAATAATTAACCCGAGTCTTTACTTAGATAGTGTTTACTTACGATCATTAATTAAACCTAGCCACCGAATAACCTAGGATACGATCTTTAGATTTAATTAGGAAGTAGCATTACAAATTAGCAAAATTGATTAATTAAGGTAATAACTACATACGATGCGTCAGTTAACCTAGGTCATCTTATCCCTAATGATTACAAATTATTAGTCTCTATGCATGAATTTCAACATAAGAATTATGGATTATATTGAAATTATAACAATGGCATTCCAAATAAACGATTCAATAAATGCATTAAAATCATCTTTTCATAATACCCAATTCAATAAACATAAGATAACATAATCAATTCCTAATGAGAGAAAGAGACAACTAAAACAAAGAAAAACACCTAACTTAGGTTGTCGGCATCGATGTTGCCTCTGAACCGGTGTCGAGACACCTGGCCCTTTATAAGTCCCACCTAAGAAAATGCTTCAGCCCCCACATTATAACCTAGTTGAAACCCTCCTTTGTAGTGCCTCCCTTCTTTATTCGCTACTCTCTCATAAGCTACTTTTCTGAGATTTGACGAATTAATGCTTGGTCCATCAACCATATACTTATCAAAACCTATGAACCACCTTCATTAAACGCAATCCTTGTCTGTATGAAATGCAAATATGAGACATCTACATTTTGGCCTTCCTAGCTCTCCTCTTTGTGTTGTTGTTTTGGCCTTTATCAGCTTCCCAATACGCTGCCATTTTACTTGGTGTTGGAGTTATGTAAATATAGTTCCCTGGAAAGCAAGTGTATTTACATGTAACTTTATTTCCTTCAGTTATAGTTTTGTAATGAAAGTATTTATTATTAATAAAACAAAAGAGTTTGGTTTCATTTGTGTGAGCATTATATATCTAGTCAAAAGGTACCAAAATTCTTTTGTAAGCGATATACATATACATAGAGATATATAGGAAACATACATATTATAAGAATCTAAATTAATGGATTCACAGCTGAATAATCAAGTTGGTCGCTTGACTATAGTTTAGACTGTAGTGTTGCGATTTATCTCCATATAAGTGAAGGAGTTTACTTAAAGGGAATGATGAGTTTCATATCATAATAGTAGTTGACTATCAATAATGGCATTATTAACTGAATCTAGAATCAAGTATGTTTTCAAGAATAAAGGGGCCGTTACTTTAATCTTAAAACATACAACTTAAGCATTCGCTTATTATGGACCAGAATCTTGATGAGTGGTGAACTCATATGTGTTTCATTATAATTCTTGATATAATCGAAATGGATTTTTACAGAGTATTAATCTAGTGTCTGCATGTTGGAACTATCAATTGAAACATGTATCAGGGAACATTCACTTAAATAAAGACTTATAGTGCTATCATCACTTCTACATGTTTTAAGGAGATTTGGTGATTAAACTGGTGCTAGTAGTTTGATGGACTAACTACCCATCAAGTCTTAACACCAAGATGAGATCTTGCGTGTTAATCACCATATAAAATAAAACAGGAGATCTAGAAGGAAAAACCAATATAAGGGTAAAATAGTAA
>JAOQMP010000008.1:38519311-38544537 GCA_027563575.1 Erythroxylum pedicellare
CTTTCTTCACTTCTTCAACCATCAAGGAGATTAAATACATCTCTATAGTATCATTCCATACTTTATCTTTTTCACTTACTTCCATACAATCATTGTAATCATTTATATTGTTCAACCCTTCCATTACTAAATGTAATAACATATAAGTGACATCAATCACAAAATTTTCTACAAAGTATTAAATGCTAAATATGGTTCAAAATAAACATGTGACAACTATAATAATTTCTCAAAAAATATTTAGTGTCTAAACTTGTACACAAATTAGATTTTCACTATATGTGAAAACCTAGTAGCAAAACCACTACAGTAAATTATTTACATGTTCTTTCAGTTCAGTTTCAGCTTCAAGTAATAGGCCACTTCAATAGGATTCATGAGCAAATGCATTTAACGTAAGTATGGTTACATATATATCAAATTTAATGTTTCAGTTTTTCACAATAAGATATTGCATTAAGATAAGAAAAGTTTAAACTATGGCTTTAAAGCCTCTGCCACATTAAATGATGTGAAGACTAGCAAACTTAAAGCTATTACGAAGACAATAAATCAGGTGAAGATTAGGCTTTACCTCTGATAAAGCCTCTACTATGACGTAAAGAAAAAGCTTGGATAGAGTGCTACATTAAATAGCATTAAATGATGTGAAGTCAAAGTGAAGACTAGACTTTGTAAGAAGATAGGCTCCATGCTAAAGACATGAGGATGAGAAGTGAAGAAGGATAAAGTCTCTACTACATTAAATAGCATTAAATGACGTGAAGAAAAAAGTCAAGAGTAGGCTTTGTAAGAAGATAGGCTCCATGTTAAAGGCACAAGGATGAGAAGTAAAGAGGCTTTGTAATGATAAAGTTTCTGCTAAATAGCATTAAATGATGTGAAGACAAAATAGTGTTAAAGACACGGTGATGAGAAGAATAAGGAGAGAGAATAACGTGAAGTCCAAGAATTTAGCTGTAAAACATGAGGAAGAAGAAATCACGTATAGTTGTCTCTGATTTCAAATCATAATTGTTCACAGTGTTGTTTATATACGTTAGCTGATAGCCATCCATAGTGTTGGTTCTTTATAAACAATAAGATGATGTCGTCGTTATGTTTAGCTGAAACAAAAACCAAAGAGCTGAATGTTAGGTTCCTCTACATTGTGTTCTGCTTAACATATTCAGGTTTTGTGTTGGTTCTTTATCATCACAAAATATTGCAGAAGTTGATGGTCAAAGCAAAATTTCTACATCTTGTTTTTAGTAAGTATGGTTACATGTTATTTTCTTCCTTCTCTTTATCTTTTCATGGTTTTCATATCTCGTCTTCATCCGCCTAGTTTTTCTATTTTGTTATAGGTCTGATCTTATGAACAAGAGAGACAAGAGAGATCGTAGAAGTAACAAATAAATATGAAAACAAACCTGGAGATATTGCAACACCTGTGAAGACGTAGAAGATGATGCAAAGAGAGAAAAACCTTCGGTGAAGACGCAGAAGACGATGCAAAAGAGAGAAAAACCTTGTTTTTATGAAAAAAAAGTTTATGAAAATCTATTTTTAGAAATCATAAAAACATTATTTTTACATTTTTGTAAAATAGTTGCCGTTTTTTATTTATAAAAATGAAATATAAAAAGTGTTTAACCAAACATGATTTTAATATTCGTTTCTTAATTTACAAAAACCACAACGAAAAACCTTTTAAAAAAGAAAATAAACAGGCCTCGAATAATCATTGTTTTTATTTTGTATTTGTTCATGATTATTGATGCAGTCTTCATTAGTTTATTTAGAAAAGCAATTAGTTCTTGATATGTTGCACATTTTATCTTTTTTTAATAATCTTGAGCACAACCATACTTTGAAGTGAATATTATAAAGCTTTTTACAAGTAATGGAACGAGTGATCAAGGAAAGACTCTATAGACCAAAAGAATGTGGCTACCTTTATTTATAAGAATTTGACAGTTTATGTTATACAACCAATCAATTGGTGATAGTTTAGTGAAGTAATTATTTAAAAACATGATAGTTTAGTGAAGTAATTATTGAAAGACATTCTTTATTTCATACATATTTAGACCTAAATGATTAAGTCAAATAAATAAATATACATTGTAACTGAAATCATAATGAGATCCTAATTATGAGATTCATATTGCATTTTTGTATTATGTTTAAATTGTTTCTAGTCATTGTTCTATTTAGACTAAACATTAATAAACAGTAAAAAGACTAGCATATATTATATTTTCCCTTATGAAAGAAGTTTTCAATCTTATAGACTAAAGTATAGAGATACTTACACAAATGTATAGCTGTTTGTTAAAGAATAAATTCACCAAATTGACCTTATTTGAAAGTCCATTTGGAACATTATTTATATGACTATGGAAATTCCCATTATGATGATTGTATAAGTGATCCTTTGATTTGAGATCATCAAAGTATCTCATATACGAATTGTTATGTTTTGATACTACTTATGACCTAATTTAGTCAATGGTAGCTCATTCAATAGTTAATGGATATAGTATGAACTTTATACAAGTAGTTGAGTTATCAATATAGGATTTATCATCCTAAAGTGATTAGAGAGAACGTTCCATTATTCTTAACTAGTATTGATTCGGGAAATTCTTGGCTAACGTGAAATGTCACTTTGAAAATAATTATCAGATATGATTAATTGAAAAAATTGCTAATGATATAGAACTAACATGATTGGACTCAACTAGTATAGATATTAATTTTATACTCTATGCCTAATCCGAATATTATATAATGAAAGGTTTGAATTATACAAAAAAATTAATGCAAGAAAATGTTAGTCAAAACCACTTTGACATTCTTAAATATTTGAGTGGTTATGATATATTGTTGGATGTCAATCTTAATCTATGATTATAAATTGTTTAATTAAAAAATTAAAGATAAATTAAAGGAGTTTAATTTATCTAACTTAAATATAATTTAGGATTATAATTTATAGCTATTTTCAACATATTTAGGAACCTAATAAGTCACACATAATGAATGGGTTGATGAGAGAAAAGGCCTTTTAATCAAGTTAGACTTGATTGTAAATTCTGAAACAACTTTATAATTTAATAAATAAGGATTAATATAAGATATTGGATCTTATTCAGGCATAATTGGTATTTAATTATAATTAATTCTTAATTAAATTTTAATTGAAATTAGAGTTTAATTTCAATTAAATGACTGAAATATCTAAAACTATTATAAATAAGTTTAGGCTCTAAGAGAGTTAACACTTTTTGTCTAACGTTCTTTGTAATAATTGCAGAGTTCTCTCAACATGTTATGTGGATATTTTTATAGGTTAGACACTTGTGTGGCTACAGTGGTTGAGATAAGTCAATTTCATAAATAATTTGAGGAAAACAACAAAAAAAGGATCAAGTTTTGAAATAAGGTACGAAATATAATTTATTCTTTATTATGTTTTATATATTAATTATGTTAACAACCTTTTAGATTTTATTATCTTGTTTTATGTTAAATGTTCATTAAAGTGTATGTATATATGTAAATGTCCACGAATAACTTACTATGTTGATTGTTTCAAATGGATGAACATATTATTTCAGTAGAGAGTTTTGACTAGTATTAGATAGTATACCAACAGAGGGTTTTAATCTAGTACCAAGTGAAGAAATGGTTCAAGATGAAGGAATAGTTTTATTAAGTAGTGATATATGGAGTCACTTTAATAAGACTATTTCAAAGGGATGGAGTTGAAAAGGTCGAATGTAAGCATTACTACAAGATGTTAATCGAGAGTTCTAAAGGTGGAATCTCTCATTCAAAGTGACTCATAGAGTCGTGCAATAGAAAGAAGATGGTATTAGGAGGTTAAATATTTGTTACCTCTTACCTAATAAGGAAAACAATGAAATGACTACTACAAGTTATGACAACAAAAGATCAAAGTTTCTGACAGGTAAATGGCCATTGGTTATAAATAATCACTTTATATTATTGATAGCAAAAACCTCAAGATGTTGTTCACCTCTATTAAGCTAACCTTCAAGTTCCCAACTCAAAATATTGTAAAGAATGACATTTTCAAGATTTACAAACAATTAAAAGAAAGAAATATTAAAGACATTATCGAGTATTCAAGGATGGGTAGCCATCACATCAGATATATGGATGGATAACAACTAAAAAAGGATTGCATGGTGGTGATGGCATACTACATTAACAATAGCTAGACTTTATGCAGTTGAATAATAAGGTAAATTATATATTTATAATCTTTAGTAATGTCACTCTTTATTTATTAATTGTTTTATAACTGATATTTTTTCATATTTTTAAATGTTAACTTTATTTATATGTCGGTGCCACAAACATTTACCATGATTGTGGATTACTAAATGGATTGGAACATTAACACCAAGCTCTCATCCTTTAGATAACTGTAAAACAAATGACATGATTATAGAAAAATTGAAGAACAAGTTGTAGGTTGGAAGTTTATTAATTGAGGAAGGTTCTTTTATATTTGTTATTTTGTGCATATCATAAATCTAATTGTGAAGGATGGATTAGAGGTAATAAAAGAAGTGGCATAGTTAATCCAAAGTAGTATAATGTATTAGAGTGCAACGCTCAAAATAGTGGATAATTAAAAAGAAAACAGCACAACAACTACATATTATATGCGCAAAGTAGTTAGTTTGAAATTGTCCGACCAGATGGAATTCATTCAAGATGTTAGAGATAGTAACCAAGTATGTTAAGGTGTTCAGAAGGGTAAGACAAAGATTCTTAATATACTTGCCTGTTGATAAAAGAGCAATGAGAGTTGACTAAAGCACTTTGTACAAAGTTGGAGATATTTTATAATACTAATGAGTTGTTTCTAGGAACAAAATATCCAATTTTGCGTATTTACTTTAGTTATATATGTAAGATCGAGCAAGCTTTATCAGGTTGGATATTTTATCATAATAAGGTGATTTAGATGATGGAGAAACTCAATTTTTATTAGTATATGATAGGATAAATTGTAACAGCCATTTCTATGTTGGACCAAAGATATAAGATGGAAGGGGCCATATTTTTATTATCAAAAGTTGTATGGTGATTAGGCTTGAGAACAAGTTGATATCATTAAAAAATTATGATATAATGATTTGTTTAATGATTATTAACTAAGATTATACAAAGATTAGGATTATAGTAGTTTAATATTACCTTCATCATCATCTGTTATTCATAAAACTAGTGTGAATCCTGAATTCAAACGATTCATCAAAGAAAAAAAAAAGGCTAGGACTTCTTACAATAAGATGGAGTTGGACAACAATTTTAAGATAAATGTTGAGACTGAAGTTAAAAATGTGCAATTCGATATATTGATATGATAGAAGACAAAAGGAAGTATTTCTTTGATCATGTAAATAATTGCACGAGACCTCTTAGCAATTCCAGTATCTATTGTTGCTTCAAGGTTTGCTTTTAGTACTAACGGCCTGATAGTCAGACATGATTATGCTTAACTTTATCCTAATATTATAAAAGCCTTTATATATGCTTAAAGTTGGTTAGATAATGAAGATATTAAAGATTAACTCTATTCTTGATGATATATTACTTTTATGTACCTTAATAATTTTAACAACACAAGTATGGCTATCGATCTTCTAACTAAAATTTTTTTGAACAAATATTTGATGATGAAGGTATATTTAGTTATTAATTATCATGTGTTAAGTATTCATTTAATATAATTATTTCATAATTTGATATAATTTAGATAATAATGTTCTGATATGTAGTTAAAGTGGTGTGAACTATTGACGATCTTGATTATAATGATTAGCTAGACACTTTTCTATACCATGGTTTTGTTTTCTTTAATTTTTTACTTCTTGATTTACTATTCTTTTCATTGATTGCTTTGGATTTTTATAATTGAAGATATTAATCTTTAGTTATATCATTAGGTATGTTAACACAGAAATTCCATACTGTTATCTTTATCCCTTGGTTGAGCTTCAATTTTCAACTATAATTGATGTTTTTTGTATCTTTTTTTTATTTGAATAATAATCGTATTATGACACCTTTTTGTTTTGAAAATAACATGATTTTGATAGTAGTAATATAATACTTGTTTCATAGGTAGACTCATAAATTTATATTATTCTTTTATGTTTTGAATGGACTAATAACTATTTTATTATTAAACTTAGATAACCAAAAGTTGATTAAAAATATAAGATTTTAAACTAACATTAATTTTTAAAAACTAAACAAAATAGATTATTATTTTTGTTAGAAGCAAGACATTTGACTTAGCAATATTAATTTAATAAAGAAATGAAATGAATTATATTCCTTATTAAGGTTAAGATAATTTTTAAAAAAAGAGAAATTTAAAAGATTCAAGACTATATTTTAAAATTGAAATTAAGGACTATAATATTAGGCTCTTTGTAGAAAAATGAATAAGTTAAAAAATATTTTTTAATATAAAATGATACATATTAATTTTTTAATGAAAATAAGCCTTAAGATAACAAAGTATGTTGTAAAATTTTTGAACAATCTTTTTTCTTTTAGCAAACGTATTTAATTAATTATTAATTGATACAATGCATTTTTATTTTATATTTTAAATTTACATGGAGAGGTTCATTAACACTAAAATAATTAGTGATAGACTGATAATGTTCATATTATTTATAAGTTATTTAAAAATAAGTAATATTTGTGGTATATTTTATCCATAATTTCAATTATTTAAATTTTGGATGAAATCTTTATTAAAATATTTAATTTTTAAATAAAATATAAAAATATAAAAATTAAAAAAATACTTACTTTGAACAGGCTTGGGTTTGGGCCTTTGTTTTGAAGCTTGATCAAGCACAGGCTACATATCCTGGGCTCGAATAATTATTCGCAAGTTGAGTTTAGGTTATAAGTCTTAAGCCTGACCTAAGCCACTACCAATCTTATCAATAAGGCGATGGTCCTTAAGAATGTACCTTAGATAAATTCAAATGGTCTTACAATAATATAGATAATTAAGATCGATCAACTTATACTAAGTGATTTTAGACGTCATAAAAATGACATCAATACAACCAAGCTCTTATGTTTATCAACCATTAAGATCAAATAATTCAAGAATAACTATAAAACCATAAATGCAAACAAAAAGTAAATAAGACTATAAACTGGATCAGATCTTGCTTCAAATTTTGAGAAGATTGCTAGTCCTAATGCTTTTAAGCATAATCAAATACTTAAAAAGACAATCAACTCTTGGGCAAACTACCAACCAATTAAAGTTTGATGTTTGTAAGATAGAGATTCACGATCAAAATGATCTAGTGACAAGAAAAATAAGAATAAGCATTCTTATTGAGGTGGCTTCTGAATTTATACTGCGAAAAGAGTGTTTTAAAATTGGTTCAGAAGTTATACCAAAAAAAGAGTATTTTAAACGCCTAAATCTATCATCTATAGTAATGGAGAGATCGACGAAGATATAGTCCACTGTATTAGATCAAGGTGTCTTAAATAAAAAAGTGCAGTAGAAGTTTTATAGGACAAGATGATACTACTCAAGCTCAAAGGTAAATTATATTTTTTTTACCAATTAGGCTGAGTGTTAGCCCATTAAACAAGTTCATAGTCGTAAGTTAATGGTGGCGAAGATGAGAATGCTCCGTTGAATGTGTAACCTTATTAGAAGAGATAAAGTTAACAATATATTAGTAAGAGACAAACTAAAGCTAACAGTATTAATGATAAATTAAAAGAGACAAGACTTAAGTGGTTTAGACATGTTAAAGAGAGGCACCCTGATGCTCCAATGAGAAGATGTGAGAAAATAGTATTTAGAGATTAAGAAGAAAAAAGGAAGGTCTAGAAGAATGAGGGGAAATGATAAAAAATGATATGGCTCTGTTGGAACTTACTGAGAACATGATCCATAATAGAAAATTTTCACGTATTAGGATATAGATAAAAATCTCACTTAAGAATGTCTTTCTCGTTCTCTTAAATCTTTAAAACATTTTTCTTCGAGTCTTTCATTTTATAGTTAACCTTATTTTTTGATTACATGGTACTTTGTTCTTAGTGCCTGTTTGGTTCAACTTTTGGAGGGTGAATAAGCACTTTTTTCCACCACAAAAGTTGTTTTTAAGAAAACTGAGTATTTGACTGTAAAATCAAAAAGTACTTTTTTCATAGAAATAACTTTTCTGGAAGCTAAAATACAGCTTTTTGAGCTGCTCAAATTTGGAGCTTTTCAAAAAAGTACTTTTTAGGTAAATTTTTCAGATCAATTAATAATTCTATTTTTTAGTCCCTTTTACTTTTATGTTTTATACATAATTTCCACAACGTCCACAAACACATTTTCACGTTTATTTTGAGATTTATATAATATTATTTGACTTTTTAATATGTTTTAATATTTATTTTTTATATAAGTTTTACTTATATTATAATCTATATAAAAGATTTGGTTAGATATATTTTCATTTATGTTTTATATGGTTTAAAATTATATAATAATAAGTACTTTTATTTTTATGTTGCCAAACAGTCTATCGTATGAAGCTCTTTCAAAAAAGCTCTTTTTTTAAATGACAATCAAACAGTCAACTGACTTCTTAGAAAAGCTCTTTTTAGAAAAGCTCTACTAACAAAAGCTCTACTGACAAAAGCTCTACTAATATAAGCTCATCCAAATAGGCACTTAGTTTTTTAGCCTAAACAGCTTCTTACTTAGTTTAATTACTTTCTTGTAATGGTTTATTTAATTTATTCTAGTACTTGTCTTTTCTATAATTGGTGCATTTATTTACTTATTTATTGTTAATCATTACCATGTTCTATTTGTTCTGTATTATATATTGCATTATATATTTTTATTTTTTGATTTATACATATTTATTTATATTTTACTATTATTATTTTACATTATATGTGGTTCTATCATAAACAACCTCTCTACCTAGTAAAGGTAAGGGTACGTACAACTGGAATGCCCTAAACCCCACGTTTTAGCGTAACTTTCACTAGGTATTGTTGTTGTTGTATCCTTGTTGAGGAGTTAGGTAGGGACAAGGGTACGTACAATTGGAATTCCCTAAACCTCACGTTTTAGCGAAACTTTCATTAGGTATTGTTATTGTTATATTCTTGTTGAGGTAGTTAGGAAACCAAACACATAGTAATGGGGCTACTGGAGAGGTGATGATGGACAGGCTTGAGCATGGGAGAGGATAAAAAACTTTAGGCAAAGCATGAGGTTGACGCAGAGGACTTCTAGAGACTAATCTTTAGGGAGAGGTTGGTCAAATGGTACAGGTTTAGATCTTCTGTGCTTGTTATTCTATTCCAATCCTATTTTCACCCCAAAATGGCGTTATTTTATGTTTATTTACATATAAAATGACGTCGTTTTTGGGGCAAAAATGTGATTGGAATAAAGTAACAGGCATAGAGAATCTGATGTCAACTAGTAGTGCTCATAGTGGTCCTAGCGATGAGAATTAACAATCATCCAAAATGGGTGACCTAAAAAATTCTTATGTTCCACTCAGTGGGCAGGACTACTGTGATGCTATGTAATAATATTTTAATTGATATCTTTAGCCAGCTACACATATAAACTAATTACCAGTGATTTTAAAATTGATTTAGACTAGTTAACTTAATTGAGCAAAGTAAGAATTGGCCAACTTTTTAATTCAATATATGTTTATGAGTCTTATAAATAGAAATCGACCGATAAACCAACAGGGTTTTGCTAAACCATAAGTGACATTTAACCGTAGTCCTTCTTCTTTTTCATTATCTTTGTTTCAGTCACCATCTCCCACAAAATTCTTAAGTTTTGTTTAATCTTGGATCTCTATTTCAATCTCTTATTACCTATCAAACTTCAACCTCTTCAGTAATTCTTCATTTTTGTTAGATCTTTTCTACTAATCTCCTATTTGAAGTGGTTTTCTTTAATGTTTTCTATTTTATCTCAACTTCTTATGTGTTGCTTCTCCATATGTATATTATAGTTTTGATTCTTGCGCCAACAAATTGTTTCTTTCTTTTGCTGGTGATTAAAGCCAAATCTCATACTAACAAATAGAAAAGATATAAGGATTAGTTTTTTTTTTTAACCTTTTCAATTAGGGGTATTTTTCTTTTTAGACTGTTGTCTTCTTTCTTTCCATTTTGGTCTTTCTTCTTTGGTTCGATATTGTAGCATTTGTGACTTATTTTTGTTATAATTTATGAATCTATTTTAAAGACGTTGAGTTTCCTGAGTTGTGATTGATATTTTTAGGTTAAGAAACAGTGAATTTGTTAGAGAAAAACTGGTGATTGTGAAATTGGTTGTCTTGTATGTAAATGGAACTTGGATCCTTTAAATATATACTTATTCATCACAAAGGAGAATTGGGGAATGTGATCTTATTTTCTGCAAGACTTGTAATGTGTGTAAACATATATTTGGTGTTTATATTAAAAGATATGCTTTACCATATCTCAAATTGGGGATTGTGCTGTACAGTTGTTGAGGCTTTCAACCTGTCGAAACAAGCATTCACTTCAGAGTTCAGAGAAGATGGAGAGATATGGTCAATTGTACTGGACTTGCTGAGATGGAGACCCTCCAATGCAAGGCTTGTCTTTATCTTTGGGTTCATCAATTTTCTAAATTTAATATATATAGCAACAAACTTATGGAAGTAATTCATTGACGCTAGTGCTTTATGCTTCTCTCTCTGAGTCATTCACTCCTTGACTTGCCTTTAAAACGACGTAAAGAAACCTTGTTAGTTTTCCAAGTTGTATATAATTGAAACGTAATTAGTGATAGTTTGAAAAACAAGGGGAGACGAAGACTCAAGATAAGCATATGATATGCTTGTGTGCATGCAAGAGTATAATTGAGCTTCTCCAAAAATGAAAAGGTAGTGTTATAAGCACTGGAACCTATTTCCTGCTAGCATTACCTAATTAATTAGTTGCATAGCCACGCAGTGAGATGAAATGCAAAGGAGCATAAGCAGATTTGGCATTGAAGAGATTAAACTAAAACAGTCTGTGGTCTGCAACTGGCGCTTACAAAAATTTAAGCTTCCCATGGTAGAACCTAACGTATTACATCTGACTATACTTGGCTTTCCCGTTTCCCATCAACTAAATTATTGCTTATGTTAATTAATTAATTCAAGTAGTGAATATAACAAGTACAACTTCTTATAGTTAAGTCTCTAAGCACAATCAAGTGGTTAACTATATCGCATATAATAAATAACTTATGTTTGAGGACGAGGTATTAGCTGGTTAGCTGCATGGACTCGCAGTAACTATGATAAAGTGCAAAAAAGCATCATCAAATTTGTCATTATGGAGATTAAACTAAAACAGCTTGTGGTGTTCAACTCTTCTTCCCAATTTTAGATTGAGTTCTTGTGGTGTGAGATTCATTCAAACTACTTTCTTTTACATTACTGCTTCCCCTTGCGAACAAATTTTGTACCATATACGCTGTAAAATACTGTTTCGGTGATGTCAAAGAAAGAACAACGGTTTTGAGAGGGTGGAAACTAGATTGTTTCAAGGCCACCAAGTTCAAAACTAGCAGGAAATCCCACCAAGTTCAATGCCTTTACCTTTTCCCTCTCAAATTAGTTGTCTATTGCAAAAATTGTGATGGTGTAGGTAGTGCAAAATCAAGGGAATTTGATACTTGCATTGTTACGTCATATTTAATTGCTATATTCATATACATGACAATAACTATGATCTGACGTAGCCACTTAACAGTTATACGACAAATAAAAATCTTGTATCTGAACATGGATCCTCTTAAACTATCTGTTGTATATCGCATTCTCTTTCTTTTCTTTTTCGTTGATTGATTTAAAACATCAATCTTTATTCTGTTACCATTTTCATCTGCCCAGTATTTTCTTAGGCACTTCATTTAGACTTGTATTGTTCTTCACACTCCAAGACATCGATATTCGTTTCCAAGTACCACTCCCCGTTGTTCACTTTGCTATTTGGAATCGTAAACTTATCTCATGATTTCGACAATAACTTTTGTAGAATCGATAGGAAAAACATAGCGTCTTTTGAACGTTGTTCCAATAGCATTGACCACCGTGAATGAATTAGCTTCATTTGTGATAAGATGTTAACTACCTTATTTTCTGGTCATTTATGTAACTATAGATAGTCTTTATCTATAATCTCTAGATAGTTTTATCATCTGCAATCCTTATGTTCTTATTCTCTCTTATCACATGTATGTACACTTTGTTGGGAAAAAAAAGATAAATGAAGCAAAGAAGTAATTAAAGATATTATACAAACTTGTTGCCTTTCGCATAAAATAACACAAGAGTTTAGCTACATAAATAGACTCAAAGCAAACCTACTAAGCTAAAACCAACTAACTAAGAAGTGGGTAAACAGCCCATATAATCCTCCACTAACAACTAGATAATATTAACAAAATTAATATGCTATTTGACTAAGAAGTTACAGAACCCACGAAACAACTAACTAACAATTTTGAAGCATTTGCTAACACTCCCCCTTGCTTCAAAATTTTATGGATGGAGCACTTCTCTTCTAATATAATGCACTTCTTATCACCGTCTTCAAATTTGTTAATGCACATTATCATCAACTTATAGGTATTGGAACACATTTCTCTATAATGCACTTCTCACCAACAATTTTAAAAAAGAGTTTCTTTTTGTGCCATGTTTGTTTTTTCTTCATTTTGAAATCTGTAGTTTTTTTTTTTGTTTTGTAAATGCCGAAACCTCTTACACTTGAAGCATTGTAGTTTTCCTTTGTGCCAACAATTCTTCTCTTCATAGTCGGGTTTCTTACAATTTGCATATTGGAGAATTTTACTTTTGTCATTTGAAGAGGAACTCTTGACCATGTATGCTTCTTCGACTTTATCACCATTTTCCTGTCTTTCATTATTCTTCTTGAAGAGCATTTAGTAACTCTGCAAAGGTTATATTTGATAGATATTCAGTAACTTCAAGAGATGAAATTTTTGACTCACCTTTTGGGAAGCATCACAAGAAGTTTGTCTACAACCCTTTGAGTAGGAAATTCTTCACCAAATAACTTGATTTGATTGACAATGGACATAAGTTTGCTCCATTTTTCTTGACACCTTCATAATTCTTCATTTTTGACATCTCAAATTCCCTTTCAAGATTCAAAATTTGCATCATTTTAGTTTGAATGTTACCCTTAAATTCTTCTTTTAGTTTCTCTTATGCTTCTTTAGGAGATTGACATGTCATTATACTCGTGAAAATTCCTTCAATCACGGCTGAATGAAGGCAAAATAGAGTTTTTGGTTTCTTTACCCCTTCTTCATCATTCTTCTTGATTTGGTTTTGGGTTGGATTTTGCCAAAGAGGTGTAGGCTCAAACTCACTTTCAATGACCTCCCATAAACTAACAGCTTGCAAATAAGACTTCATTTTGATAGCCCAAGAGTGGTAATTTTCTCCATTGAAAATAGGAATTGGAATAGAGAAATTGTTTAATGTCATATTACTACTAAATCCTTATAAGCCTAAGAATAACTAGAGTTCTGATACATGTTGAAACAAAAAAGATAAATGAAGCAGAGGAGTAATTAAAGATATTACACAAACTTGTTACCTTTCGCATAAAATAACACAAGATTTTAGTTACATAAATAGACTCAAAGTAAACCTAGTAAGCTAAAACCAAGCAACTAACAAAGTAATGGGTAAATTGCCCACGTAATCCTCCACTAATGACTAGATAATATCAACAAAATAAACATGCTATATAACTAAGAAGTTATAGAACTCATGAAACCTACTAACAATTTTGAAGTATTTGCTAATAAAGGACCCCATATCTCTGTAGTTAATCAATCATAAATACAGTAAATTTATTCATATTTCATGGTATTAAAGCTCACAATCAAGCACATTTTTTTACAGCATAAACACACACAACATCTCCAGAAAACAAATCCACCCACACAACACCCACAACGTCCATAAAGTCAACAACAATTTCGGGTACAACATCAACATCTCCAAAAGCCAATCTACACTTTGGTAAAAGTATCTCAAAAGACATTGACAATACAATTTCATCACACAATTAATGGCAAACATCAACACACCCACATTACCGTTCAATCAAATCTCCAATTTCCTCACGACTCCACTAGATTCCACAAATTATAAAGTTTGGAAAATCAAATTAAGGCTATTTTAATTACATCTTACCTTATTGGTTATATAGATGGCACCATCTCCCCACCAACTACAGCCTCTAGCTCAGATTCTTTGTCTCCAAACTTTCAAAAATGGTGCAAATTCGATCGTCTTGTCTATTGCTTCCTCACGGTGTCACTTTCCCCATCAACCGCACGACTAGCCCTTAGCTACCAAATTGCTCGACGCTCTGGCTTGGACTTACAGACCATTTCATGCAACAATCAGCCTCCCAACATTCTCTTCTCTATCATCACCTCCACACTTTGAAGAAAGGCCCCAATACCATCTTGGATTTCCTTTCTTTTCTCTCCACCATAAGAAATGAATTGGGAGCCATTGGAGACACACTCATTGAGGAGGATCTCATTCTATTCACTTTGAATGGGCTACCCGCCAACTATGACTCCTTCATCACCGCCGTTGGGCATCACGAGACTCCCATGTAGTTCTCCCAGCTTCGCGCCAAACTTCTCATTCACGAAGTTGTTATCCTATCACTCTTCTCCACCAACCGACATTACTCTCTTCATCTCTCACACTGATAGTCATCACAGCGGGTGTAGTAAAGGCGATAGGAGGCATCACAAAGGGAGGCACGACTTCTCTCCCTCTGCGTCATGGGTTTGCCATAATTCCTCAATTAATTTGCCTCCCACCTCAAATGGGCCTCCATAATCACCTAGGCCCATCTGCCCTAATGGGTCCCCACATCAAATCTCTAGACCCCAACAATTCCAGGCTTGTCTCTCACACAGGCGGTCGTCACGACGAGCGTAGTAAAGGCGGTAGGAGGCATCACAGAGGGAGGCACGACTTCTCTCCCTCTCAATCGTGGGTTTGCCATAAGTCCTCAATTAATTTGCCTCCTACCTCAAATGGACCTCTACAATCTTTTGGGCCCATCTGCCTTAATGGGTCCCCACATTAGACCTCTGGACCCCAACAACTCCAAGCTTAGTTTCAACCTTCTACATCCAATTCAAGTCATTTTTCTAGGTCCACTAAACCACTCACTTAGTGTCAAATCTATTGGAAATGGGGTCACATTGTTTCCCATTGTCGTTTTCATTATTCTGGGTCTCGTAATCACAATTATGATTCTTGATATATTAATAACAATCTTTTTGCAATGTTTACTGCCATGAATGTTCAACCTAACACAGACAATTCACATCTTCTCTCCAGTACAATCTCTGAATGGTTACTTGATATTGGAGCTACTGCTCACATTACCCCCATTTCTCACCTTGTGGAATCTGTTTTCCCGTATGACAAGTCCAATTAAGTAGCTGTTGGTAATGGACAAACTCTTCCCATTTCCTCTACCAATAAATTAGCTATATCAAATTATTCTCATTCTCTTCATCTTTATGATATTTTGGTTGTTCTTACACTTAGGGTTTCATCCACAATAATCTATGTCCCTTGAAGATTCCATCATCTTTTCACAATCATGTCTCCCTCAATGCTATTACTACCTCCTTGGATTTGTGGCATCAGCGTCTTGGTCATCCATATTGTCCTATGTTATCTAGTTTATCTTCTCTTTTACCAGTCAACTCAAATGTTATTAAGTTTTGTAGTTCTTACCTTAAAAAAAAAGTGGTCATCTTTCATTTCCAATATCCTCTTGTCTTTCTGCACGACCCTTACAACTCATTTACTGTTATATTTAGAGACCTTCCCTGTCTCTTTCTTTCTCTAGGCATCAGTACTTTATTATCTTTATTGATGATTATAGTCATTTTATGTGAATTTTTCCCATGGTACAAAAGTCACATGCTTTTCTATGTTTTCAAACTTTTAAAACAAGAACTGAAAATGATCCACCACTATCAAAAAATTTAAATGCGATGGAGTTCTAAAACTCATCAATGGTGTCTTCACCCAATTTCTTGCTACCCATGGAATCACTTATCGTATCTCTTGTCTTTGTACTCCACAACAAAATGGTCTTGTTGAGCATAAAATTCGTCATATTACTAAAAGAGGACTTACCCTCCTTTTGCATGCCTCTCAACCAAAATTTTTTTGGTATGAAGCCTTATCCATTTTTGTTTACCTTATCAATCTTTTATCTACAAATGTTCTTACTCATCAGTCTCCTTATGAAATATTATTTCACACAAACCTAATCTCTCTCATCTTTAAGTCTTTGGATTCACACGCTTTCCCTTTTTAGGCTCCACCAAAGTTGATAAACTCACACCTAAATCAACTCCGTATATCTTTCTAGGATACTGCTCTAAGTATAAAGGTTATTGTTATTTTGATCCTCAAACTTGCAAAATATATATCTCTCGTCATTTTGTTTCCTTCAACATGATTTTCACTACTCCACACTCTCGGCTAATCATTCTTCTAACCCTTCTCCTCTTACAGTTCTCTCCTTACCTTTAAGTTTTACCTCTACTCCTCCTCCACCTTCTCCATCTTCCCCTACTCCTCCACCACCACCCTCTCATCTTATGGTCACTCGCAATGTGATCACACTCATGTTCCTTGCTCATTTACTGATTATATCAACTATTCCACAACTGTTATCACGTTTGATCCCGCATCCTCTACTTAAGAAAATAAATTTCCACACTGGCGTCAAGCCATGCTTGATGAGTTCACTACTTTTCATCGCAATCATACTTGGACTCTTATTCCTCCTCCACCAAATGCCAACACTGTTGGTTGTAAATGGGTCTTTTGTACCAAACGAAATCATGATGGCTCCATTCAATGTTATAAAGCTCGATTGGTCGCCAAAGGTTATCGTTAGACTTTTGGAATTGACTATACTGATTCAGTCCTGTTGTCAAACCCACTATCATTTTTATCGTTGTTACTCTTGCTTTATACATATTTGGCCTATTCGTCAACTTGATGTCAACAATGCTTTCCTTCATGGTCATCTTCAAGAATAAGTTTTTATGTCTCAACCTCTTAGATTCACAGATCCTAACTACCCCCATCATGTCTGTCATCTCCATAAAGCTTTATATGGCTTGAAACAAGCTCCTTGAGCTTGGTTTTATAGGTTAAGTCAGAAACTTCTTGATCTTGGTTTTGTTTCATCCAAATCTGACACTTCCTTGTTTATTCACAACACCTCCGATCACACAAATTTTCTCTTAATTTATGTGGATGATATCTTGGTTAAAGGTTCTTCACCATCGTTCATAACAACTTTTATTAGTGACCTCAACAATGCCTTTATAATCAAAGACTTAGGTCCGCTTCATCACTTCCTTGGCATTGAGGCTCTCCCTACACCTATTGGTCTTTTACTTACTCAGCAAATGTACTTCAGATATCTACTTTTTCGAACTGGTCTCTATAATTCTAAACATGTACCCTCACCTATTGCCCCTACCCTTCCTTTGCCTAAAAATCATATTCATGCTCTCTTTGATGCTACTAAGTATCCTAGCACTATTGGTGCCCTACAGTACCTTTATATCACTCATCCTGACATTTAATTTGTCGTCAACAAAGTCTCATAGTTTTTACACTGTCCTACTAATGTCCATTTAACTATGGTAAAACAAATTCTTCATTATCTTTTGTCTACATCTTCTCATGACATTCACTTCACTAAATCACCTTTTTTCAATCTCCATGCTTACTGTGATGTTGATTAAGTTGGTTGTCCTAATGATTGTCGTTCTACATCTGGTTACTGCATCTTTTTCGGATCCAATCTCATCTCTTAGAGTGCTAAGAATAACCAACTGTGGCTCAATCTAGTACTGAAGCAGAATATCGTAATCTTGCTCTTACAATTACAAAACTATGTTGGATCACTTCACTTATTGGGGAAATTGGTTTTTCTCACATCACACCTACTCTTTGGTGCGACAAACTTGGTGCTACTTTTCTAGCTTTTGATCCAGTCTCTCATGCTCGTACAAAACACATTGAGATCGACATTCACTTTTGTTCGAGATCTGGTTGCCAACAAATCTCTCTACATTTGGCATGACAAAGGCTCTCTCTTTGACAAAACTCTAGCATCTTCGAGACAAACTTATGATTACTAATACTCTTGAGTTTAAGGGGGGCTGATAAGATGTGATTTTAAGTACCTTATTTTCTAATCATATCTGTAACTATAGATAGTCTTTATCTGTAATCTCTAGATAGTTTTATCCTCTGTAATCCTTTTGTTCTTATTCTCTCTTATCACATGTATGTATGTTGGTCTATATGAAATACCTAATATCTTTATAGTTAATCAATCAGAAATACAAACATTTATTTATCTTTCAATTTGTTTGATAAAGGCATTTTGGCGTACATAAGATTATTTTAGTTTAACAATTCAATTATTTTTAGTTAATCAAAATAATTCAATCTTAAACTAATCTTGTCGACTGTTTAGTCGTAATTAGCTAGTATCAATCGAACAACTGTTTTGAACATTTGTTGTTTTCTTATAATGTCTAGCAATTATGTACAAAACTTACAAAATTATTTCTATCATATTTTCAAGTTGAATTATAATGAAGAATATTGAATCATCAGAAAAGATTAGAAAATTTTAACATTTTTTTAATCATGATAAGTTTGATTCAGCATGAAATTATTTTTTTCTTTTCAAACATTTGATGAAAATACTTAATATAATTGTATGTTTGTGGTAAAATGTATAAAGGGGAACAAATTTGTAGAATGATCTTGTTGTTATTAAGGGTAACATTATTTTTTGCAAAAAAAGTGCCCTTTGATGTACGTAAGAGGATTGAAAATCATTTGTAGCAATAAGTAAAAAGAAAAAGAAAAACAAAGAAGTTTATAATGTATCTTTTGGAGATGATAAAACACAACAAGTATTAGATAAATGAAAAATGAAATTTATTATTGGTATTATTCTTATTTTCCTCCAGGAATTAGTCCTGGTTTTTAACTTAGTTTAAAAGGTGTTTTGGTTAATAAGGATGCTGTTTTACCATGTAAACAAGCATAGATATAATGGTTCTATCAATTATGTAATCTTTTAAATACTTTAAATTCACCTCATCTTCAAAAAGCAATAGATCCTACAACAATGATAGGTCTAAGATTTAAGGCAACTTTTTATTATGAGATTCATATACCTTTCCTTTAAGTTTTAAAAAAGGAATGTCAATTGATTAAGGATGCCTAGAATTCTAATTAAGGAACAACATGATGCATTATTATAGCAAATGGGTGGACTAATCAAAGACAAAGAATCTTGACTAATTTCTCAATTTACTGTAATATTAAAACAACTTTTACCGAGTCTAGTGATGTTTTTGATGCGATAAATATATAAATTTTCTGTTATATATTTAGAGCGCTCAGTAAGAAGAGAATTTATGATTTAACTGATATAATCAATTGACCATACTAATTTTTTTGATAAAAAAGAAAAACTTGATTATAAAGAAATTAAAAAGACAATTTATAAAGAAAATAAATTTATAGCAAAATATGAGTTAAAACATCTTGAAAATTAAGAGTGCTTCAAACTTAATCTCAGAATTAGTTCTTTTAAAAAAAAATTTTCATATCTGTCTTTAAATTAAAATATATTGTTGATATCGTTCTCATTAAAGAGCATGTGAACTACATATATTTTATAAATAGTTTTACAGTAGTCTATTTGTTAACAACTTTTTTCTTACTGTAAATATAATTCCTTACTAATGGTGTGAACCAAATTAAAGTGATTGGAGTCAACATTGGACCTGAGTCATGAGATCTAGAAATAATAGGCTAAGCAATTAGCCCGACAATTCCTGTTTTGTTGCAAAACCTCAAATCCCGATTAGTAATTCCACGATAGGAGAAATAATAACTTGTTCCTTCACTTTCCTGCATTTCATCTGCTATCATAAAATTAGACTACAGAAATCGCCAATGCTGCCTGTGTCCCGTTTCGAAACCCTAAATTCCTTCAAGATCAGTTGCTTGTAATTTAAACAGGAAGAGGAGGAAATGGATTTTGTGCTTGTGAATTCAGTTCAACGTCATTTGGAGGCACGTCTCATTAAACTGGTATTGGACAGTGTGGGACTCATGGTAGAGATCTTCAACGCACTTGCTCATACAAAGGAGACAAAGCTACAGGTAAACTTGCGATTAGTCACAAGCTTCTCCAGAATTTTGATACCGTTTTTTAATATAATAGGCTCGTGTTTTGTTTTCTTGGTGCGTTACAATTATCTTCTAGGCTGAATTGGTGGCTCCTATGTACAAGAAGAATAGACTAGTACCAAATACTTTTGGGCCAACTGTACTTAGAGGAGCTGAAGTTGTTAGCTCTCCAGTGTAAGCTTCTTGTTGCCTGAATACTAAGTTATGGTTAATGATTAATAGATAACCTTCGGATACTCTTTTCTGCTTTTGGTATATCAAAAAACATAATATTTACAAATCCCTAAACCCATGGACCTATCATGATTTGAAACCCGATAGATAGGAAGATAAGTCCACCTTCCTTTTAATTAAACCAAAATCCTAATTTTGCGCGCCCTGGGAAGGATAACTTATGTTACCTTTGGCATCTTGGAGCCATAGGTTTTGATGCCCTCTTATCAGGTTTAAAATTGAGTACTACAACCACAATTGCAGTTGTAATGTTGTGGTTATAGTCTGATCCATTGTTGCATTTTCCCAATATCTGCAATTGTTACTTCATCAACTGTAATTGTTGCAATAACTTGAAATTGTAGTGTAATCGGTAGTCCAGACATTAGAGCCTCGCCCTCTTATAATTGTACCTGTTAATTGTATTTTCAAATATTTTTGTTTGTGTATTCATATGCTTTTAAGGCTTGCGATTTGGGAAATAGTATCCTGGTGAATAAGCTTTAGTTTAGGTATTATTTTTTTCCATGTTTCAGTAGAATTCAAAGACTCCTCATGCTGGGATTAAGTTGGCATATTTTATAATAAGTTAAACATTGTCATTTGTGAGAGGGGAAGTAGAGAGTGCTTGTCTTCTATGAATTGTGAGTTTTTAGTTGCAAGTGTGATACTTTCTCCTTACGAGCGAGTGTTAGTCTTAGGTGTGATTTCTAAAACTCTATAGCAGTGATTTTTGGAATGTGAGTGATTCTTAGTTCTGCTTACTAATTTATAGATCTTAACTGCTTTTTCCTGGATTCCAGCACCCCAAATTTGAAGTTTATACTGTTGTTCAGATCTTTTCTACCTGTCTTACGTCATGGTGTCTTCCAAGAGATTGGCTTGACTTTTTTTTATTTATAAAATTCCACAAATTCTGCTAATTAATATTGCATGATTCAATTCAGATATATACTTTACTTGGTCTGATATCATGTGCTTATGTAAAATCTTTTGGTATCCGCTATAAACTGCTGGAATAGATTCTTATTTAGATGTATGTGTATTAACAGGAGAGGAAATGGAGGTTTTGGCTTTATCAGTGGTGCTGTTCAAACTGAACTTCATCTTCAAAGGAGAAGGTTCACCTACAGATTTTATGATTTCCTTTTTTATCTTTGTTCTTAGAACCTTTAGAGCATGATTATGGGTCCTCAAAATTTTAACCTGACATTCGTTGAAGGTTACATATTATTGCTTCCATAGGGCCTTTTTTTTTTAAAAATTTGCAAGATTGTTTGGCTAATTATTTGAAAATGTCTCCTTTTTAGTTTGATACTGTCTAATTAAGTAGCAGGATAGTTTATTTTAAAATATGTATTTATGATGTTGAAATCATCCATATATTGAGCTCTTATTCTCATGTCGGGTTTGCATTCTCAAAGATTTGCGATGTGTCAAATTCTCAAATCCTAGTGGATAGACTATGCTTTATATTTAGATAGCTTTAGATGTAGAGGTATCAGGGAAAAACAAAAAAGAAAGTGAGCTAAGGCCTTTAGCAACCCACATTCTTTCGTGCAATTGATCAAGTTGTTTCAATCACCTCACTTACTATCTTTCCACTGCCTTTTTTTCCCAGGTCTCTCTGTACCATGACAAATGACAAGTTGGTCAACAAAATTCTCCAAGCAAAAGAACAAGGACTCAAGTGTTTGTCTTTGATAATTGAGAAGCTTCCTAGAGGAGAACCAGTTGGGTCTGCCTTTCAGAGCTGGATGGGCGAGGGGCATCCCATTCATCAAGGTGACACTTTCCATACCATTAACAGGTTGAGGAAGCTTAATTTGAACAAACGTGCTCTTGAGGTTAGCCTCCTTATAGTGTTGTTAGTAATGTTATGGTGGATATTGTTCCTTTAAATTATTGACAAGCAGAGAAGTATGACTAGGATGCCTAGTTGAGTGAATAGGATATGATAAAGCAACTTTATTTGGAAATGTTAGGTCATTGTATTTTCAAACATAAGTACTAACTCCTCTTCCATGTATAGCTCAATTATTTACAGAATATGTTTGAGGATGTACATGGTGAAGAGCCTATAATTTAATTGTTTTGAGTATCTTCTTTCATGAGTAAAAGTTGAAGCATGGTAAAAGTGTACTCTCATCACCTTTTCTCTTACAAATTAAATATTCAATGTTTCTGTTTTGTAATATTTGTTTCTTTCATGGTTTCTTAGATTATTGATGTAGTCTTCATTAGGTTATTTAGAAAAGCAATTGTTTCAGGATAATGTTATGCATTTGATCTGTTTTCCAGCTATCTCGTGCGCAATCGTGCTTAGAAGTGCATATTGTATATATTTTTGCAGGTAATGGAATGGGTGATCAGGGAAAGACCTTACAGACCAAAGGAGCTTGACTACTCTTACCTACTGGAGTTCACTATAAAAGTTCATGGGATATCACATGGGGAAAAGCTTTTCAGATGTGTCCCTCTTGAGTTCCAGAATGAGTTGCTGTATAACAATCTTGTAATTGCATGCTTGGAGAAAGGTGCTATTAGGCTTTCACTTGACTATATGAAGAAAATGAGGGAACTTGGTCATCCCATATCATATTTAATTTTCAATCGCCTCATAATACTCCATTCAACCTCTAGTAGCAGGAAAATGATCCCAAAGATCCTTGCTCAAATGAAGGCTGATAAGGTGGTTCCTCATGTCTCTACGTACAACATTCTGATGAAAATTGAAGCAAATGAACACAATATTGATCGATTGATGGAAGTATTCAACAAAATGAAGCAATTGAAAGTTGAGCCAAATGAAATAACTTTCTGCATACTAGCTACTGCACACGTGGTGGCGAGATTGTATAGTGTTGCTGAAGTGTATGTTGAGGCTGTAGAGAAGTCCCACACAGGAGATAACTGGTCAACATTAGATATTCTGATTATATTGTATGGATATTTGGGGAAGAGGAAGGAGCTAGAAGTAACATGGGGCATTGTGCAGGAACTCCCTCGTGTTCGGCATAAAAGTTACTTGCTTGCAATTGAAACATTTGGCAGAATGGGGCAAATTAATCGATCTGAAGAGCTCTGGCTAGAGATGAAGTCAACAAAAGGCTTTAAATCAACAGAACAGTTTAATTCCATGTTATCTGTGTACTGCAATCATGGGCTTATAAAAAAAGCAACTAGAATCTTTAGGGAAATGGAGAGCAATGGGTGCAAACCAAATGCAATCACATACAGGAATCTTGCTTTAGGATGTTTAAAAGCTGAGCTGGTGGATGAAGCGTTGAAGACCCTAGCTAAAGGTGCAAACATGACAACAAGCAAAAGAGTGAGGAATTCAATCCCATGGCTGGAGACCACTCTTTCAATTGTTGAAGGTTTTGCACAAAAAGGTGATGTAGGCAATGCTGAGAAGTTTTTTGAAGAACTTAAGAGAGCAAAGTATGCAAGATATACTTTTGTGTATAATACTTTAGTAAGGGGCTATGTGAAGGCCAAAATTTATAATCCACAACTTTTGAGAAGGATGGTTTTGGATGGTGCTAAGCCAGACTCGGAGACATATAGTTTGATAAAACTTGTTCAGCAATTTCGAACTTGATTCTTCAATGGTTCCTCAAATGTGCTATACAGCACGTATTTGATACTCCTAAACTTGATGGTGATGGTGTGAGTGGAAAGGGGAAAGAAGATGAAATTTGTTCAGGTAATAGCATATGCAATGATAAAAGCATGTTACTACTATTCATGGACATGCTCCAAAACTTGCGTTTCCCACAATTTTTGTTCTGTCCTCGGTTTTCCTACCCACTGCTGAGGCTAATGCTTTTTCGTTTCTTTTACTGGTGGAGAGGACTGAGGAGGGTGGTTTTTGGTATTATTGTTTGGCGTCCAAAGAATGATAATGAGGATCAATTCTCTGCCACAGCTGGCTATCGTGGTCTTGCTTGGAGATTGTTCTTGTTCTATAACTAACGAGCATCACTGATGTTGGCCTTGTGGTGACACACACACACACACACACACATATATATATATAGATATCCAGTTTGTGCTGTCCTGGAAGAAGGAAAGAGAACAGGGGAAAAAAGAGCTATTATGAAGGGTATGGAACCATCAAAAAAGAAGATAATTGACCAGTCTTCCAAGACTTATAAAACTGACCAATCCTAGAGTGAACGAAGGCAGGCTCAGAAACCATAAGAAGCAATGGAAAACATACTCATATCTCATGAATGCGTATTGGTCTAATTTATTAGGCGGTTGGACTTAAAATTTTTAGAGGAATGAAATAAAATATAATAAAATGAAATAATTTATAATAGAATATAACGTAAATAATGTAATAGTAGAAAATTATTGAGGAGGGATAAAAAAGTTAAAATTATAATATTGTTTGAAAATAAATATTAATATTTATTATTTTAAGTTTTGATCTTATAAAATTTTTTTTTTGCTTCCATTAAAATTTTTTCTACACTCAATTTTTTTTTGAATTTGTTAGGAAATGGTGACAAAAAACTCGCTTTAGTTCAATTGATATATAATGACAATGATGATGGCATCTCCACATGGTAGTCCTTATCCCAATGTGTA
>JAOQMP010000008.1:38557399-38573472 GCA_027563575.1 Erythroxylum pedicellare
CAATGATTATAAATTATAATTCTAATTCACAATTAGAATTGGATAAATTAAAACTTCTTTTAATTTATCTTTAATTCAACAATTAAATAATTAATAACCATAAATCATAATTGACGTCTAGCAACATGTAATGATTACCCAAATATCAGGAATGTCAAAGTAATTGACTTCACCTGTCCATGCATGGCTATAATGTATAATTTAATCATTTCATAATTCAATATTCTAATTAGATAGAGTATGGATATAGTGTCTACTCTTATCATCCAATCATGTTTGTTCCTGCTAATTAGTAATTAATTTTTAATTGAAATTTAAAAACTCCTTTTTAAATATCAAGTCACTCAGGCCAGAGAATTATATAAATCATTACTAATCAAGAACAGTAGAATATTTTCTCTAATTACTTTAGAGTGACGAATCTTATATTGACTTACTCAATTATCTATATAAGGTTTATACTGTATCCAATTACTACTGACTGAATTATCCTAGGACGATCCATAAGTAATATCAAAACACAGTAATTCTCACACTAGATACCTTAGTAATCTCAAGTTTGAAGATCAATTATACAACCATCATTATGAGATAAACTACAACTAGGAATATTTAGGAATAACACATAAGTGTAAATTGAATCTCGTAATTATGATCTCATCATAATTTCAAATATACAGTAATTATTCCAAGGATTTTATCTTTAGTATTAAAACATAAAATATTAATTAAATTAATATATATAGATAAATAAACTTTTTTCATTAATTCAAAATAATGTCATATATTAATTTGCATCCAATTGATTGTTTGCAAGAGCATAAACTAACAAAAGATGCCAATGTTTCAGAAAAAGGTAAAGGATTAAAAAATTATGTAAGGCAAGTCCGTTGGCAGATCTATCAAATTGCTTGGACAAGTAGAGGGTCTTCCAACTTGACGAACTTTAAAAAGCCACAGATGGATTTAGTGAGTAGTGCTTAATTCAAGGTTCTGTCTATTAAGGGTCTATTAATAGGGAGGTATTTGCCGTTAAGAAGATGAAATGGAATGCCAATGAGGATCTCAGGATTTTGTAAAAAAGGTAATTACACCTCCTTTCTTCAATCACTTATGCTTCTCCGATCTAATGCAGAAAAGTTTTCAGATGGTTCATAAATCGTTATTAAATAGTAACATCAATTTCACTTACCATGTTTCTTCATCATTCTTTGGGTTGTAGGTGAATCGGCAATTTAGTGCAGTTAGGGGGGTCTTTGTATGGATCCTTAGGATGCAAGTTTCTAACCGGAAAACGGGTCTCTACATTTATTATGGCTGCACAACTACAAAAACTGAGATGTTGGACTGGAAATCAAGGTTACTGGTCCATAGATATAAAATAAATAAGATTTTAACATTTTTGGAAAAGGAGTGACACGTCAAATCTAATTAAATAAAAGAAGACTTATAAATTAAATAAAAAATGCTAAAAAGTGTCAGGTTAGTATTGATCAGACATATAATTCTTGTTATAATAAAATTAAAAATTAATATTTTCTAAATATTAAGATCTTAATTGTAACTTGATAAATATTTTTTAAAACTTAGGTTTATTTAAATTATATAAATTTTACGAGATTTGTTTAATAATTAGCTTTCTAACGATTTGACAGGTGTTACATGCGGATGAGTCACTCTCTGTGTCTAACTCCCTACGATCAATTGGGAATTACATGTGAATAGGTGAAGTCTTGCAAGTAGTTTGCTCGGAAATGTGAACAAGAAGACCGGGTTCCACTTCTAACCACAGAATCTTCATTTACCAAATGTTGTACAACTGATGGTGTCCTTTTGCATCCTTTTCATCAGTAGACACGTGATCAAGACCTAAACTTATATTTGACTAGGTTTTGTCCCAATCTTCTGTTACTGAAAGTTGACTAGGTAAAGAAAAACCTCAAGGTAAGATATTGAAGAACTATTACGCAATAACATCAAAAAGGGAAACATCAGAAGTGGGAATTGGGAGGCTGAAAAGCATATTGAATGTTGGTCATAGACAGTCGACGTCTTGAAGGAAAGAGGTCTATAAACGAAAACGTACATGATTTGTTACTAACATCGGCCCATTTTGCATTTCTACCTTAAAACATGTGTTTTGTAGCTTGTAAGCTACATCTGTAACACTTCCTTGGAAAGTTCTAGCATGTCAAGAATTACTGCTTCGGCAAGAAACAAAATAAGATTATAGAGATTCTCAGAAATTCTTAGACTAATCGCGCAAGATGAGAAAGTACTAAGGTTGACTGACTGAAATATTGGATTTGAAATGGTCAAATATTACATGTTTAGCAATTCAAGCCTATCCTGGCAAACTTCTGCTTTCCAAATTCTACCCTATTATTTTGTTTACCTTTTTCGCTTGTAAAATTCAACAAAGGAAAATATTTACTCGTTTTTAGTTGTACCATAACAGATGGATGTAACAGGAAGATATTGAAAGGCTAATTAGTAATCATCAAGTCTACTAGCCTGACAGCTTCAGTCCTCCTTCCAAGTCTTCCTATGGCCGTCTCTTGAAAGGGGTATTAATTATTAAGGGTCGTTGAATGACTTGGTCATTTCCCTAAAACTACCTTGATTCCTGAACATCTTTCTTTGTTAGGGAAGGGCAATTCTGTCTAACCATACAATGGACCAACTAGTCAGGATCTTAAGCCGTTCTATAAAAGCATCAAGCATTTGCTTTTAGACTGCATTAGCAGTCAATGTTGCTGCATTCCCTCTCATTAGATTCCAGTACTCGACTCCTTCCTAAAGCAAGTTTCCGTTCATAGCAAGTGGAATCAATGAAGTGTCAAGACCACCAATCTTCAAACCAAACTGGCAATCTCCGTTTTCCCAAGCTTGCTATTAAGTTTCTAGCTTCAATACTTCTCTTTTCTGTCATGTTTTTGTGTTCTTCGCTACTTCCTACCGTGTCCAACCTAATCCAATTGTTTGCCTGCAATGTTTCCAAGAACTACATGTTCCTCCTCTGCAATGGAATTCTGGTTTTGATAGTGAAAAATGCTGGTTTCTTTAGCTATTACCAACAAGAAGCCATTTTTAGTGGTGAAGACAAGGTAAAGATTGGAATCAGTTCAAAGAAAGTGGTTGAATCATCAGTAAACAAAGCAGGAGTTGCAGAGGAAGTCAAGGAATTGCAGGCAACGGAAAAGAATTCCTTGTTGGTTGTTGGACAAGAACACAATTCCTCGTTCACGAACGTAGCTGAAGTGGATGAGCAAGGTAATAGGGTCATTGTTCTTCAGGAAGACGAAGAAGAAGCAATTGGGTTGCCAAGTGCAGAAGAATTGAACAGAAAGTGTGATGATTTTATAAGGAGGATTAAAGAAGGGATCAAACTTGAAGGTCAGCAGGTTATCATGGTGCATTATTAGTGGCATGGACAGGCCACAAAATAAATTTTTTAGAAACTACATACAGTATACCACTATGACTTGTATGCTTGATATGTATATATCTATTTTTGGATTATCAGAAGAATCTTCTGCTGATGTGAATCAAAGCTTAAAGAATTCCGACAGTGTCAGCCTTCCAATCATACATATCCCGTTAATTCTGCTAATTAATCTTTCACCAAAAAAAAAAAAAAAGAACAGAAAGGTGTCAGTAGACAGGAAAATCTAACAAAATCTCATGCTCATTGAATATTTGAAATATAGTTTAGTGGGTTAATGCATTTCTGTCATGTGGTTGTGTTTTTGTTTGCTCCGCATATTTCCTGAAAAGAAGCTATCAAAGTCGCGGCTTTGCCGGGTTGACTTGAGGTCAATGGGAAAATGCATAGTAAATTCATTCACACTGGAGGTTCAGTTTGTCGCATCTTGAGTAAATTTTTTGTTTGAGCGTATACGAAACGCATGCATATAAAGCACTCGTCTTGTTTACAAAAAGACCCATTAAAATAGGCCCAGCTTGAAGTACATGTTTCATGTCTATGAAAAAAAAGGAAAATCTATTTTTTTTCTTATTCTGAATCAAGCATTTGTAATACGTAATCCTCAGATTGGAATCATGGAAGGATTTTTTTGTTTGATAATCATCTTTGAAGATGTAAAACAATTGGAGCGTGTATTCCAAATTTGGCATTGCAACAGATGAGCCGTCTCTTTAGGCATTAGTATTCACGAGGCCCAAAAGAGACGACGGGGCCGACAAACGACAACCCTACCACTCAAACCAAAAATACTCATCCACTCCCTTCCTTTGTGCACTGTGTTCTATGGGGTCCCATTTTCATTTTGAAGTTGCAGAAGCGCAAGGCATCTTAGCTCCCGGGTAACTAAAGTAGCGGACCATAGGCTTCAAGCGTAATGTATTAATGTTTTTTACGAGGATTGAAGTCTGAATTTAGCCTGCAAACCTTTTTGCGTTTAATAAATTATCAAAAATAATTGGAACATGGGTTATCAGTAATTACAATTTTAGTTTCTACCATTCGAATCACTTCTTATTTATGATATTGTGGTTATACTAGTAGGAAATACAGAATCAATACTTCAAAATTATTTTGAATTAGATATCAACGGCTTAAAATTAATTAAATTAATGGTAAAAACTGTTTTCTTAAATCTGAAAATATGGACTTATACTGAATGATTTATAGTTTGAATATTACACATAGACTGACTATGGCTTAATTTCTAAGGATCCAGACAGTATAGCACGCACTTACAAACATCAATCATGTTCACATCTCCTAAGCGGATGTGGGGAACATGAGTTTCAACCGTCCCCACCTATTGTGCACTCTGTCTGTGCTCAACTAAACTAAGTAGAGACAGGAGAAATTCAAATGTATGATTAACATACATGGCCTTGAGGGTGATCACACACACACACACACACACACCCACACACCCACACCCACACACACGCACACACGCACGCACACACGCACACACACGCACACCCGCACACGCACGGACACGCACACTCACACGCACACGCACACACACCCACACACCCACACACCCACACCCACACACACGCACACACGCACACCCACACACACACACACACACACACACATACACACACACACAAACACACACACACACACATGATTTAATATGAACATAAAATGATTAAAAAATTTAACCTAATAATCCACTTACTAAAATCATAAGCATGGTCATATCCTTCAATTCAACATCAATTCATATGACCATTTGTTCAAATCATATTAAAATCGTAAGTATGGTTTGAATCATAATATAATTAAAACTTATAATGGCCTACTAAACTAAATGTGAATAGATTAATATGTCAATTAAGGCTCAAAGTAAAACCACACCACTTACATTGTTCATTTTTCCTATTGGAAAAACATAAGGAACAATTAATAAAGCATTAATACAAAAATAGAATATGGATAAGAATTTGAAGTTCAAGAAATTTATCTAAACCTCAAAAGTGGTGATGCTTTGATCTAATAAATACATAAAAATGTGACAACTTGTAAAGAAAGCCACATATAACACAAATATATGAAACAAAACAAAAAGAATGTAACTAAATAACTAAAAAACAATTAAAATACTTTCGCATATTAGATATAAGAAGGGCTATTAAAAGAGTACAGGATTCCCCCTTGGTACCGTCTGACCTATTAAATAAGGGTTCAATCTTTGTCAATTAAACTTTAATATTCTAGTTGTTTCACTCTTGACGTCTATAACATCATAAGGGTATACTTTCACCACAATGAAAGGGTCAAGCCACCTAGATGTAAACTTTCGTGGAAACAACTTGAGTCTAGAGTTAAAGAGGACTTATTGACCAATCTCAAATTGTCTTTCAAGAATGTGCTTATCATGCTACTGTTAGGTCTTCTCCTTATATATTCAATCTTTTCCATAAGCATTTAGTCTAAGTTCTTCCAATTCATTCGATTTCAATATTCTCTTATCCTCATTAACTTTCAAATCCACATTCAATAACTTTATTACATAATAAGTTGTATGCTTGAATTCCATATATAGGTGAAAAATGTTTCTATATAAAATTCTACATAGAGATATGCTTAATAGTGCTTTAAAAGTTCTTCTGTAAGTTTAGAATGCATTATCGGATCATAGTGCCCTATATTTTCTTGAACTTCTAGCCACTTTTTTAAATATTCCTTTTAATTGTTGGTTTACAAGTTCAACTTAGCCATTAGCTTGAGAATGATAAGTTGTTGCTATTTTGTGAAACACTTTATAGTTTGTCAATAATTATCAAAAGAAAGATTGAATGGGAACCTTCACCACTAATGATAGCTCTAAATAGAAACCTAGAAAATATTTTTGTTTAAAATTTCAACTATAGCTTAGAGTCATTAGTTATCGATGCTATAACTATAACCAATTTAAAGAAATAATCAAGAACATGTAATATGCGTTGATTACTACATAAAGTAGGAAATGGACCTATAAAATCGATGCCTCAAACATGAAATAATTCAATTTCTATAATTATAGTCAATTGTTTTTCATTTCTTTTAACGATATTACTAAATATTTAATATCTATAATACTTAAAAATATAATTTCTAGTAAATTGACACATAGTAGGTTGATAAAAGTCATTAACTCACCTTAGCAATTTTTTTTGGCTGCATTAAAATGGCCATCATACCGTATGAAATGGAAATGAATTAGGATGTCCATAATTTCTTCATGAAGGGTACTAATGGATGACTATAACTACTAACAATTGCTCATCAGTGAATCTTTCATTGATTGATACGATTTCTACATTCACTAGGCTCTCCAATTAGGATAGATGATTGACAACCACATTTATGATCCCTTCTTATCTCTAATAACTAGATTAACTTCTTTTAGCAATAATATCTATCAGATTAAACATGGTTTAACATACTTATTAATAAAAATATTTAATAGTCGTATGGTCCATGTAGATTATTACTATGGACCTATTATATATGATTTAATCTTATCATGAGAAAAAAACAATAGTAAACATTTCTTTTTTGATGGTTGTGTAATTTAATTGAGAATATGTAGGATTAATATTAGCATAGTAAATAGATTGCAAGTTTTATCCATTCTTTACTTGAGAACTATTCCTATTTTAAGGTCATTAGCATTAGACGTAAGTTTAAATAGTAAACTCTAATCTAATGAAAACATAATTGATGCTAATACCAATTTCTTTTTCAACTTATTAAATATGTTCATGCAATTTGCATTAAAATGAAATGTTACACCTTAATTAATAAGTTACATAAGGGTTGGGAGATCTTGGACAAATCCTTAATGAACCTTATGTAAAAGCTTGTATATCCTAAAAAAATCTTGATTTCCTTCATATCGATATGGGGTGTCATCTTACCTATTCCTTAATTTGTTGTAAAATCTCATCCCAATTTGTTAGGTAATTTTCAAAATAGTTACCAAAAAAGGAATAAATCATTCATGAACAATTACATGATTTCTTAACAAAATCAAGAAATATGGCCATTATATCATATAAAAAAGCAATGCGTGCATCACATAATCCAAAAGGCACTATATGAAATGAAAATATACCATACAAACATATCAAAGTTGTCTTTTCTTGATTCTCTAATATGTTGATGCTCTATTTATAACCAAAAATATCCATCTCAAAACAATAGTACTCATACCCTGTAAGTCTCTCAAGAATTTGATCAACAAATGATAAAGGAAAAAGATCCTTCTAAGTAGTTAAGTTTCTAATAATGAATGAATACTCTCTAACCAGTCACATTCCTAATAAGAATTAATTCATTATGTTATTATATATTACCATCACCCCATCCTTCTTAAGTACAACATACACCACTGACAAGAACTATCTAAAATGGGATAAATTATCCCAACAACTACCCGCTTTAGTATTTCAACCTTTACTACTTCCTTCATATTTGGATTTAGCATTATTTGATTTTTAACAACCATTTTACGATTTTCTTCCATTAAAATCCTACATATGTAAAATGAAGGGTTAATCCCTCTAAGACAATTAAAATCCTATACATGCAAAATGAAGGGCTAATCTTTATAATACTAGATATAATCGATCCTATCTCTCTCTTTTAAAGTCTCAACACATGCAAAAATCTATCCAATTTAGATTCAGGTTTGAAAAATAAGCTTGGGCCTAACTTAAAGTCAACTAGCTTGAACTAGTGAAACTAGACTTCAAGTTGGGCTCCTTTTTAAAAAAAAAAAATTTGGGCTTTAGGTTGGTATCAAATTTGAGCTACCTGGTTCTCCATCCTTATTTAGATAAGATAATGAAACACATAAGCAAAGTTTCATTCTCCTCCATAAAAGCATACATTAAATATGGAAGAAGTAGTTTCAATTATTTCATAGGTTTTTGCACACTAACATTGATCATCTTACCTTTTCTAAAATCTTTAAAACTTTTTTATTCTATGTTCTATTTAATTTAGCTGCAATGGTGAATACTTCTTTAATATGATGATTGATTGTTGTTGCAACTACAAGGCAAGTTTCTAGAGCATCTCGCGTAGTCTTAGATTCAAAGACCTCTTAGGTTAATGTAACATGATAATCAATTTTAAAAATAATGTTAGAGGAAGCAAAATATTTGTTTGCAACAGTCAAGTTCAATTTGAGTTCTTCGTCTAACATATTTAGACATAACCTACCAATTTTTACATGAATTATTATACCTGTAGTAGGTAAGAAGGTCTACCTAAAATGATAGAAACTTTTTTACCCCTTTACACCTCTATAATTATGAAATAAAAGGGATAAAGAAATGGAAATTTTCGAATTGGACCCTAACATTTTCTCCATAATTCAATTTAAACCTAAAATTTTTAAACCACTTAAAAAGAATCCCAAAATTTTAAAACTGTTCAATTTGAACCTGACTTAATATTTTTATCATCTCCCTATGTAAAAAATTCTGCCTAACATTTCTTTTATTTGTTTATAATAGGTCTCTTGCTTAATGTACATCTTATGTTAACAATATGGTCTAAAACCTTACAGAAATGTTTTTTAGGCTTATAACTAGATGACATCCATAATTCCTAATCCCTAAACTAAGGCTCCTTCTCTATTTGTTCTTCTATTTTTTCTTTAGTAGTCCGCACCATCATCTTCATTTGTTTATCATCCTTT
This sequence comes from Erythroxylum pedicellare, assembly GCA_027563575.1. Lineage (NCBI taxonomy): Eukaryota > Viridiplantae > Streptophyta > Magnoliopsida > Malpighiales > Erythroxylaceae > Erythroxylum > Erythroxylum pedicellare. The sequence goes on from JAOQMP010000008.1 coordinate 38,566,579, forward strand.
ATAGGAAAGAGAAGAACAAATAAGAAAAGGTCACCAGGTTAATTTTTTAACCTATTAGCATTTAGCTCACTTAGGCTTGTAGTGCTTTTAATTTTTCCTGTTTAGTTAAGTGAAGGTGGTTATGGTTGTGTCTACAGAGGGAAACGTTATAGTTATAGGTTTATAGTATTGGAGATGTTGGGTTACTTTGCATTTAATGGTCAAGAAATCATTAATGAAGTTTCCAAAATAGGAAGAATCCACCATGTTAATGTGGTGCATCTCATTGGCTTAAGTATAGAGAGATCTAATTTCCCCTTTGTATATAATTTCATAACTAGTGGTTGTCTAAATAAGTACATATTTTCTTGTGGTAGTGTTGGTAACAATATCAATAATGTTATATGAGATTGCTCTTAGAATAACTAATATAACAAAAAATCTGTGTCGAGGTTGTGAAAGACAAATTTTGCATTTTGACATTAGGCCTCATAACATACTCCTAGATATGAGTTCTTTTCTAAAAATTTTAGATTTTTGACTCACAAATTTGTAACCAATAGATAATAGTATTATGTCTCTAATGAAAAACATTCGATAGTATGGTAAAATTAGTTATATGGCTTAAGAGTTGTATTATAAAAACCTTGGAGGCATTTCCTACAAAGGTAATATCTATATTTTTGTAATGTTGTTACTAGAAATATTGGGCAGAAGGAAAATTTTCAATAATTTAGCCGATCATCTTAGCCAAGCAATTTTACCTAGTTGGATTTATGACCAATATAGTAAAGAAAACGAAATCTAATTTGCAAATGCCTCTAACGAAGAAAGGAAAATAACTAAGAAGATTATTATAGTTGCTTTACGGTGTCTATAGTTGAGCCAAAATTCTTGATCTTCCATGAATTCAATCCAAGCATTAATTTTCTTTTACTTCACTTGCCATATAGGATCCAAATCTAGTAAAAAGAACCATATGAAAAAAAAAGAAATGCTAGGTAGGATTTTTTTGATAGGAAGATGATATAGATGTTAAGTTAGGGTTTAAATTGAATGTTTGTGAAATATTAGGGTTCTTTTTGAACTGTTTGAAATATTTGAGTTTAAATTCAATCCTACCGAAAAATTTATAGTCTAATTTGATCTTTTATCGATAAAGAAATTAGCAAAGGAATCAAAGATATGCTAGCACCCAAATCATACTAAGCTTTATAAAATTTAACTTTACTACTAATGTAAGGTAGAGAAATGTTAGAGAAAAAATTATTGGATCTCTAAGTGTTAGTGGTAACCTATTCTAAATGATGGCATTGCACCTTCTCAATAATAGAAATTTTGTCAAACTCTCCTAACCTCCTTTTCTTAGATATAATTTTTATTTCAAAATTTGTTGTATAGTGATATTTGATGATATGAAGCTACATGAAGATTTCTAAGAAATCGTTTAATCTAAATTGTTTTGTTTTAGCATTTAAGGGAAATGAATTTGAGATAAATGTGGTTTTACTCTTAGTGCCTTCTCTTTTTCATCATAAATACTGTTATTGCATGATTTCTCAATCTCCTTAGCACTTCTATCATGACCCGGTACCTTATCGGGCCTATGATAACCGCCGCATACCCAGGCTAAGGACAATCACAATATCTTTAATTAGATTATGCAAGGCTAACTAAATATCTATCTCTTTATTTTTTAAAATTTGGGCAACATAATGGCTATATTTTAAAAATCCCAATACTCAGTCAAATACCTACAAACAATTTTAAACACACTTCTATAATCACATCCAAAAATTTTACCACAACTTCAGGACTTTAAAGTCCACTCAAATCAATCCCAACAACAATATCAAAAGTTCATACATAAAGTCTTTTACAAAAATAAACAGTCCAGAGTTAAATTTATATAATCATAAAGCATATCAACGTAACCAATCTAATAAAAACAATAAAATAGTTCATGAGCCACTATGTAAATAAAGTACAAAATATAAACTATCCATGTGCGGTAATACCTCGATAATGTTAAAAGACCGTATGATCCACTTAGAGCTTCAAGCTCACTAAATTAACTTGCATGGTTGGAAGGAAGAAAGGGTGAATAAACTATGTACTCAGTAAGCAAGAAAAACATATATCGCAAATAGAACTTGATACACACCAAGACAGTATAAATAACCTATGAGGTGAGCATACATCACATAGGCCTAGCCTATGACTCAATGTATACTGGTTAGGAACCACGTAGGCCTAGTCTAATAATCACCCATCCATTGAACATAGGTTCCAGTTCCAGTACACAAAAGCAGAAAAAAATCACATGTATAAATCAAATCATGTAAGAAGAAAAATATCAAAATAAGTCAAAACAATCATGTGTGACACCACAAGTCGACCAAACTAGTATGCACACCCACCGAATCCCAGTGTTGGCTTGACTTTCATCAGTGGTGATTAGGTTTTTATAATATTACTAAATTTATTTAAAATGATGCTAAAAACTGGATGTGAGTATTATATGGCTTTACATTTCTAGTATAAGAATACAATCAAGTGAATATATCATTTTACACTAGTGTACTAAAGCGTAGAGGTTGATCTCATAAAGAACGAAATGAATAATATGTCTAAACCTCTTACTATTTTCTAGTCAATTATGAGAATTGATTTTGATGTGACCTATCTAATCTTAAACCTAAACCCAACAAAAAATTAAATACCACTAGTAATAACACAAATAATTAAATAATAAGAAAATATCAAATATGAGAATACATCTAGATAAGAGTTCTCCTTATCATTTTCTTATACTTATGACTTATTTATTTAGAGATTGGTCACTTAGACTAAAGAAACTTTCTAGTGTAGTGATCTATCAAATCTATCAACGAATGATCATATATCTTTAAAGGACTAACTAATACTTTCACTCTAATTAAAACCTTTAAAGATGCTTTAAGGTATGTGAATTTGATAAAATATTTTAACTTAATAACATCAAGAATCATGTAAGGTTATTTCTAATGCCCAATTAAATTCTTAATATCTATGCCATAATCCACTCACATATAAGTTTTATAAAATTTTCCATATGTAAATTATGATCAGATTTGATTGCTAACTTTTGTTAAATCATCACAAATCTTGGTCAAATATGTTTTGAAAGTATAAAACTCTTTCCTAGAATAATGTAAATAAGTCCATAAAAATAATAATATGTTTTTCTTCAATCTAAATATAGATAAAATTTAATCACACTTCATATTTAAAACAATAAACGTATATAAAAGAGCTTTAAAATTTCATATAAGTGTTTTTATGTAGATTTTAATTTCTTGATGTTCTTTGCTACAAAAAAGATGATCCTATATCTCTTCTCATATTGAATAAGGGTGTTTGGTGTACCTCTAGGATTTTTTTCTCCCCTTGGAAGGTTGAACCAAAGTTAAAAATGAAAGAATATGGAAAATGTTCTCAAAATTATATATTTTTTATGTCTATTTATAGTTGTCCATATTAGGCAACACGGTCTAGGATATGACTGTATCCCAAGTTATAAAACCATTAAAAACTTACAAAAATAAAAGAAAAAAGTTTTAGATCTCCTTTTTAGCTATTCATATCCACTTGAATTATCTTAGTTAGAGTTTAAATGAACATGTTACGACCAATTTATAATGAAATGCTCAAGCTTTCTTACAAAACTTAGACAAGGACATGAGTTTGACAAGACTATTTCTTAGATTGCGGATCTCTCTACTTCCTCTAAGGATAGGACACATTCTTGATATGCCCCTGATATATTCCATGGACATTAATGCTTCTTGCAACACCCCATAGTAGATAATGAAATCGACATATCGAGTGTTACCATATTCTTACATACCTAACATTTCAAACTACAACATTCTCTAGTTAACACCTCACTACTCTAGCAATTACTATTCACTTTATAAAATTTTTGATAGAGTTTCCTCTATATTTACATAAAACCTCCTACAAGAAACTTCAATACACTTCTCATGCACGTTACTGAACCACCCATCTCTGTGTCAAACTCCTTGAAAAAATAATTTACCCATCCTCCAATACATTTCAACACATCTAAACTAGATTTCATACATAAATTTCATGTATTCATATATAATTCACAATAAAATCCTGTAAGATCCTTCATTTCTTTATGTGTACAGGTCATAATAGAAAACAAAATAAAAATTTGTAGTACGTCCACCTCCAATTCTTTTGAGATCCTCTATATGACTTTTGTCTTGTAGTAGATCCACTATAACTTTTTTCTAATTATCTTCAAAAGCTACGCACGGAAAGAAAATCCACACGTTAAGCTATAAGCTTAGTGGAGTTCAAGCAATTCCATTTCTCATTCAATTCAATTCCTTCAACCATAACATGCATAATATATAATATTTTTCAAATATAAATATCTTCATTTATTTCTAAGCGTAAATAGGCATTTAAAATCAAGTTATGAAATACAAGCATGTATCTATTTTAATAATTCATATCTAGCTACACAATGATGAATAAATTGTACAATTTAATTTAGAATCAAATACTATTTTCATTTGAAGTTCCTTAATCATTAGTCATGCACACACACACATGCACATATGTATATGTATATATAAATATATATTGCCCTAAAGTAAAATCCAACAGAATTATATTGTCGAGCTGGATAAGTGGGATATAAAATTACAAGACCGGGTTCTCGGAACCATACAATCTTTTCTTTTTTTACATGTTGAGACTGAGCTCTCAGAGCCATGTAGTTCATAACATAATTCAAATATCTTACATTGAAACTGAGCTCTTAAAGCCATACAGTCCGGTAACATATATCATGACGCAGTACTACTAACTCCCTAATTGGCATGCTAACCTTATCACATTCCTCCAATTCCTATCTATATTACTAGGGGAAAATCTAATTAAATTGCATTGAAATTTAATAATAAACACTCATAATAGTCAATTCCAGCTATTCCATATTCGACTAAAACAAATGTCACTTCTTAATGTGATTTTTTCTTCTGTTATTAGTTTTAATTTAGTTCATACAACATTCAAGACATATTCATCTTACCAATTACTCAAAAATAATATGTATATCAAATTTCCAAATTCAAAATATGTATACCAATTGGGGAAAATACAAATTATAAGTCTAACATCCAAATTAATCACATTTACTACTTCATTTATAATCCAATTAAATATTTTTAACAACAATTTCGTAAACTCCCAATTTTACTTAAGAACCATAAATTACCTATTACATAATTTTTAGGAAAAAAATAGAATTGCAAGAACACATACCAAATTGATGCCAAATTCTTCAAATTAAGCTTCCGTCAACTTCAATTTGACCAACAATTTCTTATTCTTTCTCTTTCTCGTTTTCAATTTCTCTTCTTTATCCTCATAATGTTGCATAAACATTCAATTTCATGCATTTTATTCTTCAATGCATGGAACTATACCAAAATCATGTATTAAAAAATAATCAAAACTCCATTACTTACTTTATAAATTTTCAGGTACTATTCATCATGGACATCAAGATACCTTTTCTTCATCTTTTCCTAAACTTTTTATTGATATGGTGAGTTTAGGGACCTAGGTTGATGATTTAACGTTTAATAGGTGACTTGGGGGTTAAAAGTAAAGAAAGTTGGCTTGAAAATGAAAGAAAAATGTAGAAGAAAGGAGGAGGCTTGTTCTCGACTATCTTTGGTGAAGAAGAGAGTGTTAGGTGGCAATTAATGTCACGTGGTCCCTTAATAACTTTTTTCCTTTTTTTAAAGATCCAAAATTAACTTTAACTTTTAATCTATTCTTTTCTTCTTCTCAATAAAAATACCCATAAGGAAAATATCAACCCCACATAAAAACCTTAATTGATATCATTTATTTCCATTAATATTTTTGAATTTGACTTTCTCCCTTTCCCGTATCAAACTGTGACCACTGGTCAACTATTGGTCAAATCTTCAAAATGAACTCGTTTTGAGCTCTAATTTGATCCTCAGGCTATCCTTGAACAATATTATCTGATTCCAAATAAAATAAAATGTAGTTTGGGTCCCTAGTGTACTATCCTAGTTCAGTGATTGTATTGTGTAATGTGTTATACATGCATTTTATAAAGTATGCTTTATTTATAGTGTACTAGAGTAATTTAAGCGTTTAAATGTATTATTGAGATTATAACAGAGATCGCAGATAGACTAGAGATGGCTCTGGACTCGATCGGAAATTTCTTGAAAAATTTCCTAAAACTCCGAAAAGCTATGGAATGAGTCCAAATGAGATTTAAAAGCTGTGAAATGTGCTTTGAAGATTTAGCTGATACTTTTAAATGAAGTCCGGACAATTTTAGTGACATTTAGTGATTTCTGAGTTCAATCCAAAAATTCCTCTGGGTAATTGAGAAATTATCTAAAAATTTCAAAATGTGATGAAAAGCTCCAGGATAAGGACTGGAGTCTATACGAACTAAAATGGGTCAAAATGGAAGTTGTTTGAATAGAATTTGGGTAATCCAAAATTATTAGACTTAAATGCCCTTTTTAGAAAATAATGGTTATTGATGATTTTAAACCCATTCAAAATTTTTAAAAGCATCCAATTAATAAATATTGATCCTAATTAGAGTATTTGATGGTCAATTTGAAAATAAGGTAGTTATAGATTGTTCTCAGGATTAATTCGATTATGTGATAAATTAAAAACATTAAAGGGCAATTTGGTCCTTTTGTACTAATTAAGGGCAATTTTATCTTTTTACATAATGTTAGTGGATTGATGAGTCATTAGAGATGACCAATGAGATGATGACATGTGTTTGATGAGTCATTAGTGATGACAAATAGGAAGGTGACATGTGTA
>JAOQMP010000008.1:38599786-38610327 GCA_027563575.1 Erythroxylum pedicellare
AATCCATAACCATACAACCCATCTCAATCTTACACATTAAATGAATAAAAAGGTAAATGGGGAGGAAATGAAACTTAAGTTAAATGATTTAGGAAAATAGTAGCATCGGGAGATCACCTATTCCTAGAAGCCACGACGTCGGAACCCTGCTCTTCTTCCTCTTCTTCTTTTCTCTCTCTCTTTTTAGGTTTCCAAATGTGGGGAGAATTTAGACTTCTTTCTAGGGTTCACCATTATCCTTTTACAGTCTTTTCTAATTAAGGTAACCTTAGTGTCTTTCCGAGGTCCAAAATGTCCCTCAAAAACTCAAATCTAAAAGTGACTCCATGTCTATCTATGCATAGGCCATGATCGTGGCCCTTAGTGCACGATCATGGCCTGGTTTTCTACTCTCTGTCACAATTGTGGCAGATCCTCCATGATCGTGGCCCTATGCTCAAGCTTCTATCACAATCGTGGCTTCTATGTTGATGCTTATGTCACGATCGTAATAGGTACCCCATGATCATGGCCCATGTTTTAGTTCAGGTCTCCTTCGAAACTCTTTGGAATTCCTTGAAACATTAATAAACTCATTACGACACCTCATATATATAAAAATGAAGCTCAAAAACATGTTCTTACCCAAAGGACACTTAAAACACAAATTTTTATGAACTAACACAATTCTTTACGTAGACACACACTAAACAATCAAATTAACCACTAAACATATATCAAAATACCTATTAAAATACAATGTAATCTGCACCTATCACAAAGCAATCTGGAGGTAGACTTGGAAAAAATGTGTTTAAATAAGGTATATTCGTGGGTACATTTAAATACCATTAAAGATCATGACATTCTACAACTTTGCATATCATTTCATTTCTCTAGCACTTTACATGCATAATCATGAATTAAAGGACTTTCTTAAGGTTATAATGTAGGTAAGAGAGTAAGGTGAGATGTATTTGGGTAATGTAGCCTAAAAGCCATCAAGCTAATGAAGCAAAAGTAACACTCAATGAAACATCAAGTGAACAGGTTAACATTCATTCAAAGCTAGGTACCATCAGTTATGATGAATGCAACATATTTAAATCACCCATTCAATACAACTTTAAAGGAGAAACCAATAATTAAAAACTTTTCAAAACAGACGTATTTCCTCCTTGATACTTTTATTCAAATATTTCTTTCTCTTTTTCTCTTTCTTTTTCTTTTTCTTTTCTTTTTTCCTTTTTATAATAAAATTTTAAATAAGCTACAATGAGATGGGATCATTGATAAAATGAAAAATAGCATCTTAATAATAATAATAACCATCTTACAAATATGCCCACCCCCATACTTATATTTTTGTATATACACAATCATAAAAAATTAACAAATGTTTCACTAGCTTTAAGACTTAGGTAGGACATTTAGATCAGTTTAAAGAATGTAATATGGTTAGCATAAAAAGAAAGACTACTAATAAAGTTCAAAGGGGCTTAACAATAGAAATTCGTCTCGATGGGTAGGCTATTTGGCTAATATAACTTGTAGAAACAAAGAATGCCTATATTATTTTTCATGTTAATACATGTGATAAAAATGTAGTCTTGAATAGAAAATCAAAGAAAAGTTAGGATGTGCAAGTCATGAAGGTCATATATAAGCAAAAGACAGTGAGACTGATATGGATGTGTTAGTTTAATAAGGCCCAAGATCTCACTGGCTTTTCTCTACCACTAGTTGCTACTCTTCTAAGGAAAATGCATAGTGACTAATCACAAGAGAAAAAGTATATGCTAATGTTTCTATGGATTTTTCTACTCAATTCACACTCTAATTTTGACTATATAGTCTTAAAATCAATAGAAAAAGAGAAAATGTTTGATTTTGAAAACTCCTAAGAACCTACATAAGCAATCATTAAGCTAAAAAATGTGTAGAAAAATTAAGATCCCTACCACCACAATTAAAACTTACATTGTCCCTATTTTAACTCAAATGTAAGAAATGAAGCATTTAACAAAAGCAACAAATGCAAGAATGTAACTTTAAAAAATCAACTTATCTTGGATGGCCTTCCAAGCGACGACTTTTTTTTTGTTTTTGTTGGCTTAAATCCATATTGTTCTCATCAAGTTACAAAATTATGTTCCCTAGGAATTATGATTTTGGCATTTTCTAGTTGACCTTTATCAGAATAGGGCTTGAGTCGATGACTACTTACTTACAATGCTTCCTTCTTTTAAAACTTTTGATCTCTACTGCACCATAAGGAAGAAGATTAGTTATCATAAAAGGAACAACGTAATAAGGATGACATTTATATTAAAACAATTTATATTTAGTGTAATAAAGAAGCACTTTTTGACCGATGGTAAAGTTTTTTTGCGAGACAATAAAAGCTTTGGTCTTCTCTTTTGTGAAAATCGCTTATTATTTATTTGTATGTTTCTACTTACAATCTTCCTGCATTGAAAGGTTAATCACATTGATTGTAAAAATTGAGTGGTCATTATAGGAGTGCTAATTAATATAAAAAAATTGAAATAAGTAACTTCCCCATCAAATTCCATTGTAAGGGTACCCTCATGAACATCTACCTTAGTTTGGACTGTGTCGAGAAATAATCTCCCTAGTAAGATAGGTATTGGATTATAGGAACTATCAACCATACAAAAGTTAGTAGGAAATATTAACTCAGCACATCCTCAATCACCACATCCTGGTAATCATTAGAAGGATCAACCAATTGTATGGTAATATTTGCTTCTTTTAATGGCCCTAAATTTAAAGAAGCATATATGGAACAAGGCATAATATTATTTGATGTTCCTAAATCTAGCATGGCTTATTTAATCTCAGTGTTACCAATTTTGCAAGGAATAGTAAACATGCCTAGGTCCATACACTTAAGAGGTACTTTCTCTTTGAAAACTACAGAAACAGTTTCACTCATCCTAATCCTTTCATCACCTCTTAACTTTCACTTGTTTGTATATAATTCCTTAAGGAATTTCGCATACCTCAACACTTGCTTGATTGCTTCTAACAGTGGGATATTCACCTTAATCTTCTGAAAGGTATCCCAGATCTCTTTATCCTTATTCTCCTTATTTAACTTTGCTAACCTGCTAGGAAAAGGTAGAGGATTAGTATTTTCAACAATTAGGAATTCGAAATTTACCTCTGAGCTTAATGACATATCCCTTTCTTCTTGAAGACCTTTCTCAATGTCTTCTTCATTTGACTTCTTTTTGGGTCCTCAAGCTTCCTAGAACTCCTCAAGGTGATTGCACAAACATTCTTTATATTTTTCTTCGGTTGTGATGGTAGTTATCTTCCATTTTCTGAATCTAAAAGGTTAATCCTTACTGCCATCTGATCCATTTGATGTTCTAAGTTTTGGAAGTTTGATTTTACTTCCTACTGAAATTTTAGAGTGTTATTAACAATGGAATTATTCAAGTCTTCCAAAGATGCACTTGAATCCAATGAAGAAGCTGATGGTTTTGATTGGAATTGTTGCACTCTTTTTGGTCAATTTGGGAAGCAGTTCTGCTGTTTATTCCCCTTTAATTTAAGTTAGGATGGTCCCTCATTATTGGGTTATACGCCTGGGAGTATGGGTTGTACTAGTTAGGAAAATTCCCTCCTACATCATTTACATATTCCATACTTCCCTCTTGTAATGTCAAACACTCATCAATCGGATGACTCCTGTTTGTACATATTCCATATGCCTATCCAACTATAAGTTTTATAGCAAAAGATGTTAGCTCATTTAAATAAAGTTTCATGGATGAAGTATTTACCTCATTTATATGATGAACATAATTGCAAGTGGCAAACTAATGAGTATTAGCGGCCATGCATTTAATGAAAATGCCAACCTCCATAAGAGTCTTTTCACATAATGCTCCACTACTTACTAAATCGATAAAACTCCTCTCCATAGGTAACAATCCCTCATAGAAATACTGGATAAGGAGTTATTCAGGTATGTTGTTATGGGGACAATTGGCCCACAACTTCTTAAAGTGCTCCCAATACTTGTAAAGGGATTTTCTGTTATATTGTTGTATGCCACATATTTCCTTCCATATACTTGCTGTCTTTGATGCGGGAAAGTATTTTTCCAAAAATGACCACTTCATTTATATCCAAGTGTTCACACTCCTAATAGGTAAATCAAACAATCAATCCTTTTTTGCATCTTTCAGCGAGAATGGGAAAGTCCTTAACATGATTTGCTCTTCTGTTACCACTAAAGGGTTCATACTTAAACACACCACGTCGAGCTCGTTAAGATGCTTACGCACATCCTCACCTACAAGACCATGAAAATTAGGCAACAAATGTTTTAATCTAGATATAAGTTCAAAAGTAACATGCTCAACAAAAATAGGAAATGTAATGCATAAAGGCCTTTGCGTTAAGTCTGGTGTAACCAACTCCCTTAGTGCTCTCAGATTCACCATTATTTCTTCTAATTCAAGCTTTGGTTTTACTTTCAAAGTTTTTCTTGCCTTCCTTTGTAATCTCCACAGTGTCCTCTCAATCTCTAGATCAAATTGTACAGTTTCTCTACGGGGAGATCTAGTCACTACCATACACCAATACTAAAAAACTTGGAACGATTAACAAATAACTAAAAGAAACGATTATAAAAAACATGTGCAAAAAACACCAACTAAAATAAAAAATGAAAATTAAATCACCACAATCCTTATGGCCATGATTTTTGTCATTCTTTATTCTTTTGTCATTTTCTTATTTCATCGTCATTATAATCCTTCTTTTTTTTGCTCCATGAAGGCAATTGAGTATGAATCTTGAGAAGATGGCTCAATGAGCATGCTTTTAGCTCACTTTAGCTATTATGCTTCAAATTTGTACCTAAAATCAATTATGAACTAAATGAGTATCTTAAGCATTCTAAAGCATTACTTACTAAGTGTTATAGATTAAAAGTATCAACAATTAAGAACAAATGAAGTATCAACATGTACATAATTGGTGATCTCATTAAATTTTGGAACCCTTGACTATACTGACTAATAAAGCTTAACAAGGACCATGACTTCATTAGAAGAAGAATTTAATTAATAAATTATATGGTCAATTAAGACTTTGAAATAGTAATTTTGAAAATAATTGGCTATACTAAATGATGGTATTTTTAGAACAATAAGAAAGAAGCTTATAAGAAAATCTATAATGATATCCAGAATGAAGTCTAATCAAATGTTAAGGATAACTAACAACTTATGGAAAATGTTAAGTCTCCTGGGTATTATTGTTGTGGAAAATGTCTTTTTATAACTTTTAAGAATGATATATGGATTGTTGATACAAGTGCATCCATCAAATCATATAATTAAAGACTTTAGTCATTTACAATCTATTAATCCTTCCTACTAGTCTATTATATCTACAACCAATGAAATTATGTCTTTTATTATTAGAGAAGGATCTATCATCTTTTTAAAAATCCTCACATTAAATTCAATCCTAATTGTCCCACCATTTGAATATAATCTTTTTTCTAGTTAACCAAATTACCTCTACTTTTGCTTGTGCTATAACTTTCTGATCTTCATTTTGTGTTTTACAGGACATTCTAACCAAGAAGATTCTTAGTTATGTTAAATGAGTAAAACTCTACTTCTTAGAATTAATAGAAAATGGACGTAAAAAATTTAATCACGCATATCAAACTAGCAGTGATGAGAAAGCTCCAAAAAGTATTTAGGGATTGAATAAAGATTAAAGAATCTTTCTTTTGGAGATCTTAAAAAATTATAATTTTATTTTTTAATTTTAAATTATTTATCCTATATTTAGATATGAGCAAAAAAACAAAAAGTCATTATATTCTTTATTTACTAAGTTCAAATAAAATGTTTAGAAACCTTTTGAAATTATTCATTATGAAGTATGAAGATTTGCAACGGTTCATGTATTTTTAGATCTCATTAGTTTTCAAATTTATTAATGAATGCACAAGAATTAATTAGATATCTTTTCTTAATAAAAACGTGATTTTTATAGAGCATTTAAGGAGTTTTATAGTATGGTGAGCACTTAATATAATAAAAAAGCTCTGTGTTTGGCAAACATATAATGCCATAGAGTTTATAGATGCATTCCTTTTGAAAAAATTCTAAACTAACATAAGATTCGATATCATAGGTTGTTGATGAAGTTATGGTTTTTTTATATTCTTGAAGATTTTGAAGATAATGTATATGTTTGTGTTCTATTTTGGGTGTTTATAATCAAGTATGGAATTTTGATTTGTGTATAGATGATGTTAAGCTAAACTTGAAATGTACATGAAGTGGTTATCAACTTGAAATAATGAACTGTATAGATGATGTTGAGCTAAACTTGAAGTGTACATGAAGTGGTTATCAACATGAAATAATGAATTAGGAAAGAGATATGTTATAGAAAAAGAATAGGAATTTATGAATGATGAGATGTAGTTGATTATTGATGAATAGGTACACGAACATGTCCTGTTTTTAGGTTAATAATCAAATTCAAATCATGATTTGTTAGTGAATGATATTGAGATGAAATGGAGTTGAGAATGAGGAGTAAATTAAGTAGAAAAGGGTGATCTTTGTACAAGTTGTGTTAGGTGTAAAATCTGGAAAGTTTGAAGATGATTGACTGGAAAATGTTTTCTGAGTATGCTTCAGTATTTTAGCCATAACTTTTTCTATAGTTATCCAAATGAGATGATTCTTGATTTTAATTAAACTAGGGAAATATGGATATTATTTTTTACAAAGACGTTGAATTCAAATTATTTCTATAAGATTCTTAAAATATGACCTAAAGTTGAAAAACTAGGAATGCTTCTGTGAAAGTTTGCCGCAACAAACTCCTTGCTTTGCCACGACGAACTTGAAGGATTTGACTAGGATTCCTTTTGGGTAAAGTCTGCCAAGGCCAACTCTAGGTTTCTACGTGGCGAACTTGTGAAATTTTTGCCAGAATTTCTCTTGGGAGGAGTTTGCTGCGGTGAACTTCTGGCTTCACAGCGATGCACTTTTCTCTACACTGAACATATTTCGGTATTTGGGGAATATCTTATTCTATAGTTAGTCAAATGAAATGATTTTTAATTTGGAGTAAACTAGAGACATAGGGATACAAAATTTATGAAGAAATAAAATTCTAAATTAGATTCTAAGAATTTTAATTTATGGGTGAAAGTTGAATGCAGTTCACTATCTCAGTATGAGAATAGTTAAAAAATGCTTGAGGTATAATTTTCAGATTTATGATCCAAATTAAACGATATTTGTGACATTAGAAACTTAAGAGATAGGAGAACACTTTTCTAGAGCAGATTATTTTCAAATTACTTCATTTTCATTGTCTAAATGATTAAGAACAGTAGACTCAAAAGTCAGTTTTTGAAAAAATATGAAATGATTCAATAAGTTAAGAATTATCATTTTTTATGGTTTTATTGAGTTATAAACCTAAGTACAAATTTTACTTAGGTGATTTTTGAGATAGGACTGATCATGTGACAAGAATAATGGAAAAAATACTTGGGATTGTCATGAACATGCATTGTGCATATTTTAGATACATACATGTGCATTATAAAACACTTACAATTGTGCCAATTTGTGATATGTGTATATTGCTTGTTATAGAGGAGCAACTGGAACGTCAACCTCCAGACATTGCCAGAACTTCTAGGCATTAGCTTCAGGAGTGACCTGTGAGTAACCTAGACGGTCTCATTCAATTAATTGTTTATTTTATATTATGTTTGACTTATTGATTGAATGTGAATTGATTTTGTTGATTTCAGACAATGAAGGTCCGATGATTGTGATATATAAATGAGTTATTGAAGTGCTACTTATATGTGAATGTGACAAAATAAATGTTGCTCAACAATTATGTTGAATGCCGAACTAAGGTCCGATGATAAATGTGATGTGAATGTGAATGTGTAATCATATAATTGACTGAGAATATGTTATGTTAAACATTCAATGCATGAATGCATGTAAGATAAAGGAAGTTGTGACCGGAGTCACCAGGATAAAGAACTTAAAGCTCGGATTGTGAATATACCCAGTATCCACTAAGGGATATGGGACATTATATGACACAATTGCAACATCCCACTACCATAAGGTATATACCCGAACATCCATGGATATGCAAGTACATATCCTATGATAATGGTATGTTAGAGCAAGACAAATCTAACTTACACATGGCATCAACTAACTTATTTAAAAGTCATCAAATTTTAAAAACCATTCATTGCATTCATTCATAAAAGCTTACACTATTTTCCATTAAACAAATATTTATAAAACCTCATACAGGTTCTAGCAAAAACTACAAAATAAAATCTATAACTCTTCTGATGTCGGCTGACAGACCTCTAAGCCATAACTTAGTCCAAAATGTTCCTCTAATCCATAATAAGATACTAAGTCTCATGTCTCATACTTGAAAAGACATGTTGTAATTTTTATGAGATTTGCGAACTCAATGAGCGAACCATCATCGATGATTTCATCCAGATCACATACATAATTCATATATTTCACAAATATTCATTCCGAACATGTATGTCCAAATACTCACATTATCATGGCACATCATGTAATCATTGCAAATTAGAACATATATATATACAAATACAGATGCATATTAGACTCCAGATTTGTTATTATTGTTATGACCAAGTGCCTTTCACATACATATATAGATACTGTCCCATTGGGATCAGTTGGAACAGAATCACGCAGCATAGCTTTACGTGCAAAATCAGAAATCACAGAGTAAAACTCTACGTGCAAGCGCTTTCATATTGGCTACTCTGGTCACAATGCCTTTATTTGAGCATGCATTTTATAAAATGCATTAAATACCGAATATGCCATATATGACAGTCACAAATGATGCACAGTCAGAACCTTATAGTCATCGGACCTAAGTCTGACATTCAACTTTCGTTGAGAATAAAAATATCATTCAAAATTTCACAATAATTTAGAGCACTTTCAATACATACCCAAATAATAAACTTCTCGAACTTAAAGTCCGGAATTCATAACAAATCACAAACAGATCATAATTGGAAGTCAAACAAATTCAATCAATCCTAGGAAAATCATCTAGGTTGACTAATAGTATGCTCTAATATTTTATTGCCTGGATGGTTCAGCAATGTCTGACTGGCATCCAATGTGCCCCTCTATATCATACAAAACACATTTACAAATATCACACTTTTGCACAAATGTATAAGTATTCCTTTATGCACATCTACTTATAAAAAAATATGCACAATGCATGTTCAACGACAATTTCGAGGTATCTTATTGTGATCTTTATCATCAAATCATTCAGATATCAAATCCCTCATTAATATCATTTGTATTTACAATTTGGATCATAATAAAACAATGTGAAATCAAATACATAACTTAATTGACCACTTTAGATTTTTCTAACAACATACTTACGAGTCAACTTTGCATAATTAATATGACAAGGTAAATGACAAAATTAGGTCATAATTTCTTGTATAATGTTGTTCTTCCAATCTTAAGTTTTCAATGACACCAAAATCATTTAATTTGGATCAGTAACCTAAAAGTTATACTCCAAATATTTTAGCCTATTCTTAAGCTTCAGTAAAATTCTTATCTCAACTTCCAATCAGATTCTGAAATTATTAGAGGCATAACTATAATTTAATATCTAAAGAAATTTTGTATCCTTAAGTCTCTAGTTTAATTCAAATCAAGAATCATCCTATTTGGAGCTCTACAGTACAAGATAGAAGCAAAATACCGAAGTCTATTCAATAAAATATTCCAGTTCATACTATTCCAACAGATTCCCTCACTTTGATTCAATCACTCTTTTCTGATTAAATTTATAAGGCTACCAATTTTTATTTAGAGGTAAAAAAATGTGTTAGGAATCTATTGGTTCAAGTCTCATGTGTATTTGAAGGTCAGATGACAAAGTTATGGTCAAAAGAAGCAAAGGTGTTCAGGGTGAGTCATTTCGGGCAAAGTCACCGTCGTGCTTAAGCACAACTTCCCTCTTGCTATAGGACACCATTTTCTGCATATTTTTGCAGAATTTTTCTCCCTCTCTTCTTCTTCTACACCAAATTTCTCCAGACTAAACACAACCCTTTTCCAACTTAAATCCTTCTAACTTATAAATCATGCATTTCTATACCTAAAACAATCTCTAAACAAATCAGATTCAAGTTTTACACTTCAAAAGTCACAAATCTGAAACTCCAACTATTCTTCCTCTCTATCTACTGCAAATTTTTCAAAAGCTCAATCTCACGTCAATTAACTCAAATAACTTTCAAACAATTCTTCCAACTCATTTTTAGCTTATCAGTACACACAAAATTCCGAAAATCCAAGATTCACACCTAAACATCAAAATCTGACTCTCATACATGCAACTTTCAATTTTCTGCATTTTTCCCACATTAACAAATTCAATTCCTCATTAAGTCATTTAGCACATATTTT
>JAOQMP010000008.1:38747531-38760504 GCA_027563575.1 Erythroxylum pedicellare
TCTATTGTATAAAGCTCTTTCAAAAAAGTTCTTTTTTAAGTGACAGCCAAATAGTCAACTGATTTCTTAGAAAAACTCTTCTTAGAAAAACTCTACTGACAAAAGTTCTACTAATGTAAGTCTATCTAAATAGGCATTTAATAAACTTACCTCTTCCTTGATACATGGGAAAACCTCATAAACCAACCTTATTAAATAGCATATAAACTTATGAGGCATTCTTTTATTGCATATTGATGATAAATTTTATTTTATATCTTGAAGTTTGTTATTACTATCGTATTTTTCATAAGCCTTGTATTGATTTTCTACCTATCTTGTATGCTAAGTGGTCACCAGACCAAGATAAACAATTTACCTTTGGTGAAATGATTATGTCTACGATCATAATTTTTTGTAGCATCTAGCACTTTTAGATCAGTGTACGT
Source organism: Erythroxylum pedicellare (assembly GCA_027563575.1). Lineage (NCBI taxonomy): Eukaryota > Viridiplantae > Streptophyta > Magnoliopsida > Malpighiales > Erythroxylaceae > Erythroxylum > Erythroxylum pedicellare. The sequence continues at coordinate 38,747,960 of JAOQMP010000008.1, forward strand.
CATGGATAAATACTTGTGCGCCTGAAAAATTTTCTTAGACTTACAGAGGATAGTAATATCATCTAGATTAATCTTTTAAGTATAATAACGAAAATTTTTAAGTCTCATTTGATACATGTAAATGTTGAAATTAAGGCAGGGCACCTGCCCAGAGCTCACTGTAAAAAAGGCCCCCAATCCCCCATGTTTTGTTATCTGACTTCTCGGCTCCCCCAACTACAATATCACTATATTAATCAGTTGATTTTCAAAGACTCAAGATTAGCAGTACGTAAGCCAACAGGTTACCTCCTGCGCTATTCCCAACGAGAAAGCACTTACTGTAAGTCTGTGATCATCGTATTTTCTGAGCCACTCCTCGTCGGAGGTTTTCAACTAGTGTAAAGCCTCAAGGCTCAAACGTGTCGTCGTAAGCCAAAAGTAGTAATAAATGTCTTTAATGGAGAGGTAATAATAAATGATTACAATGTTGGTGTAGTTTATGTTTTCAACAGTTAACGTTAGTGGAAGGCTGGAAGCTATTGGTGGAAGCTGTGGAAGTTCCAAGATAGATAAGTTAACGTTGTGGTTAACATGTTATACTTATAAATAGTTTTGAAGTATCTAGGTGTATTTTTACTTTCTAATTTCTTTATTTTCATTAATATATATATTTAAGGTACTCCAACTCAAAAATTAGCAGTAAAAAATTTCACGATTCTATCTTCTGAATTCTAAGTATAATTTAAAAGTAAAGTTTCTGATTTTTAATGTATTTTTAGCTTATTAAATATTTGAATATGTTATAATTAATTTGTAATTTGTCATTAACGTCGACATTATATTAGCTTATTTCCTAAGTATGTTAATTTTCTGTATTTTTAGAAATTAGTGTCGCTCTATCATTAAAATTTGCTCTTTTTTATTTTTAATATTAGATATTAAATTTTGATATTTATTTTTTTCCTTCTATCACAGATATAATACCATTTATATATCTTTGTGATATATTGTGAAGCTATTGAAATTTGGTTGCGCCTTCATACTTCTTCCAGTTCCATACATGTGCTCTTGTTATTTTTCTAGTTCAACTGTGTTACAATTAATTTATATTATGTTGCCTAAAAAGCATTTGTCTAGAAGTGAAAAAAGGAAAAAAGAAAAGAAAAGAAAACAAGTAGCACAGTTGATAGAATCCTAAAAAGAAGCAATTAATAAATTTATTAAAAGAGTAACTCTTCTAGTGAGAGTCTCGAGTAATTAGGTGAAGGTAGTTTTGAACAACATAAAAAAAAAACTTAAGTGATGAGATTCATATTCACGAAGATATTAGAAATATGATTGAGCATGATCATATACCAATTGCATCCATTTTAGAAAATTTAAAGGCAGATGAGCAAGTAAGCCCTGTATTGAATATTTATGATCCTAGAAATTTGGATAGTCTTGATAATAAAGCAAGAGATATTTTAGTTGAAAAAGGGTTTGTAAGAGAATTGAATCTTATGTTTCCTTTAGACAATGCCTCTTGTCATTTTTCATATTCTTATTATTATAGAAATTTGAGTAATGGAGAGATTAGCAATAGAAAATGGTTGGTTTATTCTAAACATGTAGATAAAGTATATTGTTTTTGTTGTAAATTATTTAAATCTACTAACAAACAAAGTGGATTAGCAAATGATAGGTTTAGAGACTGGAAGCATCTTAGTGAGAGACTCAAAGAACATGAGAATTACATTGAGCATATGACTAATATGAGAATGTGGAATGAATTAAGAGTAAGATTGAGCAGAAATCAAACAGTTGATAAAGATTTGCAACAAGAAATTGCAAAGGAAAAAGAACGTTGGAGACAAGTTTTGATAAGAGTAGTTTCTATTGTGAAATATCTTGCTAAGTATAATTTAGCTTTTCGAGGATCCAATGAGAAACTTTACCGAGATGGTAATGGTAATTTTTTAGGATTGATTGAGATGATTGTTTGATTTGATGTGATAATCCAAGATCATGTTAGACGTATTCAAAATCATGAAATTCATCATCATTGTCTTGGTCACAAAATTCAAAATGAGTTGATTTCTCTGTTGGCCAATAGCGTTAGAAGTTCTATCATACGGATCATTAAAGAGGCGAAATACTTTTCCATTATTCTTAACTGTACCCTAGATTTGAGTCATCAAGAACAAATGAGTTTGTTAGTACGATGTGTGAATATTTCAAATAAAAAATAAAAATAGAGGAGTATTGTTTAGAGTTCTTAAAGGTAGATGACACATCTGGATTGGAACTTTTAAATAAATTATTGAATGCATTTAATTCTCTTGATCTTAATATTTATAATGTAAGGGGTCAAAGTTATGACAATGGTTCATGAAGGGAAAACACTAAGGGGTCCAAAAGCAATTACTTGAAATAAATCCAAGAGCATTATATATATCATGTGCTTGTCGTAATCTTAATCTTACTCTTAGTGATATGGCACATTTTTTTGTTAAAGTTGATTCATTTTTAAGAGTTGTGCAACATATATATGCATTTGATTTACTTTTACTGCTACAAATAGTTGAACACAGTAAGTAGCTCTGATAAGTTTTTTTTCGGTATAAATATAAACATGCATGAATGAGTTTGAGAACTGTGATTACGGTGATGAATAATTTAGATAATGGATTTGAGAATTAGGAATTGTTCAAAACTGTATTGAATGGATTCTAGATTGAGATATATGAAAATTATGTAAGTTGATGAAGAAATATATGTTTCTGTTATGGTTTAAAAGATTACATATATAGTTGGTGTTCATGCTCTGTTTTTCTTGTGGATATGCGTGAATGTTTTTGAAAATCTTTGAAGGAATTAAAATGAGTTTGATAGTAAGTTGTAATGAAAATGGGAAGATACAGATGATAGAAGAAAAAATAGAAAGAAAACTATATGATGAAATGAGGTTGTTGTTGTTGGATATTAACAGACACGCAGAATGTAGTAAAGTTGGAACATGCTCTGTTTTCATTATATATGCATAAATGTTTGGGTAAAGTTAGTGATGAATTTTTGTGAGGTTGGAGTTAAAAGAGAACTTAGAGTAGTGTAGTATTTTGTTTTAAGAAGGATTAAAATGACAAAAAAGAAAAGAAATGCAACAGATGAAGATGGAAGAAAAATGTAAAAAAAAAGGCTTATGCTTACGTGAACAATACAATTTTTGCTATACATGTATAAAATTTTGGAATTTTGATTTATTTGTATTGGGTTCAATTGAGATATAAGTAGGAAAAAAAATGGTTTATGCAACAAATATAATAGTTGTGATGTGTAGGAATGAAACAAAAAGAAAGAAAGAAAGAAGAAGATGAGAAGTGCAGTTCGATGAAGAAGATGAAGGTTGGTGTTTTAGAGAGAGAAAAGGTGGTCGTTGTATGTATGGGTTATGAGCTAGAGTATTACATTGAACAACCTTAAGTCTTTTGATTATAACGTTTTCATCCAAACTCCAAATGACTTGAAACTTAGATCAATGGATTCCTAAGATATTTTTCTTTCTTTCCACAAAAATTTAGAGATATCTGAATTAATTTGAAAATGATTGATAGGATGAAATTCTGGACGTCTGCTGGAATAATTTTGAACTGGAAAATTTTTATATACATGCTTCGGTATTCTAATATAACTTGAGCTGTAGATTTCAGAATGAATTGATTTTTAATTTATATTAAACTAGAGACATATGTCTACAACTTTTTTTAAGAAGTATAATTTTAATTCTATCTCTAAAATTTTCAAAATTTGCATGTAATTGAGTTGTAGCTTAAGCTGAAGCACTACCAGGGATAGAAATCATATCATGTGATTATTGAATAAACTGTATTGATGTAGGCCGAATTAGACTAAGTTGCCTTCACCAAAGTTGTATCTTATTCTCTTATCTTTAAATTGGTATAAAGGTTTTTTTTTTTGGATATGGTAATTGAGAGATATGGGTTGTACAACTTAAATACATAATCATGCGTTAGCCAAAATTTTAAATGTGCACAGTTTGTGGTATTTCTAGCCTAACTCATAGAATAATGAACCAAATTGAATGATCTTGGTATCAATAAAGACTTAAGACATAGGAAAATAATTTGTTATAAGGAAGTGTTACCAAATTCCTTTACTTTCTTAATGAAGTTAATTGTGCAAAATAGATCCGAAAGTGTACTTTTAAACAAATCTGAGTTGATAAATGGAATGTGGATATCCAAATGATTTGTGCGACAAAATAAATGATACAAAACTTGGAATTGTCATAAACATGCATTGTACATAGTTAGTATACATGAATGTGTATTAATGAATATAAAATTGTGCAATATTGTGATATGTGTATGTATTGTATGTATAAAGGAGCACATTGAATGACCGCATCCAGACATTACCAGGGCATCAAGGCAATAGTTGTTTGAAGCATACTATGAGTAACCTAAGATGGTCTCACCATATTGTTTTGTACATTATTGAACTGTATTAAGATCTTATTGAATTGTACTGAATTGTGTTGATTGTACACTGGATTTCAGACAACATTTGTCCGAGGCATTTTGATGCATGAGAATGATATTGGAAGTGCTACTTGAATGTGAATGCGTCTGCCTAAATGATTTCTTGATTCTTAACTGAAAGGTTGAATGCCGGACCTAGTCCGATGACCACTGCTACTGTGATTGTTAATGTGATTGATATACTATTATATTACATGCAAATGAAAGTGATTAAATTGATGGCTAAATTGTGACATGCACTTCATTCAAATGCATGTAATGTCAAGGAGTTGTGACCGATGTGGCTACTAATATTGTTACTGATATGATATTTAAGCTCCTGCATATGTGGTTCGAGCCTATCGCTTGCTGTGATCAATGAGTCACCCTCTGACTGACTGAGCCTAATAATTCGGGATACTATAAAAGCACACAGTCACAATAAAATAAAATTGAATGTGAGTCTTATACATGTCGCATCCACATATAATTTGAAGTCATTGAATGAATTGTAAAGCTTTGTTAATGTTGTTATATGATTCAACTGTGCAACTGAGAAATGATTTATCTATGATAGTATTTGAAAATTGTTAAGTGGAGTTGAGCTGTATGATTACATACTATAATTGATCTCGTTTTATGACATGAGTGAACCATCGAGGATGGTTACTCTACTGAGTTCGCAAAACTCATCAAAATTGCACAGTTGCTTTTCAGGTTCGAGAGCGAGATGACCTAACTTCTAAGACTCTGTAGAAGCATATTTTGTGCAACTGTTATAGTCAAATTTGGCTCAGAGGTCGGTTAACTAAGGTCGAGGACTTAGCTATTCCTTTCATGTTTGTTGTATTTGATGTGTACTGAGTTGTTTAAACACATAGGATAATGTTGTAAAACTTAGATGGTAATGTGTTATATAAAATGATGTAAATTATGGATTTTGATTAATGTGATAACATTTTGAGTACAGAAAATGTGTGATTGATGGTTTAGTGTATGATGCCACGTTATGTACAGTGAAAGTGTGATAGTTAACATGTCATTTCTGACAGGCATGTACACGTGTATCCGAAGGACACACGTGCATATGTCAGTTGGGAATGGGGTGTTACAGTTTGAGTCGGAGAAAACATGTAGTTGCGCTGATGATTGAACTGGATAAAGGAGTTTAGAAGCTGCAGTGTATTTAAGGTAATGTAGGAGGTGTAATAGAGCTGTCCAGTATGGTTGTCGGGGTGTGGAAGTAAATTGGGTGAGCTGGTGGGCTGCAAAAGCCACATCTGGTCTGGTTAGGTTTAAGTACAGGAGTTGACCCACGAGGCGACGGTAGGGATCTGGGTTATCCAAGAGGGGACCGTCATCAGGTGTGAGTTTACATCCTTGAGGGAAAGGGATGATGGAGGGTTTGAGATCTGGCAATTGTGCTTCGAATAAGATGTCCTGGATGTATTTCTCTTCGGAGAGAAAAATACCATGAGGTGAGCAGTGCAGTTATATGCCGATGAAGTAGTTAGCATGTCCCATGTCTTTGATGGTGAACTGATCATAAAGGTAAGCTTTGATGTCCACAAGTAAATTCTCCGAGGGGTTGGTAAGTAGCACATCGTCTACGTATATTACAAGAGCTATAAAATTATTAGTAGAACCTTTAATAAATAAGCAGGAATCATAATTCGATTGATCAACCCATAAGACTGTAGCTTGGACGTAAGTTCTTAATTCCATTGGCGACCAACTTGTTTAAGTCCATATAAGGATTTACGTAGATGGCAAACCTGATCAGTAGTAGCTTTGGAGTACCCTTGTGGAGGAAGGATATACAGCTCTTAGGTGAGGGAACCATGAAGGTAGGCATTGTTGATGTCACAGTACTGTAATAGCCAATGGTAAGCTGCTGTAAGTGTTATCAAAAAGCGGATGGTGGTGATTTTAGCAACAGGTGAAAAAATATATGTGTAATCCAAGCCTTCTCTTTGGGAATAACTGCGAACTACCAACCTCGCTTTCTGACGATCCATCGAGTCATCAGTGTTTCTTTTAATTTTAAAAATCTATTTGGTGTGCAACGCTCGTTTTCCTTGCGGTAGAGTCGTCAAATCCTAAGTATGGTTTCGTTCTAGTGCATTGAGCTCCAAAAGCATAGGTTGGACCTAAAGTGGATTAGTAATAGCAATAGCAAATGTCAAGGGTTCACGTTCAGTGTCTACGTTGGCCATGAACGAAGAAAATGAAGGAGAAATGGAAAAGAAGGAGGTGTGAGAGGAAGGACGAACCTAGGAGGACGACGTCGTAGCTACATCAAGAGGAGGAACAGAGGTGACATAGTCTTGTAAGTAAGATGGATGAGATTTTATCTGGGTGCTGTGTTGAAGTGGAACAAGCTGGGTAGTTTGTGGTGACCATTGATCGACACTGCTATTAGGTAAATGTGGTGACTCAGGAATGAGAGTTTGGTCATGGGTTGAGGTAGTAGGCGAAGATGAGGAATCATGAGGTTGTGCAGGTGAGGATATTGGGTATGTGTTTTGTATGGGGAGGTGATCTATCGGGCTAGCAGGGATATTTGGGAAAATTGGAGAAGTATTTTGGTGTGTGATTGTGAAAAGAAAAAATGGTTTCATGGAAATCCACATCTCGAGAGACAAGAGTGGTCCGAGTTTTGAGTTCGAGCAATTTATATCCTTTATGTCCTGGCGTGTATCCTAAAAACTTTTGCATGGGGAGCTAATTTGTCTTTGTAGGGAGTAGTGTTTGTGGCGTAGAAAAGGCAACCAAATACCAGTAAGTTGTCATAGGAAGGTGGTTTGTGGTAAAGTCATTCATATGGGGTTTGCCAAGAAAGGATTTTGGTGGGAAGTCAGTTGATGATGAACATGGACATGAGTAGAGCCTCCCCCCAGAAGTGTTTTGGTAAGTTGGCTTGAAATAACAAGGCTCTAGTAGTTTGGAGGAGGTGTTTGTGTTTGTGTTCAACAACCCCATTTTGTTGAGGGGCATGGGGACAGGATTTTTGGTGTGCTATGCCTTTTGTTTGTAAAAGTTCCTTACATCTCTGGTTGATAAAGTCGGTTCCATTGTCAGTGCGTATACAGGTGATGGAAGTTTTGTGTTGGTTTTCAATCATCGCTATGTAGAGTTTTAGAGTTTCATTGACTTCACCCTTACTGTTTAATAAGTAAGTCCAGGTGGCCCTTATGAAATCATCGATTATTGTTAAGAAATAGCTTGAGCCATTGAGATTTTTAACCCCATAAGGTCCCCATAAATCAAGATGTAAAAGTTCAAAAGGATGTTGGGTTGATAAATTGTGATTTAGAAAAGGTCGTCGAGTTTGTTTTACTAAGGGGCAAATGTCACATGAAACATTTTTAGGGATCGAAACACTCAAATTTGGCAAATGAGTAAACTTTTCTTTTGATGTGTGTCCAAGGCGTAAATGCCAAACATCAAAGCTGAGTATATGGTTTGCAATTGGGTTATTAATATAAAATTCCAGAGAAGGACCTTTTAAGCTGGATGGCATAAATTGATTTTCTTCTCTTATTTTGTAAATTCCCCCTTCCACCTCACTCACGGCTACGATGTCATTAGTCCGTAGGTCCTGCAAATACACTTTATCAGTTACAAAAATTATGCCAATGTTATTTTAGGTGGCTAGTTTGTGAACAGACATCAAATTATAGTGGAACATTGATATGTGAAGGACGTTTGGCATAAATTGATTTTCTTCTCTTATTTTGTAAAATCCCCCTTCCACCTCACTGAAGGCTACGTTGTCGTTAGTCCGCATGTCTTGCAAATACACTTTATCAGTTACAAAAATGATGCCAATGTTATTTTGGGTGGCTAGTTTGTGAACAGACATCAAATTATAGTGGAACACTGATATATGAAGGACGTTTTTTAAGTTAAGGGTTTCCTGAAAATCAATAGTTCCAATATGTTTGATTTTTCTGTGTGAATCGTCTAGGAGGGTTATTGGTTTAAGGTGGGAATCTTTGGTTTTGTTTGTAAAGAGTGTAAGATCATTGCTCATGTGTGTTAAGGCCCCCGAATCCACTATCCATATACCATTATCAGATTTGTTACTATTAAAACTATAATGGTTTGGGTTCGTACCTGTGTAGCTATTGTAAGCTAAGTGATTAGCATCAGCCGATGATTTACCCTTAACCATGTGCATTAGGTCTTGAACTTGTAGTGTGAGTGTTGCGATCTCCACTTTGGTCTTAGACTTAGTTTATAGTTTTTTTTCCTCCATTGAGTTATCTGCGTTTATTGCAATGTATGTCGTTTTGCCCTTCTTCTTTTGCAATTCTTTGTACCACTCTGGTATTCCATGTAGCTGAAAACAGGTGTCCTTTGTGTGTCCCTTTTCCCTGCAATGCTCACAAAATTTCTTGTCCCTTCTTTTTCCAAAACGCTTGCTAATAAATACCTTGTTTCCCTGGATTTTATAGTTATTTGGACTGGCCACGAGTGCCACTCCCATTTGAATCGTGTCCTCAGTATTTACATTTTTTTGCTTTTCTACTGTTAATATCATAGAATATGCTTTGTTTACCTAGGGCAACGATTCAAGCAGCATGATCTAACTTACCACGATAGCGTATTCTTCTTTGAGACCCAGCAGAAACTGCATTAATCTATTTGTGTTGAAAAACTCCAAGTTTTTCCAGGCATTCTTGCAGCTACACACGCTCATCGGCATCAAAGAGTCTAAGTCGTTCCACAACCCCTTTAGTTTTGTAAAATATACTGTTATGGTGTTGTTAACTTGTCTTAAGTTGCTGACTTCTTGCATGATTTCATATTGGTGAGGCTTGTTGCTTTCTCCATAACGCCCTTTTAATTCATACTAGAGATCCTTTGCCATAATTACTACTAAGAAAGAGTCGGATATTTCCTTTGACAGTGAGATGATGATCCAAGCTATAACCATGTTATCTGCTTTCTTCCATTTCTTCATAAGTTTTTCGTTGTCAACAGGGAGCTGTATCTCTCCGTTCACGAAGCCAACTTTGCCCTTGGCTTTCAAGGAAGTAATCATCAATCTACTCCATGATAAATGGTTTGCTCCTTCGAGAGGTATATTTATGAGTAGATTACCAGGGTTATCTGCCGCAGTAATGCTGTACACTTCTTCATCGACGATGCTTTCCATACTGTCTTCCATCACCATTTTTTAGAGTTATAGGGTAGTATGTTTTATAAAGTAAGGCAGAAACACTGCTCTGATACTATATTATATTTCATGAAGGAGAATATAACTCTCTTGTATTGAATGAACGAAAGAACTACATATATACAAAGGTGTTGCTGTACGAACGTTACGTGCAGCTGGAAAGGAAAATATTCTCTCTCTTATCTAACAAATTATTACTCCGTAATGATTATTTACAGTTGATCAAAGGTACATATGACTGACATGTGCGGGTAACGTGAACGTAGGATGGTGAGGTGGGCCTGTCGACAACTTCTAAAAGATTTAGATTGATTTGATGTATTCAAATACTATTAATTGTATGAAATATCATTTTTTTGTATTTATTATATAATATCTTTAAACATGAATGCTCTTTTAATAAATTTGTATTTTAGGATATTTTAATGTATTATTAGAGAGTGCAAATTTTTAAGACTTTAAAAAATAATAGTAATAATTTCTTTGTTAAAGGACATACCATCAATTTATTAAGAAGAATAACAATGTTAACTTGTAATGAAATATGTTCTTTTCTAAAAATTACTACAAAAGTTTTATGCGTATAATTGATGTAATAATTTTATGCGTATAATTATTTTACATCATCATTTCATATTTAATTGAATACTATGTACCTGAAATTGTGTTAAAACAATAAGAGTAGCACTTCACTGTGAAACGAGTTTCTAGGAAAAAAAATTACATCAAAGGAAAACATGGCTAACAGACCTCAATGAGGCTAATCTCGTTTGTTAGGATCAGAACTGCGAGGACAAAATGGAGGAATCATGCAAGTAATAAAATGATTCATGGGGAAATGTTAGAAGGATTTGAAGATGACGCTCCATCAGCTCTTTCCTTCAATGTTTTCTCCAACTCTTGGTCAACTTTCCAAAATGCTGCGGTAACTGGCTCCAGTTTTTCATAATCCAGCTCGTTTGTGATAACACTCCACCAACCCTTAATGTATCCGTGGCTCACCATTTCTCCAAGTTCCTTAAAATTTTGCTTCATCAAATCTAAATGTTCCATTGCTTGGATGAGTTCTTGGGTCAACTCATTCACCTGCATCTGCCTGTATGCCTCTAGAATCGCTTCCATGGCTTCATCTTGATTTTCATTTCCACCAAGCAAGCGATTAGCAACTACGTCAATGGACGGATGAGCAAAGGTAAAAGGTTTACCTGTAGGAGACAACACTCCGAATGCAATTTCACCACCAGTCAATGTGACCAATTCGCTTGCTTTTTTATAAATACCTGATTTTCGCTTTGAGAAGGTTATAATTCTATCGCTTTCACTTTCGATTCTTTTTATTTCAATTTTCTGTTTCCCTCTTGTCTTTTTCCCTTCCATTGTTGAAATTTTGGAACCGGTAAGAAGTATAACAAGATAAGTGATAGGTTTGTAATATTCCTAAGAAGAATCTAAGTGAAGATATATTTTCTTTGTTTAAACATAAACAGGGTGCTGAGGGCATATTTATAAGATGATAAACCCTAAAGAACTTAAGTTATTATTTGTGCTCTTTTCCTTTCTAAGTGAGATTTTTGTGCTAAATATGGAAAAACTTATAATTAGGTCTTCAATTAACTATTAACAACCCATTTAATTTTATGCCAATTGCATTTCTTAAGAGACACTAGATGTTCATATACGATAATGTTTACTAATTATAAACAGAAAATAATTTATATTTAATTTTTTGGTATTAAATCTACAATTTCCTTATGACACTAGTTGAGCCCAAACCTTGTCTCCTCTCTAATCTATTTTCAACAGGTAGGCATCTTAATTTTACATTGATGAAAAACTAAGCAGTGCTCAGTGGCAGCATTCATAGCGTATCATTATATTTGTAATTAAAAATATGTCTCTGCAGTCGAGCTATTCTAGTTAAAGAAACATTAGTCCAATGTTAATTTAGTATTTGCTTGTTCACAATTACGTCAGCATTCCTTTCGTTGACGGTAAAGTAAAAAGGGTATTGCAAAAGCAAGTACATCTTTACATTTTTGGGTCTTTCAGATTAGATCTGCCCATCCAAAAGAGAATTGATAGAAATATTCCACCCTCGGGGTTCTTCACGTTTGAAGCAGGATGTCCTTTAACAATTTAAAGTAAAAGACACTCCCCGAAATTGACCATAAAGGCAAATATCTTTTCCCTTTAATCAATTTCTACCCCCTGATAGAATTCTTTGATCTACATGCACTACCTACCAGCGCATATTCTTCACTTTCTTTTCTTATTTGAAGAGCAAGCAATATCTTCTTTTTCTCCTTTCCGAAAACAGTCGAGAAGCTAATGTTAAATCAGTAGTCGAAATGTGAAATGATTGATCCCTTCATGTTCGCGTCTTGCACCTGCGCGCACAACAATCGGATCATGTCTTGTAGATGAGCCTGTCATATTACTAACAATTTTGTGATGGAATCTTTGAACTTTTTAATGAAAAGCGAACAGTAAATGAGTCCCAAAATCTGTAAACACTGATTTTCTGTGGTGAATTTGCATTCAACTCAATGTACTGATTATCCAAGATGTAACCAAAATCATTATCTTAAAAGGAAGTCGAGAACTCTTGAGCCCATAGAATCTATATTTCTCTTTACATTGAAATTATTGAAGCTGTAATGTAGGCCAGAGTTTTATGCTTCTTCCAAGTCACGATGCCTTAAGACGTTGGAGTAAAGTCATTGCACAAAGACAGATGTGTAAACGTGTGATATGTAGAGTAGATCGTATAAATCTATTATAGGATCGAGATTTTTTTGGCATACCTATATCCATGATTTCGTGTTTGTTTCGTTAGAGAAATCGTTAAACACTTTATT
>JAOQMP010000008.1:38760604-38770781 GCA_027563575.1 Erythroxylum pedicellare
CTTGAAACTTCTTTCTTTAGAGTTCCTCCAACCCAGAGCTTTTCTTCAAATATTCACCGAAGTTAAACCTTGCTTTCCTCTGTTTGTCATCACTTCCACTCTGATATTTCTTTCTTCTATTCCAAGAAAAATCGAACCTCCCCGTCAACTTTCAAGTTGATGTACGTGGGTGCATGAGTGATTAGGGTTACATGATTTTTCAGAGATTGGAGCTTTAAACAAGTAAGCTTGTTATGCTTATGTAGTTTTGCATGAACTGAAGCATGCATCGTTAGTTCACTGGTAAATGGTTAAGAACAGTGATATTCTTATTTTCTGGAAAATGAATGAGGAGATTTTAGTATGCCATACATGGTGCTTTTCTTTGGATTTGATGACTAAAATGTTATGGGATAGTGTTAAACCAATTTTGGAGTTAAAAGATCAATGAAAGTGTGTAATGGTGTGAAAGAACGATTAAAGCGATAGTTAGAGGAAATATTAAGTTTTAAGCTGAAAGTTGAGAGTGATATATACATAATTATATACTTTGTCTTCCTCTTCACTAGTCATACATGGGATTATATTAGTAAATTAGTGAATGACTTATTGATATCAAAGTACCAAAGGATTGAAGTTGCAGTTCAAAGAACTGATGAGTGATTAAGTTATGAAATGGGAATGTACATAAGATATGAAGTTCGTTGAAGTAGTTGAGATTGTCATTGAGCATGCATTGTACATAGTCCATTTATATATTTGTGTATAAATAAATGCTTATACTTGTGCAATTATTGATGAGTGTGTAATGTGTGTCTTGCAAAAATGGGTTGTGCAGGTCAAGTGTCCACGTTCAAGCGTTTCCATAATTTAGAAATAGATGCTATTTTGAAGTGTACTGTAAGTAGGCCAAGATGGTCTCACTTCATTGTTTGCTTTGTTTCAATTTTGTATTAATTGACTATTAAATGTGATTTATTATGTTGGTTTCCGGAAAGGAGATTCGATAATTGTGATGTTTCATTTAGATATTGAAGTGCTACTTGAATGTGAATTAGATGAACTATGTATACTCGATGTGATTGTTAAATGTGTTATGAATGCGTATTTGCATATGAATGAAAGTGTGAATTCTCAACTTTAATGTTAAATGTTGGACTAAGGTCCAATGATATGGGAAGGTGATTGAATGGGATTATGCAAATGTGAGTGATACATTCCATCTCATAAATGTATGAAATATAATGGCAGTTGTGATCGGAGTAGTCACCGAAAGTGAAAAAGAGCTTAAAACTCAGAAAGTGAAAATGAGTCTCGAGCTCAAAAGTGATTAAAAGCCTAAGTCTCATTATGTATAATAAGCCTCGTATCCCTCAAGCGGATAAGGGACAGTTAGTAATGAGCCCGGTATCCAATGGATACGAGATAGTTTAGGCACTCTGTCACAATAAATTAACAAATGGAAAGTGAGTCTCATGCACATTGCATATGCATAATATGAATGATTAAGTGTATTGAATGTGAAATGTGCAACAATGTGATTTATGTGTTATGTGACTGGGTGAGCCATCGATGATGGTCGTTCATTGAGTTTGCAAAGCTCACCCAAAATTTGTAATTATTTTTTAGGATCAGAAGAATACCCCGTTAAGGCAAAGGGAGTATACCTACAGCATATAAGTAAAGGATAGAGGTCGGGATTAATTTGCGTCTGCATTGCATTTCCTTATTTTGTATTGAATTGCTTATTCCGCAACTTTTTGTATAAATTTGTATTTCAAAATGACTAAAGCATTTTATATTTGTGAAAGGGCTCAAATGGCTATTAAAAATTATTATGACTGTATTATGTGATTGAAAATGTTTATGAAATAAAATGGGGCCCGATTTGGTTATAGATTTTTGCATATCGTGTTTTGGTTTCAAAATTATAAAAAAGGGGTTTATACCAAGTTTTGACTGATTGAGTGTTCTAGCACGCCACTCTCGCGGAGCACGAGCTCGGACATCACCCATCGATATCGGGTTCGAGTCTTACGGGAGTGAAGTGTTACATATAGCCAGGATTTGCTAGGCATTGTGGATCAAAAGGAATGATATAGTATGGCGTCAACGTAGTTGAAATCTAGGTGTAGTTCTATCTCTAGCTTTAGGGGTTTGGAATGCTTGGAAGGAGGCAAAGCAATCTAGCCTTGAGTCAAATGGTGCTCTGAACCTTGATCTTGGTCTCCACCACCAGTGGATTGGTTGAAAATAAATATGGATGCCTCCACTGGTTCTGTTGCAGGCTACGTGGGTGTTAGGGTTGTTGTGAGAAACTTAGCTACGAGTTTTTATTACAGGTCGTGCATAGAGGTTTCTTGGTTTCTTTAATGCCAAATTTGCATAAGCTATTGCTGTGCGAGAGGCCCTAAGCTAAATTAAAGAACAAGGATGGACTCAAGTATTACTTGAAACAGATTCATAGCTAGTTGCTAATGCAAGTAACAATGTTTCAGTTGAAAAATTTTCCACCTTTGGTATGATTATTGAGGACTGCAGATCTCTTTTGTCAGAGATACTAGTTGCTAGTTGTAGTTTTGTTTATAGGTCTGCAAATATTGCTGCTCATACGTTAGTTGTTGGAGCACATTCCAACACAGGCTTGGGGGTTTGGTTCTCTGTGCCACCTCCATCTCTACTGGATATTTTAATTTCTTTCTAATAAATTTCCAAATTTTATTTAAACAAAAAATGGATAGAGCTTTAACCTAATAGGAATTTAAGCCATAAATGCGACAAAAGCTTATCTTGAAAAAGAAAAGGTAGTGGTAAGTATTCAAGAAGAAGGAAGATATGGAGTGAGTTAGTAGTACATAAAAGCATATATCCCTAGCTGGAAGATCTACTTTAGAAGAATGCAAGCATATTGAGTAAACATATGGTCAATTAAAAAAAGAATGGGAAATCCCAGGATGCAGGTGAGTTGGTAAGGAGTTTTTTTGGTTTAAATGAGGTCACGAGTTCGAACCACCTTCATGTATACAGCCGCTTAAAACTTAAGGCCAGAGCTTTGTCTCCGGCAAAGGATCTACCCGGCTGGGTGTAGATGATTTAAAGGTACCTTCCCATAATTGAAATCCTCTTCGTGAGTAACCAAAGCAAAAAAAGGGAATGGAAAAATAAAGGAGATTTCTTATAATTGGGACCTTCCTAAAACACCTTGTGAATAACTAAAACAAAAAAATAAAGGAATGGGAAAGTAGAAGAAAGAAACAAATGTAAGCAATTTGGACAAGACAGAGGTTGAACAACATATTTAAGAACTGCCTGACGCAAGGTTGGTGAAAATTGGATGCTAGAAATATAACTTAGGCTAAAGTATATGAATTCAAAGTTGTACATTTTCTAATTATGAATATAATTTCCCTTTCTAAAGAAAATATAGTAGGTTTACTTGTTTTCTGTTTGTTTGTAGGTTTACTTGTTTTCTGTTTGTTTGTTTTTTTCGAAAATTTGAACTCATGTTGATTTTTGCCTGGCTTTAACTTTCGATTCATTATGCTCCAAGAGATCTTTCAAAAGCCACGCTAATTTTTAGTCCAGTTCTTCGCTTCTTTTTCTAATCACAGTTCTTAAGATTTTCTAGTCCAGGCCTTTGAATCACCATCGTCCATCCATGGTAGTTTTGTGTTTCTACAAATAATATGATTATGAAGATTTCCTTGATCAATAAATTTGTATGATCTTACTATGATCGTTGAAAAAGAAATATGAACCGTTCCTACTTCTCTCAACCCTTTCTCAGTCTTCTTCAACCTACCAAAATTGATTCCATTTGAACTCACTATTTAGGTCTTCTTTTTTGTTTTCTTCTTCGTTAGGTTCCTTTTTCTTTCAATAAGAAACTTCTGACTAGGTTCTTTGAATAATTGCACATTTCAAGTTTCTAAAATAGTCTAACGGCACCGTATAGTATAGACATCAGAATCCCAGGGTTTTGACCTTTGCTATAAATATCAAGAAGAGAGACCCCAATACTAAACCCTAATTTCACTTCGGAGTTGACGCAGGAAAAACAAGAGCATATTTGAAATTGTACAGAAACTTAGTTAACATCGTTGTGATTTTGATCGAGACAGACATTAGATATGGACAAGAGCATGCTGGCAGGATTGGACGGTCTACCTGAAGAAGATAAGATGCGAATGACCACCATGATTGAGCAACTACAGTTGCGCGACAGGTCCGTCTCTTTTCCTTATTATTGCTTTATTTGAATTTGACGATGAGATATTGGTCCTTTTTGTTGTTTTTAATGGGTGTTGCGTTTACATTATTGATGTTTAGCTTTCGGTTATTGTGAAGTGAAAAAGGCCGAGTCCTGATGTAGCTTATATTTATTGGTGAATTCTCAACATGCGATAACGTATTGATTTCAAGTTCAAGGGTGTTGGACTGGGCTTTAAGTTTCTGAAACAACAATCTTTGAGGTGCTACTGCTAAGATTGTGATATTTGGCATCCCTTACAGCTTTACGTATATGGGTTGTTTCTTTTTGGAAAGAAAATGTAGAAATGATGGTTGTGGATTGTGGATTGTGAGAGGTAACTCGATTCATCTTCTTCTCTTGTTTCTGGCTTCGAGTAAGACTGGCCCAACAAGAATTTGTGAGTTTTGTTGGTGTTAGTTGTGGTTGTGTCTCTTGTGAGGAAGGATAAAGATGTGCAATGCGTGAGTAGTGATGAGAAAGCAGGAAAAGAGCATTTGCAGTGGTAATATCTTATTGATATGCATTGTTGTTTCTGAAAATAATATTTATGATATAGGGGGTTCTCAGCATTTTCCTTTTCAGACATCCTTGTTTGCAGCGGCTGTTAATTATTCATTCCATACTAACTTTTCTATGTGCTGAGTGTTTGTGGAAATTGTTTCTTCTTATACTATTTTTGTGCTTTTGTGGTTTCGCATTCATAATAAATGCTATAGGTTTCTCCACTTCGATTTCTTTTTTGAAATTTTGTGTAAAAATGTTACTTTCTGTTGTTTGGAATAAATATTTTATATCGCTTTTGTCTCACTTATATTTATGTTGCTTCACTTCCTACCCAGGTGGATAAGATGTCACTTGATTGGTTTAACTAGGTGGCATTGCTAATGTGAAGCCAGAGTAGTGTTCTCCTTAAAACCAATGCAGCAACCATGTTGTATTTGGACGTTTTGGGAACAACATTTATTATCTGTCAATTGGTTAGGTTTTGGTGTTTTTCTCTTCTTTATTTGTGTAGAGTAAGGGTCGTTGAAGACAATAAAAGGTTATTCACAACATTAGCTGCATCCGAAAAATCAATCTCAGGCTTCATCTTTTGCCACTTTGAATGAATTGGCAGCACATACGTTCGAATATTTCCGGAGCTGTTGCTTTGTGCTATAGTTAAGTTCACATTGTGAGTTGATGTTGCATGATGTTATTAATATGTTCCCCTGCAGTTTGAGGATGTATAATTCACTTGTGGAGAGATGCTTTAATGACTGTGTGGACAACTTCTCTCGCAAATCTCTTCAGAAGCAAGAAGAAAGCTGTGTGACGAGATGTGCTGAGAAGTTCTTGAAGCATTCCATGCGTGTTGGTATGAGATTTGCAGAGCTTAATCAAGGTGCAGCTACATCAGATTAGAGCTTGATCATATTGATCAAGCAATCCATGAATTTGGCTCGAGAAACCATTTTGTTTTTGAGTAGTCACTGTAGTTTTGCTCGGACAAGTAGGAGCCGTTTAAAGAAATTATAATTATTTTTTACCTATTTCCAGCCGGGATTCCAAAGTGCCCGTCACATTGGTGTCGTATTTTCCCAATTTGAAGCATAATAACTCCTACTGGTTAGGAAATCAAAGATGAGCCTTACATGTAAAAAAAATTTGATCTTCATAAAATTGTTCTATTCCCTACACGTTCTGTATTGTTCGCAACCTATTTATGCTTTGAGGTTAAATCCTATTTTTGGTTAGTCTACGAATAGGCCCATAGCATTGATAGGATTTGATTAATTTGAGGCCACGAGACTCAGGTGCCATCCAAGAACGGATGTGAATAACTTTCACTTGGAGTAAAATATTGAAAACAGGGATGCCTAGAGATAAAATAACAAGAATAGATCAGCTGGGCTTTTTTGAGGTAGTTGATCTAACGCCATCTCTAGTTTAGCATGAGAGAAATATTTTTACTTTCCGATTGTGGTGTTATAATGGACATTGTAGTTGATTTTGTGTAATGCGACTGGAGGATCAAACAGCCAGCTGATATTCCTACAAACCCCAACCCGTGAACCAGAAGTGCAAAAAAGTCTAGGGTTTAAGTTGATTGGCTTGATCACAATGACTTCATTGCTGTGAGTGAAATGGAGGAAGTTGGGGTGAAGTTGTTGGGTGGATGCAATATGCATGATTGACTTGATGACAATGAGCTGTACGGCAACTTCTGCTTCTTTCTGATGAACGAGTATGTAAGTAGACCTTTTTTTTTTTGGGGGGTATACCTTAATTATTGCTTCTTATTTATGCTAAAGTTTTTAATAACATTTTAAAAATACAAGTGAAAGAAGAAAGGAGAAAAGAACTTACATGGATGTTGTTCTTAGAAGACACCAATGATTGGATCAGAGTCTAGATCAACAAATTTTTTGGGTATAAACTTCGAATGCATTATTCCTATTCCATTCCGAAAACTTATCCTTTTAACTATTTTCAAATGATCTTAAAAGTCTAAATGCCTATCTCTTTATCCTTTCCACTGTGCAACCTTTTAAGAATCGTTAAGGCTTAAACTGTACCATTTACTTTAGGCCCTTACAGGTTTATATTGGTGTATGAATTTGAATAACTCAAGGTTGAGAAGATTTATCGAATGTGTTTCAGCAACAATGAGTACATCTAACAAACTCCAAACGTACGGATACATTTGGTCGGACTTGAGCCTATAATATAGAGGATCTAAAGGATCATAGGGTGGATGGGGAAACGAACCCGATACTCAAAAGAATTATAATAAAGCTCCATATTGTTAGGCCTTGAGTCCTGACCCGAATACTCCGAAATCTCTTTAAGAATGACAATAAGTTGATTCATAAGTCTAAGTTTATATGTTTCTAATATGTTAAATTATGAGTCAAGTTAAACTCAGACTGATCTAAGATTTAATTTTTTAAGTAAAAAAAAAAAAGTTAGGTCTCACGTAGACCTGAACTTTAACAACTTAAGTACGAATTTAATTAAAAAAAATGTTATGTTATGTTTTTAATTTAAAAAAAAATAAAACTAACTCATAATCCAGCCAATTACAATCTCTATTTAGGAATGTACAACATTTTTCTCAGCTTCTCGAAATCAGAATTCTGTGGTTTATTGGGCCTTAATTGTGCTTCATGATTATTGTCAAAATCCCTAGGCAAGAGGTTTGGGGAAGATTTTTAAAAACAAATCCTCTTACCGGATTGAGCTATGCTCGTATAATTCTCTAAAAGGAGGCTTAGTTACTATAGGAGAAGGTGATAAGATCTCTAAAGACTTGTGAGTTGCAAGAATGCTTTTTCCTATGGTTGGATGTCATTCATCCTGTATCAATCTATCCACTAAAGCTACTAGTGTCATTATCTAAAATAGTATTAACATCCATTCTACTCTCCATATTGAAAAGATAAAAGAGGAAGAACGTGGTATTAATTTAAAAAATGTGACAAACTTGTTAAAGCACCTTAGCTCTGGACCTTGTCACGAAAGGCATAAAAACAAAGGCATGAGTGATTTCCACTCTGAAGAAAGTCGACACAACTCTGGAAAATGATGTGACATTCCATATGTTGTTCCTCATGTAAAAGGATGAATGGTTGAGATTGTTTCGAGATCACTGGTCAAGTTTGAAAGACAATTTGCATCCCTGTAGAAAGCATAAATATCTCTACTAGTGAGAGACCTTTGGATTTCACATAGAATATTCATACAGGATTTTTTTAATGACGATTCCTCCCTAATTCTTAAATCTTTCTAATCTAGGCTTGTTGAATATTTATGATTGATTTTCAAATAATTCCTATTCGATTCTTTGCTTGTAAATTGCAAACTTGCATTATAATATGGCCTCGTAATCATTATGTTTATTTCGTAACGAGTACGTGGTTTCAAATATTAGTTTTTTACATTCTTACACCAAGTTATTACCTCCAATTATGTAGACATGAATACACAACTGAAATCTTTACCTAATCATTTAAAGTATGCATCTTTATCAGATAATGAGACACTTCCAATGATAATTGATGGAGGTTTAAATATAGCTCAAGATCATGTTTTGATATCACAAAACAACAATTAATTGGACCATACAAGATATAAAAGGAAAATGTCCTTTTATATGTATGCATGAAGGATGAGAGCTTACAAATCAAAGATATACAAAGGAGATTAAACTCTTTGATGATGGAAGTAGTTAATATGGAAATTCTACACTTGATGGATGTCGGAGTTATTTTAATACATAGAAAATTCATAGGAACAAGATGAGCACTGAGGATGACTCCCAAACATTGTAAAGCAATGTCACTTATCCTTTGACTGACCTGACTTTTAAACTTTGTCAATGTTATTATTCTTACTGCTTATCACTTTTATCTTTGCATTCCATATGTATTAGTCTATGCTCTACAGCCAATCGAATTGTTATAGTTTAGTGATAATATAATTTAAATGTATTCTTTATCTTGCACATATTTAGATTTATATGACAAAGTTCAAGGGATAATTATATATTACAAATGAAATTACAATGAGATTATAATTATGATATTCATATTACATTTATGTATTATCTGTTAAGTCAAGAAGACTTCATTTCTTCTATTAATTTTGATGACGATCAAATAATAATAATCATAGAAGTTTGTGAATTGTTTTGATGAGTTTGTTAAGTGCGCAGATAAATGTAAGTAACACAAATCATCAACTCAAGACGATAGTTAAGACTCAAGACGGTTAACTCAAGATGATACATAAGACTTAAGGTCAACTCAAGACGACACTTAAAAGTTGAATACAACAAAGTGTCTCAGATAGACCAGACGAAGCGCAACACCAGACGAAGCATAATACCAAACGATGAAATTGAAAAAAATATTCTAGAACGTCAGTCAGTTAGTTAGTTGGAGTTAGTTACAAGACTCAACTAATAACGGTTTTTAGAAGATTCAAGAAGCGGATTTCTCAAGAAAACAGTTGAAGACTTAGATTATAAATACTAGTTATAGTCATAAAATAAAACAATAATACAAGAGAGAAAGTCTGATTGTATGAAATTTACTTAGAGAAACTCTGTACTCAAGTGCGAAAGAAAGAGAGCAAATACATTTGTAACATGATGCTCAAACAATATATTTCCAAGCGAAATAAAGGCTAAGCCTGGAGAGACTAAGGAAGCAGGTAAAGAATACTTTGTGAGAGAGACCTGAAGAGGCTCTGCAAATGTAGAAATAATACTTGACACGTTGAAGAGTATAGTGAAATCTCAGACAAACTCTAAGAACTGGACGTAGCCTAAGGTTAAGGGTGAACCAGTGTAAATCGCGGCATCATATTCTCTATCCCTTATCTCTTTAATTTTCTTATTGTTAGAAGAATAGATAATAATTTTCGCTATTGCATTACTCACCAAATTAAGTGAATTGTCTTGTAATTGTCTGATTTTGTAAAGAAAATCAAGAAGATTCTAAAGATTAATAACTTAGACAATTTAACACAATTTAACCCCCCTTTCTTGTGTATTCTACATATTATATGTGATTTCTATATTAACAGGCGATTTACTTCAGTTCATATCAGAGCAAGGTTTCCAAGAAACACTGTTACAAAATGAGGACAAAGATTCATGGCTGAATCATACGTTTTTATAGCAGAAGGTGCCTCGATCACAAGAGCCCCTGTATTCAATGGTGAAGATTATCATTATTGGAAGGACATGATGCTGCTCTTTATAGAATCCACACATATTGATCTTTGGGATATCATTAAAAATGGTCTATATACACCAACTGACAACGAAGGGAATAACATCTCTCGTGACAAATTGTTGGCTGATCAGAAAGGTCTTTTTTTGTTAAACTCAAAGGCCAAGTTCTTTTTAAGTTGTGCTATAAGCAGAAGTGAATATGATAAGGTTCATGGATGCGAATC
>JAOQMP010000008.1:38787653-38799106 GCA_027563575.1 Erythroxylum pedicellare
ATGTGCAAACAAAAATCACTATTTACTATGCATGTGCATATATGAATGCATGCATATGTCACTACACATTTAAACACCCCTAAACATAGCAATTTATCAATATACCCTTCCTATTGGTGAGGGGATGTTACAAGTTTAGCCTGAACACATAATTTATTTCCGGAATGTTTCGAGACCCTAAAACAATACCTATAGTAATACATACAATCTTGGTTGGGGGAACCACCCCAACTTTTCATAATGTAATCAGGGACAATAAAGGAACAAGCCTCCTCCTATATTTTAGCAGCAAGCATCACAAACCAAGAAGCCAACTATGGATGAAATGATACTGGAATTTATTTAGAAATAAAAAGTGAAAAATTAGAGACAACAGACATTCATATGTAACTTGGAGGTTTAACTTGACCAATTGACAACCATATTAGTTGAAAGTGAAATGGAGAATCTACTAAATACCACTAAACCCAACCCTAATGATCACGTGAAAGCAATCACACTTGGAAGCGGAAAGGAGTTACAAGCAGATGCCAGACTCCAAAATGAGGAAGAGGATTGTGATAAGAGTCAAAAGAAGAACAAAGATATAAAGAATTCTCCTAAGGTAAAGGAATTTCAGCCCACCATTACATTCCCAGAGAACTTAAAAAAGGATCACGTGGATTGGAGTTAAACTCATATAATCTGTGGTGACAGAATGATGTGTGCTTATGACAGGCTCCTATCTTATAATGACTAGGCGATCTGCCTGACACTTTACAGTGTCTCTCGAGATGGTATCTGAGTTAGCTAGAAAGTTCTTGTGAAGCTAAGCCTATTGCCCTTGTTAATGAAAAGCTTCAACTCAATAATAATAAATGTAAACAGTGGAGTTTTGTTTTTGAGTTTATTAAAAATTTTGGCAGCACAACGACTATATTTTGACATCCAAAAAATTTTAAAGTCCCTGTAAAGTTTAAAACACTTTATTATCACATCAATTTCTTAACTCCAAATTGTGTACTTCAAATCCACTCACATGCAGTCTTAAATAGTTACATCAATAAAAATTGAAAAGCTAAAACAAAATCATACATTCTATTAAAAACCTTTATACACATCCATTCTTTAAAAAAATGTAAATTCCAAAACATGTTCAAGGATATGCAATAGTTTTAAAAAATATGTACAAGGCAAAAAGAAAATGCCTGCACAGTAGCACATGACGAAATTGACCACTTACAAGGTGGAGTCCCTACTACTAAAGCCCATGAGCATGCACATGGGTGGTTTTATTTAAAAACAAAAAATAGAATGTGAGATAAACGAGTTCAATGAGTGTTATTGGTTTCCATTAAAAACATTTATACAAATATTAACCTCCATAAAAGAAAACAATTTCTTTTCTTTTTAAGTAATAACCAATGTTCTTACAAAACACGTTCTTTTCTTTTCATAAGATCAATGCACATGTAAAACAAAACATTTTTTTTAGATCAAGTTCCTCTTTTGTTGTAAATAAACAGTGAAGGAAATCAATATTTTCATAATATTTCTTTCTTTTTTTAAAACATATCCATCACAAATTTTCTTTTCCATCTAGTACCCTTAGGTGTAAAGCCATGGAGCTGGTTCTGCATCGCTTACCCATGCCTGGTTAACCTCTTTATAATGATTGTTATGAAGTTAATTCTACATCGCTTACCTATAATGATGCTAGCACTATATATAAACTAGTGGTTACTGAGTTGATTTTGCATCGCTTACCTGTAACAATGCTAGCACAATATATACTCCACACATTCAGAGGTTGACTCACAAGACATATTAACAAACACAACACCACCCATGTTAGTGATAGATGCCCCCCCAAACACCACTATGCACGTTAAGAAGTACTCTAGTCAATATAATCATATGTATAAAGACCTAATGATGTACTATAGGCTTAATCACAATAAATATGTGAGCGTGCCTCATTTCAATATCAATTAAAATCATATTTAAAATCCATTTCCATGCTAACTTAAAGAATCTGCAAATTTCAATTTAATGCTAACTCAAAACATGTGTACATCTCATTGGCTTCCAAGTGGATCCAAATCTCAATTCAAATTTAAATCTCAATTTAATGCTAAATCAAAGCATCTATAAACCGCAAGAAGATTGACTTTAAAATTCAAATAGTAGCACCAATGAAATTATTCATAAACATACTTTTTATAATAAGGTAAAAACCATCTTTACAAAATCAATTTAAAGATACACTCACAGTTTGTCGTTTATTGTTAATCACCCTCACGTGTTCGGTGCCTTTCCTTTACTAGTCCTGAGTCTACGGTGACGAGAAAACTTTATTATCTTACTCAACTATAAGGGAGACCCCTGAAGGGTTCCTAAAACCTGCCAAGGACATCCATAATTTACCACCTTGTTCGAAAAATTTTATGAAAAGGGGCTTAGCTAAGATCTTAGCATTTAGTAAGATTACAATTATATTTTCTTTTCATTCAACCGTTAAACAGCCATTGAACAGCGTCCATAATTTATACATAT
Organism: Erythroxylum pedicellare; assembly: GCA_027563575.1. Classification (NCBI taxonomy): domain Eukaryota; kingdom Viridiplantae; phylum Streptophyta; class Magnoliopsida; order Malpighiales; family Erythroxylaceae; genus Erythroxylum; species Erythroxylum pedicellare. Next base: position 38,790,189 of record JAOQMP010000008.1, read on the forward strand.
TGTCTTCTTTCCATTTAAATAACTTACATAGTGTATACAAGTTGTTTTCCTTGCATTAAACCATTAAACTATGTACAACATACATGCAGCCATTAAACAGCCATTGGGCCACATATAAGTTATCTACATACTTCCAATTAATAACCATTGAACAACATACATAAGATATGGATATACATGTTATTTTTCTCTCCATTTGCTATGTTGTTTTCTGTCCATTTAACCATGCAATTAGCTCAAACATTCATGCAATTAGTAAAGGAATTCATGTTCCTAGCTTAAGCATTCATATGACCAGCTAAAGAGGATGGACAAGAGTTATTTAGCATACCAAAATCAGGTGATAATGTGTTGCCCATCTTTTCCCTTCATGTAGTTGACATTGATAAAGGTGTTTTCCATGGTTGAAAGCTTAAGCACCATGCAGAAATTATCTCCTAAAGGCAATAACTTGGAAGATCTATGCATGAATGGAACAGCCGCAATTATTCATCATCAATTCTGGTCTAAAAGGGAAGTAAAAATTCGGTGGAATGAAGGTGGATTAGCTCCTCTATCATCATTGTACAATTTATATGTTAAAGAGGTTTGTCCAACACGTTTCAAGGTTAGTTTCCAATAGCTGTCCATTATGTTAGCTCTTACCATCTTTGTTTAATTAATCCATTAACTCCTTACATCATCCACAACAATTCTTGTCTCTTACATATAATAAGTTGTTTTGATTTTGTCTCACCAAAATGACAGACATCTAAACCATGAATTGGTCTCACATGTAATGAATTTTATGTCCCTCATATCTACTCCTTTATAAATGTGGCAGTATAAGGTTTTCATGCATTCTTCTTCCAAAATAATAAGAACTTCTTCATGTTTGTGATAGTTGCCACTTAAGGCTAATTCACATGTACATGTATTATTTCTTGTCCAAAATAATTAAGTGGCTTAAGAAAAATTTGTCCAATTTTGGTAGAAGTTTTATGTCCACTTATTAACATGTTGTACCGAAACATATCAATGTATATGTTGGATTGATTTACCTTAACAATCCTTAACTATGACTGATTCTCTCACGCTTGGTTTACTTGGATTATGTCCTTATGTTTTAGCACAAAAATGCTTCCAATTTACTCCACGATAATTTAGAACAAGGTTAATCTTGATCTATCATAAATCCATCTAATCGAATATTTTTTGGTCTATTTCTATAGTAGTCAACTCCAATATTTTTTACCATCATTTGAATTTAATACTTGTCTCAAGTATTGTCACATCATTCAGGGTTGGGTCCCTAATTCACCTTTTAGCAAAATAAAATTTACATTCACCCAAAAACACCATTCACGCGAAATGAAAGTTTATAGACAAATGAAAGAAAAAGTTTGGGGTTCTACAACTTAATTATTTATACATTCAATCCTTAGAACTTAATGACTATTGTTATGAAATGCTTAAAATACTCATTTTAGTTCATATTTTATATTAGGAACAATTTGGAAGTTCAAAAGCTAAAGCACATTCCTTGAGATGGTTATCTTGATTTCAAACACTTTTTCTTTGTGGAACAAGAGGGAAATGGATTAGAGTGAAGATGGGATAAGAACATGTAATAAATGAAGAATTCACCATACAGTGAAAGATGCACGACCATGTACCCAATTGCATGACCATGCATAATTTTGAAAGATGCATTTTTTTGATAATGCATGATTGGATGCATGGTCGTGCACCTAACTATGCATCTTCCTAGAACCCTAATTTTTGCATAAATAGACATTTGAATGGCCAAATGAAGGATGGATCAATTTTGGAACAAAAAGGGCGACAAAACTCCTACTTTTTGGGCGTCTATGGAGGGCTAATCTTCTTTCTTTCAGTTTGGAGGGGAAATTGAAGCCAAGGATCATATTTGGGCATATCTTCATTGTATATTATTGTAACTTCTCTCTCTTTATGAATTATTTATTTTATTCTATATTTATTGATTTGGGTATTTGTATAAAGATGATCTGAATGGGTTCATTAGATTGCTTTTATGTAAACCCATTACTAGAATCTTAAATACAATATGTAATATTTACGTTTTGGATTCATTTGTGGAAACTAATGGTGTTGAATCATTAGGACAATGTAACATAGGTTAAATGACCCGAGCTTGTGTGGTTGATGCCCAGATTAATCTAATTTCCTGATTTGTAATGTGACTGTCTTACTAAATCTAAAGAGCTTATTCTAGGTTTTTCAATAGCTAGGTTTAGTTGAAGAGCTTATTTTAATTAACAGAACTTAAGGGAAAACTAGGGTTAAAAAGCTTGTTGTTAACCTACGATTAATAGCTTCGAAAAAAGGTCTGAAATCAACAATTCAATAAAGTATGTTTAATTATGTGTAGGCCGAGATTGATCTGAGAACCAGATTCCAAACTCATTCATCAATTTTATCATTTTCTCACGATTTAATTTGAATTATTTTTAGTTCAATTTTACTTTATTTTCTCTTTTGATTCCAACCAAAATGTCCCATATCCCAAACATTGATTCCTTTCATTACAAAAGCTTTGTACACACTTTCTATGGATACGATTCCTACTCACCCTTAGTATAAAATTAGTTGTGCAAAGTTAGTTTTATTTTGTAATGCATAAAACTACCTAAATTATTCTTGGAATAACAATGCAGGAAATAACATGAGAGCACAAGGTCTATTGAGTTTCTTGCACTATAGGCTTGGATCCTTGGATTCCAAGCTAGATACGTTAATGGACGTGCAAAACACCAAGATCGACAGTTAAAATGAATGTCAAAAGAGGATGGAAGCCAAATTTGATTGAATATTAAAGACCTTAAAATGACCCATCTCAGAGTTCCTCTTTTGGAATTTGAATGGAGCCCTCCTAATGACTACACAGTAGCCCTCCAATCGATATCTAACCCAACTAAAGGGTTTCCGCAAAGCCAAGCCATTTAATTATTAAAAACCTTTTATACTCTAAAAGTTAAAAGCATAGAAAATAGTGGGAATTTTTTTAATTATTTTATTAAAAATTTCGGCAACACAACAACTATATTTTGACATCATCAAAAATTTCAAAAATGTGTATAACACATTTTAAAACACTTCTAATAATTCACGTACCATGTCAACTTTTAGAGTGGGACCTCAGGTCCACATCGCAAGCAATCACAAACATACAATTCTCAGTATTTTAAAATCATCATTGAGGATCAAAGCCCTCGTAGTTCATTAAGAAAAAGAGATTTACAATCCCAAATATGTTTATAAGATTAAACTTTTAAACCCTTTCCAAAAGTGTCTTTATAACATATATACAAGCAACTAAGCCAATTTCAAGCAAATGCATACATAAGAAAGATAACATAAGCACAATGGCACCGACAATACAACTAATCATACGACAGAGTACTAATTACTAGAGCACATATATGCATACTTGGGGTGGTTTGCTTAAAAATTTAAAGTAAGGGTAAGCTAAACGAACTCAGTGAGTGTTAATCAGTTTACTAAAAATTTAAACTTTTCAAAGCAACATAATAGAAATATTCCTATATAGTAGTAAAGCTCATGGTAAAATACTTGTCATAACAAGTCATTCATGCATTATAACAATTGGAAGTTAAATAACATTTCATAAAACAAAATTTCAATTTTTTTAAATTACTATTTTGAAAGGCTTTATCTTAATTAAACTCATCATATAAAAGTTTCCATTTTCCTTTCCCTTTTTCCTTAATCAATAGATAGTGGTGACAATCAGTTTTCTAAAAAATTTATACTGAAAATAAGCCAACAACAACGGTGCCTCTCAAATTACTTTTAAAAATAAATAGTGGCGGCATTATTATTTCATGATTTTTCTTACTCAACGTAGCCTATCACTAGTTTCTTTACCATATGATACATTAGGCCTAAATTTATGGAGCTGGTTCTACATTGCTTACCTATGACTGGTTAACACGGAGCTGGTTCTACATCGTTTACCCATAATAGGATAATTGCCATAAATATATCGGTATAATAACATGTATAAAGCCTAGCGATGTACCATAAGCAAAAACAACTCTTACATTTTAAATTAGATTTTGAAGTCTTCTAGACATTTGTTTCGTTATGTCTCTAGTTTCTATAGCATAAAAAATCATGCCATTTCAACTTCTAAATCATGAAACATGTACCAAATATCACAAGCTGCTTCAACATGGGGATAATATTAGGTTACCATGATCAATCTCAATTTTTAGTATCATTTAGCTAGAATTAGGGGTATGTCTCTTTTAGAGATTTTTAGTGTTATGTCTTAGGTTTCAGATTTGATTAGAATCATACAATTTCAAGGTCTATAGGAGCAGTTATGGTCAAAACAATAGGAATGGTTCAAGTGAATTGAAAACCAAAGACAAAATTTAACTAAACATAACTCTTTTGTTGTCATATTCAACCCTTAAATGCTTCCAGACTTATTATCTACTCTATGGAAAGTCAAAAATCATCATTTGTCTTATATGAATCTATCCCACTTGAAAACCTTAAAACTAGAAATTTAGGATTGGAAAACTTACCAATTTATCTTTCAATCTCTTGGGTACTTGATGAGTACCTCAAATTGATTAAGATCTCTCATGTTTTTGATGATAGAATGAAGCAAATTGTCTTCCTTTGGCCCTTTCATACCCTTTAGTGCATTACACATATCACTGTCCAATTGGTCCTCTTTTAATGACTCATTAATCTACTCACCTCATGTAAAAAGATCAAATTACCCTTAATGAAATTTAAAAAGACCAAATTGCCTTTTATTGAATTTAATTCATCAACTAACCGAATTAAATTTTGAAAATATTTTGGAACTATCTTACCATCAAATTGACCGTGAAATACTATAATTAGGCTCAATATTAATTGATTGGATTATTTTAAAACAATTCAAATGGGTTTAAAATCATTAATAGCCATTATTTTCCAAAAAGGGCATTTTAACGATAAACTTTCAGAAATCCCAAAATTCATCTGATTAGGTTTATTTTCAATCCATTTCAGTATCAATAAACTCTAATACCTATTTTGATTATTTTTCAAATTTTCAGGGTTACTATTCCAATGAAAATTACTATTCATCCAAAAATACTATTCACCAAAATTCTTCAAAATCCATTCAAAAGTGTCACTTAAATCTTTAAAGCAGATTTCAGGGCTTTTAAAGCTCGTTCAGACTATTCCGTAGCTTTTTGATGTGTTTGGAAATTTTTTGAGAAATATTCGGTCAAGTCCAGAACCAACTTTGGTCTATCCGTGCTCTTTGTTATAACCTCAATAATACATTTAAACGCTTAAATTACTCTAGTACACCATCAATAGAACATACTCTAACATATTGCATAATACAATTATCGAACTAGGATATTACAAATTCTACCGTCCTTATAAAAATTTCGTCCTCAAAGATTGAGACAAATTTATTCATCTAAAAAATATGGATATTGACTTCGCATCCATTCATCGTGCTTCCACTCTGCCGATCACTTTATAGGGACCAATATATCATGGGCTTAGCTTTATCATATTGTCTAAAATAGACTATTCCTTTCTATGATGATGATATCCGTAAAAATTCCTTGATTTTTTAACTTTAAACTCCAAATTCTTTCTCCATTTCCACACTTAACTCTGTTGTAAATTTTAGGTACTTTCACTTTGACTCGTATACTTTTGATCTTATTTGTGGTTATTTGAACTAGTTCAGTCCAACTAATTTTATTTCATCTATCTCATCCTCATATGCCAATACTATATTTAACGATATACTTCCAATCACTTACAGATTAATCTTCAAAGAGGATACTTACTTTGGATAGTTAGGAAATGGGCAGAATTTGTAATTTGATCCTTTATCTCTTATATGCTATCATATCTGCTTAGATTTTGCGAAATTGCTACCATCAAATCCTTCATAATACGCTTCCATTTCCATTCCCGAATAGGGAGTGGCTGAACCATTTTTTTATTCGTTGGCTCTCAATCTTGACTTATTGATTTAACAAGCATTTGAACAGATACTTTGCTATTCAATCATATAACACTTTCAAGGCATACTGCTTCTTTGGATTCCTCACATGTATAACATATATTGGTGAGTGACTTAATCTGGAATTTCTTTCTTAAGAGCATCCATGTCTAGTATATATAATTCCTGACCTAGCATTAATGTAATGTTACCTCTCAATAAAATGTCCTCAAAATTTGCAACTTATCTCTGTATTGAGCTTCTTTGTCTAAATCAATAGTCACTAATAATTAATGTATTCATAACCTTGCTAACTTAACCATACATCAATCCATCCATTTAACACTATTAAGATTCATATCTACTTAGATTACTACTAATAAAACTTTTACTTGTGGTTCTCCATAAAATAATTATTCTCATATATTTTTGAATAATAAACAGTTCCTTTCTCATTGTCTCTAATTATAAACAAAAATCAACAATATTTTTTTATATTTCTTATGCCTCACATGGACTCATTAGCTTTCGAATATCAAATCCATAAACACTAGTGAACTATTTATTGTACCTTTGTCATTTCCCATCATATTCTTTGGAAGCAAATCAACCATTTAAGATCATATTGTAAGACACTAACATAATGTCCTTTTCATATTAAAAACCATTTAATTTCTTCACAGTTTAAAATTTACTATCTCATAATGCAATTTCAAGCTTCTCAAAAATCAGTCTCTTCTAATGTAGCATCCCTTTACTGCAGGCTACATACCGGGATACTCAGAGATCGTTCCAGTACATATCCTATGATAAGGGTGAGCTACGTTCGATCTCTACATTACTTCACATGGCATCATATCAATATTCAATCATAAAGCATCAATAAAAAGACCACAATATTTAAAAACCAATTATTTTCCTCATTTCGTTGCACAAAACTGAAAGTCTATATTGTGTTTTTCAACTTTTACTACAAGAACCTCATCAACATAGTACAAAATTACTACGTGAAAGAGGAAAATCTATATATATACAATCTATCTAAGCCATCCAAAAAATCCCATCTGACTAACCTTTGAGCTATGACCTCTCTTGCCAAATACAATCTACACGGTAGGAAAAGCCTCTTAGTGGCTAGAGTTGTCTCTCGGTCCTAAAAAGACAATGTTATAATTTTAGTGAGTTTTGTGAACTCAAATGAGGTAACCATCATCGATGGTTCTTCCAATTCATGCAACACATTATTTCATGTAGCATATAAGCACATATTACACTTTACATAATATCACTATGCCACTTAGGCATAAGCAAATTCAACCTTTCAATTAATTAGACATATTTAATAAAAATGCATATGAAATGCTTATGAGACACTTTCCAATTATTACATTGTTGTGACCGAGTGCCTAAACTGTCCCGCATCCATTTTGGATATCGGGCTCATTACTAACTGTCTCTTATTTGATGAGGATACAGGGCTCATTATACATAGTGAGCCTTAGGCTCCTATTCACTGTTTAAGCTCGAGACTCTTTTCACTCGTTAAGCTTTAAGCTCTAATCAGTGGCTACTCTGGTCACAACTGCCATTATCTAATTGTGCACTCATATATGGAATACATATGCCACAGTCAATCGCATTATAAAGCACTTCAATATACATTTTACATTTTACAATCATCGGACCTCCTGTCCGGAATCAATAATCAAACTCATTCATTCATCATTTAAGCAAACAATAATTAAGAGAAACTGTCTAGGTTACTCACAGGTTGCTCCCAAAGCTAATGCCTAGAAGTTCCGGCAACGTCTGGGGGTTGAGGTTCCAATTGCTCCTCTATATATATCACAATTTGTATAATCATAAGTGTTTAATAATGCACATGTATTAAATGAAATATGTACAATGCATGTTCATGATAACCCCGGGTATTTTTACCATCAATCTCGTCACAAGATTATTCTCATATTCAAAACTCATCTAACTATAATTGATACTTAGGTTTCTGCCCCACTAAAACCATTAAATTCACAATTCGACTTCTTGAGACAATTTGTAGTCATATATCTCTAGTTTACTTAAAATTAAAATCATCTCATTTGAAAACCTAAAGATCGAGATATCATCAAAATATAAGAACATGTTCAGTAAAATATCTAGTTCATGCTCTTCCAACTGATACCCTTAATTTGATTAGATAAATCTTTCTTGAGTCAAAACCAAAAGCTATAATTTTTATTGATAGAGATATAAAAATGAGTTATGAACCCAACGCTTCAAAAATCAGGTCATTTGGAGGTCGGATGACAAAGTTATGGCTAAAAGAACCCATCAAGGTTCTGTCCATATAAGAATAAACAAAAAGCAGACGAATGGAAAAAGCAGACGATTCAGATGGCCAACTTAAGAAGAAGCAAAAGTCAACCTAAGACAATATAGATGGTCAACTTAAGACAAAGCAAAATTCAACCTAAGACGATACAGATGGTCAACTTAAGACGAAGCAAAAATCAACCTAAGATGATACAGATGATCAACTTAAGATGAAGAAAAAGTCAACCTAAGACGATACAGATGGTCAACTTAAGACGAAGAGTCTTTACAGATGATACAACACTTAAGACGAATGATATCATCACAGACGATACGTCTTTACAGATGATACATCTCTTAAGACAAATGACGTCATCACAGACAATATGACGTCATCATAGACGATACGTCTTTACAAACGATGCATCTCTTAAGTCGAATGATATCATCACAGATGATATGACGTCATCACAGACGATATGTCTTTATAGACGATGCATCTATTAAGATGAATGACGTCATCACAGACGATACATCTTTACACTCTTGGACTCAAAAATCTTATTCTTGACTATCACTAAGTTTT
>JAOQMP010000008.1:38843680-38857280 GCA_027563575.1 Erythroxylum pedicellare
GTTTCTCACGAGTCTTCAACTTTTAATTGTAAACTTTACACGGGCTGTGTGTTTTTACTCGGGTTTTCTTCATTGTCTTCCCAAAACATTTGCAAACACCGAGAACAAAGAAACAATACCAAATTCACAAAAACTAAAGGCACTTTAACATAATTCAATACAAAAACAATGACAAAATAAAGCTAAAATATATCAAGAAAATTGACTTATCAGTTATATCATCAATGCAAACTTACTGGTGTTCCTATCTATTTCTTTCCAAAGGGCTTACCAAAACAATTGAAAGAATGATGAAGTAGTTCCTATGGAGGAATAGGAATGGTGAGAAAGGGAAAGCAAAAGTCAACTAGAAGAGTATCTGTCAACCAAAAAAAGAGGGGGGATTGGGTCTGGAGTCAATAACCAAGAAGAACATATTACTTATGACTAAGAGAATTTGGAGAATCCCTAATGATAAGCAGTCAATGTGGATCAAATGGATTCACATTTACATATTAAAAGATGGGAGTTTTTGGGCTCTAAGACCCAATGACAGTTATACTTGGTTCTTTAACCAAATTATGAAAATGAAGGATGAAGTACAACATAGTATTTCTTGTCAAATAAAGACTGGAGAAAGATTTTCCCTATGGTATGATAATTAGACTGGGCAAGGAGCATTATTTCAAAATCAACTAGCAAAAACCCTATTGGTAAGGTTTTCTATTAATACTAATCTCAAAGAAATAATCACAAATGGCAGCTGGTCACTATCAATTGATGAAACTAGACTTTTGTTCATTCCCCAGTTCATAAGTCTCGGAGAAAGGGATACTTATCTATGGAAAGTTTCAAATATAACACTAAAGGAAGCTAAAAAATTGAAGGAGGGTATAATTAATAGAGTGGGATGGTAGTCTTAGTTTGGAACAAGGTTCTTAGACCTAAAACTAGTTTTCTTCTCTAACTAGCAATGTTGAACAGACTCAGCACATTGGATAAGCTGCAATTCCTATCCTCCTCAAAGATATGCATTCTATGCAATCTAAAGGAAGAAACTAGAGACCATATTTTCTTTGAGAGTGATTACTCTAAAGAAATTTGGGCAAAAATCTCAAGACTAAGTGTTGCTGATCAAATTTCGAACAAACTCTATGACATACTACTGGAGTTACCCCATCTACATGTTTCTAGATTTGATAAAGCAGTTATTCTATTCTCAGTTGCTACTTGCACTCAAGTAATTTGGAAAGAGAGAAACTACAGAAGGTTTGAACAGAAGTCAGATTCCCTACTCTCTATTATAGAGCTTATTATAGCTGGCATAATAGAATAACTAATTATAAATCAATTGAATTCTCATTGTAGCAGAGGAATAGCTCTCACATGGAGAATCTAGCCCCCACTCCATATTACTCAGTAAATGCATGACCAAAGATTAATCTCACTACAGTTCAGAAATCAAGACCACATTCATTCAAGAATACAAATGAAAAATGACAAATCATGCCTCTACTTATGAATACAAGGTAGAGGAGATCAGGACTCAATTGTTGAAAGTAGAGTGGTACTCCCTTCTCAGCCTTTGTTATAGATACCCCTCTGTCAGATTGAAGAGACACAATGAGATCAAAATAGCATAAAAGAGCAAAACTAACTGAGATGCCTACCTAAGAGAGATTTCCTCAAAGCACATCACTCACTTCTTTGGTTAGCCATGTCTGGAGATTGTGGGAATTAGGTTATTTATGCCCTGAAATGCTAAGACTCGAAGTAATTCTAAAGATGAGACCTACCTAAGATGAGCTCCAATGTATGTGGTTAAAGAAGGAGAAGAGAGAGACATCCATGTCGCTACCCTCACCATCTGTGATAAGCTTCACACCCATTCAAATTGAGAGTTTTCTGAAAGTTTTGAGAAAGTAGCAATTAGTTATACCCTAATTAGATAACGATATACTCGAGGCTTCCTTTTGAGTCGTCGTTTTTGTTTTAACCACATATCTTTAGCTTGCTCTTTTAGCAGCAGTTTTTAGTATTAATAGAGTTGTTTCAGTGTATTAAGGGGTGTTTGTGGCAGGCCCTTCTTATGTTAATCTCTTAATTCTTTAATATATTTTTAATTTCTCAAAAAAAATAAATAGATAAATAATTAAAATAAAGTACATATTGACTGCCTGCCGTCTGATCGATCACGTGTAGGTGGACCCCACATTAAACATCGACAATTCCAAAGATTCAACCCTCGCAAAAGCAATATAAGGGTAAATATATTCCCAGCAAAGCAATCTGTTCTCTGTTACCAAAGCTTAGTCTGTACTAAACTACGAAACGCAGCTAATCATGGGCAGAAAGTTCTTCGTCGGCGGCAACTGGAAATGTGTATGTCATGTCTTCCATCTCCTCTCCGTATCCTATCTCTGTTTTATTTGCTCCTCTTTTTCGGTTTCTTCTTACAACAAATTCGGATTTCGCTACTAAGTTGTTCCGATCTCTTTAGTCTATATCTATATATATATGTAGTTAGTTAACGATCTTTTGATGTTTTTCTTGGGCGGTTTTTCTTGTTTTGTGTCAGATCTAGACCTCTCTACTCGAGAATAGTTGTTTCTATTTATTTTTTTTGGCTTAATCCTTTTTTTGTTTGTTGAGAATATAGTCGCAATCATAAAATCGGATTATGTTTCTTATGTTAGGGAAAGAAAACAAAAGACAAAAGAACGTTTTTGTGATATGCTTGGAGTTTGATCGTTTCTTATTTTTGTTGCAGAACGGAACCAACGAGGAGGTGAAGAAGATCGTCACCACCTTGAACGAAGCTGAAGTTCCTTCGCAGGATGTTGTCGGTATGATTTGTTTTTATCCTTTTTCTTTTTCAGATCGTCAAATTAAGTGTCCTATTTGTGCTTTTATGCTTTTCACGATCTCTATGCTTTTATTGTGTTTGGTTAATATTGAGCTTGAGTTGGAATAGCCTTAGCTTGAACATTCACATACAGTGCCATGACTTTGTTCCTTGTTAGTTACATAGATTCAAATTGCTTGGGACTTTCTCGTGTAGAGAGAATAGTTGTTTGAATATATTATTGTTATGTTTGAATCACTCAATTTCAAGTATCGCAAAATTTTCTGCTGCGTCTTGTTTCTTTTTTTTTTAAATTTTCCACAGGCATCTTCAGTTTTGAATTTCAGCGATATTAGTGATATTTTCAAAGGCAAATGTTCGTGAAATTGAATTTTTAGTAGAGTCTGAAGTTTTGGAGCAATAAGAAGCTGTAATGGAGGATTCTTATATTTGTTAGGCTTTTATGTGAATGTAATTTCAAAGCAACTAAATCAACTTTTCTTAAGACTTTGACTTGTGCTTATTTTATTTGTTGGTTTCAAAAAAAGAAAAAATTAATTCATTTAGTATACATAGTGATTTTTTGTCAAGTATCTGTTTATGTGTTAGTATTTCCTTTAGATAGTGTTTCATCTTTGTGTGTGTGCATGTTTGCATGAAATAGAACTTAATTTATGCTTCTGTTCTAGTATTTGATGGCTGGATTGTCTTTCTTCCTTGTTACAGAGGTGGTTGTAAGCCCTCCGTTTGTATTTCTTCCTCTGGTAAAGAATTTGTTGAGATCTGACTTCCATGTTGCGGCACAAAACTGTTGGGTACGCAAAGGTGGTGCTTTTACAGGAGAGGTCAGGTATGCTTGAATATGATCTATCTCTGTTCCAGAGCTGAATCTTCATGTTTTAATTTTTTATTAGTTGGGAATATGTACTTTACTCTATGTTTCTGATTGTTAAGTCAAATATTAGCAAGTGAGCTTTCTTATTTTGCTAAGATGTTGGACTTCATGTGGACCATTTTGCATTAGCTTCACTGCTTTCTAGGTGCCTTTATTTCTTTATTTATGTTCACAATGTTTCTTATGGGACGGGCAAGTTCAGTCTCATTTAAGGAGATGTAAAAACAAGGCTATATAATCAATTCACAATAGTAATTACTTTAAAGAATGTTGATGCTTGGTTCCAAGTATTTGGTCCTTTTAAGGGGACAAAAAATAAGTTGACATTTTTTGCTCTTTTTTTGATATCATTATTGACCCCGTTTAATATACTGGATAAGTCATTGGTTTATATCTCCAATATTTGGGATGTATCTTTTATGCACAGTGCCGAGATGCTGGTGAACTTGGACATCCCATGGGTTATTCTCGGCCATTCTGAAAGAAGAGCTCTTTTGAATGAGTCAAATGAGGTAGGCTTTGTCACTTTAGAGTAGGCACACTTTATTTCCTATCGATAAATGCTCACTAGCAAATTCATCTACTTCTTGTTATTCATTCTCGAGCCATCCTTTACAGTAATATTTGTCAAGTTTATTCAGTCTGCTTATGTATCCAGTTTGTTGGAGATAAAGTTGCATATGCTCTTTCTCAAGGCTTGAAGGTGATTGCTTGTATTGGGGAGACACTAGAGCAGAGAGAATCAGGATCCACAATGGCCGTTGTTGCTGCACAAGCAAAAGCAATTGCAGGTACTTGAGCATTGTTGACATTCAAATTCCCCAACACCACAATTCTTGAATGCTATAAGCGTTGCTACTGTTTGATCTCATGGATATATATGGAATAGTCTAAGATGATTTTTTATAGATTCTACCCTGCATTAGTAGATAACTGGCTTTCCTCCTCTATGGGTCCTCTTAGAAGTGTTGTCCATATATGACAGAGAATTGACTAATCTACTTCTTCCCGGCTCCCTTTACTCATATTTTTAGTGATATGTTCATTTCCCTATGCAGATAAAATAACTAACTGGGCAAATATCGTTTTGGCTTATGAGCCAGTCTGGGCCATTGGTACTGGAAAGGTTGCAACTCCTGCTCAGGCTCAAGAAGTAAGTATGAAGTTACTTATTGCTGCAAACTTGTACTACTCCTGTTCAATTCTGCGGGGTAATCCGTATCTTGTTTTTTGTGAGCTCAGATTTGTGTGCATATGTATTGTGGTGCCATCCATGTGAGCACATTGCATTTTAATGAAACCTGTAGTTTTGTCACTTAAATGCATGGACATGCACACATTCTCTTTCTTTCATTTTTCTAATTATCTGGTCAAGAGATACATGCATCACTTGATTTTTCCATTATCTGGTGCAGACAACTCTATTTAACCTTTTACCAAGATTCGTTGGATTCATATAACAGGTCCATGCTGAGTTGAGGAAATGGCTTCATGACAATGTTGGTGCTGAGGTGGCTTCATCAACTAGAATTATCTATGGAGGTATATTTTATTAGATGGTAACACAGTCACATACTTTGCTTTCAGAATTTTCCAAATCCTTATCTTCTCCTCTGGGTAAGGTTGCTTGGTGACAAATTCTTCTTTCTAATCGAACTCTGGCAAACTGTAGGTTCCGTAAATGGAGCAAACTGCCAGGAGTTGGCCGGACAAGCAGATGTTGATGGATTTTTGGTTGGTGGAGCTTCTTTGAAGGTGGATGTCTTATTCATAACAACTTTTGACTTTCTTGTTTGCTTTCTACCTCCCACAGTGGTGGCTCACTCTTACTATGTTTTTCCTATGTTAGCCGGAGTTTGTTGGCATCATCAAGTCTGCAACAGTGAAGAAATGATCAGTGAACATCTGTCCCTTTATTCACTTGTTTGAATGTTAAATTGTTTGACTTAAGCTGTGTCCACCGTCTGTTTATCTTACACTCACTTATCCAATTACACTGGCTAAGTGTAGAATAAATCAGAAATATTCTGAGATGAGATGCCAATTTTTGCTTGCTATGGTTCATTCCTAGCTTTAGGTTTTGCGTGTACGAGGGTTTGAATTATTGTATGAAGTTTTTGTCAGAGCTCCTTATCACTTTATGTACAAGAAGCCCTCCCTTCTACTGCCTGCTTATTGAATCCGAAGAACCTCTTGAATAAGCCTTTGTTTTTCCCTACCGATAGACATGCAAGATTTATTTGTATCTAAACTAATTCCACTAATGCATGAGAATGACGGTGCTAGCTGTTTAAATTTTGAACTATTATTTGTTTTCGGATATGTTGCCAATACATTTAAAATGAAAAAAAAGTAAATGAATGTTCTAACTGAAATGTTTGGCTAGTTTCAAGCTATCATGAACGATCAAGGTTTTCACTCACAGGTATGGGGTGGGTTAAGGATTAGAGAATCCGGCTTACTATGATTTTTATCAACATTCCTTTCGACATCTTCATTACTTACAAATCCAATTTGTCAACAATAACACTATACATTTTCCCTTTTCATTTTTTCAGGGGGGGTGTCACAGACTTGAGGTTTAAAGATTGTGATTTAAAGCAATAACACGTAAAACGTATGTCCTATTTCATGACTTCACCAACTGATTTTCTTTTCTAAGTGTTATACGTAAAACGTATGTCCTATTTCATGAATTCGCCATCTAATCTTCTTCTCTAAGTGTTAAATTTAATTTTAGAGGTGAAAGCAAGAGTTTCAATTAATCATAGCTAACAAACCAACGAGCCAAGTAGACTAGAAAGACTAATAAAATTCTTATTTGAATAATTATATGTTTCTTCAAAATTTTTAAAAACAATTAGGTTAAAACATAATGCACGAATTGTAATAATAATAATAATTACTCGTTATTCATATATTTGTAAAAATAATAATTTAAAAGTACCAACATTTTTAATACTAAATTACTTTCAATATATTACCGAGGCAAGTGCTTTCAATCACGTGGATTGAGCTGTTACTTTAAAGAGATATACAAGTGGGTGTTAGGATTTAGACCTCTGTGTTTGCTTTATAAGCTTTGAAGAGATATACAAGTGGGTGTTAGGATTTAGACCTCTGTGTTTGCTTTATAAAAAATCCAACAGATTAATCATTGCTCTTACTCTTTTCTTTTATCTATACATACATACGCCTTTCCTTTTTTCAACCGACATCCAACTTAGAGCCCAATGAAGTCTTTGATAATGGGAACAAAGCTTTGATTTATTAGTTCTCCTTAGCCATCATTAGCATGAGAGAAAGTTCTCAGAGGTGGACTTAGCAAGGGTTGGGTGGACACTCATTGTTCACTTTATTCCTACTGACGACCCCTTCCCCAGCTACTTTCTCCTTTTACCTCCTATTTCCTAGTACAGACTTTGTTTTTCCAGTTGACTTTGGGGGCGAAGAGATGTCAAAGAACACAAAAGGGAGGATAAACTTCAATCCAAATTGGTGTACAGAATAAGGATATTGTCATGGAAGAGGCACGAATAGCGATGCTCAACACCATGCTCCTGGAAAACATATCATAGTGTAGCTCGTGCATCATGCACGAATTGTATATGTTAATGTGCTGTTTTTAATAAATCAACGTCAACAGTAAAAAGGAAAAAGCATACTTACACGAGCGTCGTGTGATGACAACTTCGAAATAGCAGATTTCTACTCATATCAATAACCCATCACATATACAACTGTTGACAGGTAAGCTTCCAATATTGATAACGTTTCATTAGACAAAAAGCGGCTCGCACCACATGTTCCAAAAGCTTGTGCTTATTGGACAGATGGATCTCAATACGTACAGGTAATCTTTTCCCGAAAAAAAGAACATTATATGAAACTAGATTCGCTTATAATCAGGACCATCTTTTTGAGTGATGAAATTCCTTCGATCTAATAGGCTTTTAGTTTTTGAACAAAGTACGCATCAATCTCCACACGTTGGTCTTTAGAACAACAAACAGTTTCAGAATTCTCTCTGGACAAAGCACTCCGATACTTAAATTGGTAGAAGCCTAAAGCTAGGGATGCGCTACTCTTTTTTCGAATGTGCACCCTTCTTTATATAGGGAAGGGTCCAACATACACACTTGGATTCGTTTCCCATTTTAAAGGAAGACAAGAGATGTCCGGGATGGACAGTGGAGTGGCTGGAGCTAGAATGGCTTGCAAGGATTGAGTAAGTTGGTTGTGGGATGTAGGTTTTGTCCTGCTAAGTAATGAGCTGTCAAGTAAGTATAGCATACTCTTGTGGCTCTTCAAGAAAGATACAGATATTTCTTCAAAACCTAAAATTCAAACTTACCAGACGTTTGAAGTCTCACAGTTGCTCTTATTCAGGGATGCAGATAAGTGCGAGAACTCTAGCTATCGTAAATTAACTGCAACACGTAACAAGAACTTAGTTACGTATATCGGATCGAACGTGAAATGAAAATAATCAAAGAAATACAAAAAATACCTAATTTCGGTTCCATAACTTCAAACAAATTTTTTGAAGCCTTAACAAGCGCGAATTCACTGTCATCTTTACGAGAACTACTCATCGGAACACACTAAAGTATTTATATAGTTTTCTCAAAATATAAGCTCTCTTAACAAGTTAGAGAACCCTTATACTTACAAATGACATGAGCAACTGCAGGAGACCTTAACCTTTATATATAACTTCCATTTCGGGCTTCTCCTTCACAGGCTTGATATGGGTCTATCCATACTGATCGGGATCTATTTTCCTCCTGAACTTCGACCTGTCAACTTAGATCATTTATTGAGATACTTTATTATTTTTATCTAGATCAAATTATGTAACTTAACCGATAAGTTATTGAAAAGCTAAAAAATACAATTAAATGTTGTTCAACTTTATGAAAAATGTCAAAAATATCCAACATTAACTACACGAGAAATATGAAATTTAATAAAAACTTTTAGGCACGAGGTCTCAAGAAGTGGGAATGTCTTGCAATTATGATCCATAATCCCACATTGATACATCCTCAATCCCACATTGATATGATTAGTTGCTTAGTCATATATAAACCCCTCACGGAGGTTCATTTGCCACTTAAAAATTGCTTGAAGTTGGTTAAAGGCAAAAGCTAGAAATTGCCACTTAATTTTTTTTTTGGAAAAATTTAAGTTATTCGTTATTGTTATTTATGGTATTATAATATTTTTAAAATAGTATTATTAAAATCCTAAATTTTAATTGAGTTAAGTTTTTAACAGCTTTTAGCATATTAATCATAAATTTAGTTTATATCAAGTGACAACTAGGTAATTTAGACTTACTAGATGCTAATATAATCATAACAATAATTTCTTTAATTATTGGCTAAAAGAGCGACTTTCAACTTAACGTTTCACAAAATATCTAAATAAACTCTTATCATTATCTCTGTTGCCACTTTTATAGTATAACGAATAGTATTGTATTAATTTTTGGATGCAATGAGTACTAGTTTACTAATGTTAGTATGCATAATGGTACTAGAGATAATGGTATAAATTTATTTAAAATTTTTGTAAAACATTAAGATGCAAATCATACCTTTAGTTGTTATTTTTATCTTAAGAGAAATAGCCCTGAGCCCAAGTTTATCCTTGCATTAGGTATATTGTCAATCTTAGTGTAATGGTCCAAGTGATAAGTTCATTAATAGCTTTAGGTCTTTTTGGAGTACCTAATCCAAGGTTTATTTCAAAATCTAAGAGGTTTAGAGGTATTAAGGAGTGGTTGTTGGCCACCAAATTATTGTTGAGGAGCATCGATTGCTATGTGATTGAGAAGTATGCCAAAAGATTAAGACTTGTTGATTTTAAAGACTAATTATCTAAGTTTAACATCCATCACTGTATTTAAATTATGAAACAACTGACTCAAAGGAGGTATAATATTTCAATCTAGCTTGGGATGATTAGTGCTTACTTCAATAGCTTCATAAATAGGATAAGACTTTTCTTCCATAATAATATAGGACACAAAATCATTGATGGCACAAGCTTGCATTGTAGCTTATATCACCCACACTTATTAGGCATACAACTATCAACAACACTTTTTCAATATATGCATCAACTCATACCTATTGAGAATTACTATAAATGACTCATCCTTAATTATAGGCCTTAGATGAGATTGTTAGTGTCTCTTAGAGTGCCAACGAGTAAAAGAGATTTTTTTAAAGTTTGTAAGATGTGAGTAGGTGTAATTTAAGGTCTATATTAGGTGAGACAAATCCTCTTTTCAATAAGATGTATAAAGATCACACATTGCTACAAGATTAAGTGAGGATTCTTTTAAATAAAGAGTTGTTATTTCTCTATAAGGATGTGATGTTAGAGGAAAAAGTTCACTTAATGTGTTGACAATTCGAATGAAGAAACATGAATGATTCTTTTCCTCTCTAAATATTTTTTCCAAGTCTCATAATTTCTCATAGTTACATATATGAATCTAATCAAGCTCATAAATAAGGTCAATAAAAAAAGGTGATAATAATACTACACCTAGCAAATAAAAGAAAAGGGTCATAACTATATACCAAGTGGTTATCCCTGTGGAGTCGGCTAGTATTGTAACTTCAATCAAATCTCTAAGGGAAGAGGTTATAACAACTCTTAGACATATTGTAACCTAGCTCTTAGTTAGAAAGTCAACCGCAAATGACATCCACTACCCTAACTACAATGTTGAAATGATTGACTTTATATTTGAGGCAAATAGCATTGGTTCACATATCTATAGTGGACTTCTCCCTAAAGATCGTAAGTATCTCAATGAGGGCATATGGGAAACTACTTGACTGTTGTCCAAATGTAAAATAGTGAAGGTAGGATAATGCTAATTAATATTTCAATGCTTTTACTTTCAGCAAATTTATTTTAAGTAATATTTTCATAAGCCTTAAGCTCATTTTCTATATGCATCAAAAGGATAACAATGGACTTTTTGTTGTCAAATTGGACATAAGATCAAATTTTCATAAATAATAATCAGTTGACCAAGTTCTTCATAGATTTATAGGTAGAGAAAGAAGAGAGGGAGAGAGAGGTGATAAAGCTTAAGCATAATCTTGAGATGATTTAGAGCAATTTCAAAAAGTTGTATGTTATAATTGATATTTTATAAGAAGCCTTCATAGTTTAAGTTATTATTAATCATAAGGTATAGATTTATCGAAACTTTTAAAGAGTAAAACATTTGAATTAATAATTATCATAAGATGATGGATTCCTTTATAAAAAGCTTCATTGAATTTCATAAATTGTTGGAGGTTCAATGCCTAAACCTGAATTTTGATAATCTTCTATTATAAGATATTCTAGTTGAAGGTAACATTTTTTAGGGGGATGCTAAAGATGAGTCCGTAAATGATGAGTTCACAACTATGCTCTAAGACATTCACTGCCTAAACCTTCCCTAACTAACTACAAGGTTTCCTATAGGAATTGATTTTCTCCCCCTATTAGTATAAGGTGTATGTGTTTTTTTATGTTTTTATTGGCCATTAGGGTTGTGCATATTTTTTATGGAATAGAGAGGTTACTTTTAACATTATGATTTGTCTAGATCTGTGTGTTATTTGCTATTTTTTATTTAATAATTGTAAACTTTCTCAAACATTCATTATATTGTTGTACGCGTGTGTCTGTGTTTATGTCTATGTCTGTGTCTATATGTCTGTGCATGTGTGTCTGTCTATGCATGTGTGTTTGTGTGTATGTGTCTGTGTAAAGTTTAATTTTAAATTTAGTTTTGAATATCAAGTGTAGGACCTTAGGAAAATATGGATATTTATTAGTAAAGGGGTATGTCCTTTAATTCATAATGATGTGTATGTTCAAAATTGTACCAAAGATTAACTAGGAAAGTGCACCTACTATTCTTATAATATAGTCTAAGTGAATACTAGCATTGTTCCTATAAAGATTACAAGTATTAGTAATAATTATCTTTTTATTATCTAATGTAATAAAATATCTGATTGATTTAAAAGAAATTATTACCTAAACTAAAATTACTAATCTAAGTAACAAACCAAAGTAATAAACAAGACTGAAGCAATCAATTGATAAATAAGATCTATATGTAGAATCCTTCCAAAACCTTTCTATGTTAAATTTATCTTGATTCAACTGTTAACTCTAGTTTCTTAGACCGGTATAAATTCTAAAGCAGCAACCATATTATTTCTCAAGAAATATAACTCATAACCATAAGTTGATTGATTAAAATCTTTTTATATTCAAAATCTTAAGAACACATTGACTTGTTCTATAAATTTCACTATTAGATTTGACTCTAACCAAGAAGATATATATAGTCTTATCTCTAGGATTTTGTACAACCCTTATTATCCATGCTATAATTTATTCATACATATAATTGTTTGATCCTTATATATGAAATCTGAAATTGAATCAAAATGCTAGCATATTTCAATTTAATCTTAATAATTAATCATAAATAATTTGGAATAAAACTTCAGTCTTTTATTAAATTAAATAATCAACCCAAACAAATAGTTATAGGGTTCATCTTATCTAGATCTATTTGATTTAATTCATACTAAGATAAATAAAACCAACAACACTTAAGAAATATCACCAAAAAAAAGAAGTCATTTTTATAAATCTTGAAATCTTAAAGTGTTGACTTAAGTCTTAATGGAAATATGTTCTTTTCTCTCTAAATTTGCTTCAGTTTTGGCTAAAGATGCTCCAGTTTATGTCTTTAATGATGTTTTTGTCAACTCTTTTCTTATCTACTTCATATTTCTCTCTCTTTTATATTCAAAGCCCTAGGATTTCAAAATATTTTAACAAACACGAGTTACAGATTTGTGTTGGATATGTGTTCCTCCCTCTAGAAAAAAACTAGGATTTATATATAAAAGAGCAATGCTAATACAGATCAAAAACATAGAATCATATTCCTTGGTATACAATATAGTATCGTGTTTTGAGTCATTTTCCTCTAAAATCACCCAAAAGTTGCTGTAACTTTACTCTAACTTGTTCGAATTTGTTCCTTCTTTATTAAGGAGCTAAAACAAGGCCTAAAAATAATATATAAGTCAAATTAAATATCAAATCCTAAAAAAATTGTCCAAACACAAGCAAGATATTCCTAAATCATACTAAAAACATAACCTAGTTAGCACTTATCATACAACATTTAGTTTGTTTTAAGAAAATGTTGCACACCTGCTATTATAGGCCTACATCTTAAAAGCATGACACTTGGCTCATATCTTAGCTAATGTGTGTATATGTTATTAGAAACATGCATCTTAAAATATGTGACACTTGTTTTTTTTCTGTCTTTGTAAATGTGTGTAGCTATTATTATATGATTGTGTCTCGAAATATGTGACATTTGATTTATGTCTTATAAATATATGTAGATATTATCATAATATATGACACTAAGTATTCTCAAAGTGTCTAGCCAAGGATTTTTCAAATCAACATTAATTGAGAACAAAATAACATTTTCCTTAATCATTTTAGGGTAATGAATTATATATTGATTACTCAAATACTTCTATATAATTTCTATTATATTTAATGATTACAGGTTGAGTTATCCTTGACTAAAATAGGCTATATAAGTAGTATTAAGAGATAGCAATCCCTATACGAGATATTTTGAAGAGTTAAATAATCACTTATATAATCATCATAATAAGAATTTCTATAGACATTCAAGTAATGCTCCAAATAGAATTATTATATGAGATGTGAACTTGTTCTTTAATAAAAACCAACATATTTATTTAAATATCTTTATACTTTAGTTATGAAATCAATTACTTCCTTCTTAA
>JAOQMP010000008.1:38857380-38869766 GCA_027563575.1 Erythroxylum pedicellare
AAAAACCAACATATTTATGTAAATATCTTTATACTTTAGTTATGAAATCAATTACTTCCTTCTTAAGGAAGAAATATAAAGTATGTTAGTGTCTTTTAAATTATGTTAATTTCCAATCTTAATAGAATAATTACTAGGAATAATTTCAGGATAATATATAAATGCAACATTAATATCATAATTATGATTTTGTTATAATTTTATTTGAAATATAATTATCTCATAGACTTTATCTTATACATCAATTAGTTAAATAAATATGCATAAGATAAATAATATTTTTAAATAATTATATCACTAAACTACAATAACTGATTGGTTGTAGGGTACAAAGGAAAAGTTAAAATTATATTTATATTTTTTAAATATATATTGTTTACATATCATCAAATCATGGATACTTATTCTTCATTCATCATCAATGATGTAAGTACTATACCATACTGGCAAAAAATGGTACAATACTTACTTGTTTCATACCGGTGGTTAGTATCAGTTGGTACTGAAATACTGGCAAGTTACCGGTCTCAATTAAGAAAATACTAATAAGTTACTGGTCTTAATTGAAAAGAATTAAAACATTTTGGGACTAAATTGAAATTTTCAAAATATTTAACCCAAGAAGCTAATTACCCAATACCCCCCAACTAATTTTTGTCATTGTCTTGCGTCTTTTACTCACTCTCCTCTCTCATAGTCACTATTGTCATTTGCATCACTGCTCATTTTGTCGCAACGTTACAATCTGTTGTAACCATTAGTATCTTGCATCTTGCACCCTGCAATCCGCAGCCATCGCATCTTGCACTTTACACTGTAACTTGCCAATGTTAGCTGTCGTCTCCTCCTGTCATTGCACTGTAGTCGACGATCATCAACCGTAGTCTCCTCTTCTTATTGTCAAGGTACTCAAGTAGCCTCAAGGGTTCAAGGTTTCGAAATGTCATTCATGTTTCTGAAAGAGCTTCTCCGTATATTTTTTCAATATTGACTTGTGTTGAACTTAAATTATGCAGTGTGTAGAGTTGACTATTATGAGCAATGTTACCTGGATTTGAGTAAGAATGTTGACTAAAATTGGTAAATGAAAGATTGCTAAATTAAAATTGAGATTTCAATAGCTATGTTCATTAAAATTGGTGAATGAAAACTTAGTGAAGGAAGAAAATAATGATAATAATGCTTTGTTATTTGAGTATTTTGGATTGTTTATTTTGTGCACAAAATGGTTATTTGACTTATCTTAAACTTAAATTGTGTAATATGTACAATTGACAATTGTGAGCAATGTTATCTAGTATTTGAGTAAGAATGTTGATTAAAATTGATGAATGAAAGATTTTCATATTAAAATTACAATTTAGTAATAATGCTGATTAAAATTGGTGAATGAAAAATTAGTGAAAAAATCAAAATAATGATATTAGTGCTTGCTTATTTGAATGTTTTGGTTTGTTTATTTTGTGCACAAAAATGAGTTATATATTGTCACATAATAGTTTTCATAAAATGGGTTATATATTACAAATTGAATTGTGTAATCATACAACATTGGTTACTTTATGTTGAATTATATACAACAACAACAACCCCAGTGCACAATACTCTCTGTTTTGTGAGGGTTGGGGTAGGAACATCAATTGTATACAACCTTCCCTTTGCTTACAAAGAGAAAATTTACATAACTCAAACTCATGACTTTTTGATCACAAAGGAGTAATATTTACCAATTGAATTATATGATTACACAAAATCAGTTATATAGCTGTGAGTTTATGTTTGAATTATATAATCATGCAAAATGAGTTATAATTGTGAATTTATGAAGAATTATGTAATCATATAAAATGGGTTATAGTTGTGAGTTTATGGTCGAATTATGTACTGTATAAGATGTATTTATATTTTTAAAATTCAAGTTATGTGTGTTTTTTTAATCTAATATGTCCTTTTATGTCTGTTTTTACTTGAACAATATACATTTTGTAATAATAGTTGATAATGACATTAAGTTTGAAGAACAACTATTTTGATTTGAAGTTATTATTTAATTTTGACATATATCTTCATTTATTTTTACAGATAAATTGAGGGAAGTTTAAGTACTCATGATAATTTAGTTGCTTCAGGAAGATTCAATGATCCAACATAGGCCATGTTAAATTGGTTCTTGGAATGAAGAATCATATCATTTATTTTTATCGAAACAAGCATTTGAAAGGTGGGATAATAATCAGATTAAAAAAGCATTTGGATAAGATTAAAGGTGATGTGGAGCTTTGGAAGAAAGTGAGTCCTAACGTAAAATGACAAATGAAAACTTTGTTTAAAGCGTATCAACATAAGAAAGATAGAAGGAAAATACTGAACAATGAAATCGGTAGTAGAAGTTCTTTTTCCAATGGTCAGAATGATAATGAGGATGTTGAAAGTGTTTTTCCTACCCAATAAGAAAAGAACTGAGCAATGAGCATTCAATGAGCTAGAGATCTATAACTTCGAGATCATTGGTGATAAGCACGCCTCTCTATGGCTTTCTCTTCTTCTCCCACCACATCTCGAGCTCCTTTTACTCCACTAAAAGTACCTTTTCCAACCCACAACTCATATTCTCCTAACCCTAAAGCACTACAAACTCACACCCGAACATTCTAGACCTTTCCCCAACCAAAAACCCACCTCTAAAAACTTCCGCTTCCATAAATCGTACTCCAAAACACACCCCTAAACGAAACCTTAGTAAAGATAGGCGTCTCAGCAAATGATTAGGGGGTTGAACCAAGAAACAACCCTCACCCACTTATGATAAAAACATCGGAGAATATTAGATCGTGGAAATTAGTTGTGATTGATTGTTTAGAGGATCCTTCGGCAACAAAGGCGTTGACCTACTATCCCCCGGAGATTAAGGAGGACAAGATCTATGTCATTCCTCCTCCAGAGTTAGCGAAGCAAGGTGCTGCTCAGCTCCGATCATCCCTCATAGGATTCTTCATAGGTAAGCGTCCAGCTTTCCCTGTTGTCCAGAGAGCGTTAGCTAAATCATGGGTAGAGTTTGGGCTTAAGGAAGTCTTAATTACAAGTGCAAACAACCTTCTGTTCAAATTTGACTCGGAGATAACCTTTATTTTTACAAAAATGGTGTCTGAATGGGGAGGGGGGGAACAAGAGGAAGTTAGGGTCGCCCTAGTATGGGCAAGATTTCATAATGTTCTTGTGGAATACTGCAACATACAAGGACTAGGTCAAATTGCAAGTGCTATTGGACATCCCTTTCTCATGGATAATCAGACTGCTAGAATGTCTAGGATTGTCTATGCAAGAATATGCGTGGAACTAGAATTGGAAAGACATTGGCCTTCTTCTTTCCAATTGGCAACTTATAATGAAGAAGGGGAAATAATTTTTAAGGAAATAAAGATTAAGTATGAATGGAAGCCTGATCAGCAAACATAGAAGAAGGAATGGGTTCTTACAGGAAGAATTTTTTATACGAGTTACAACAGGAGTTGGGGAAGGGGAAGGAGATTATAACAAATAACTTAAAATAGCTAAGAAGGGACCAAGATTCAATTTCTAAAAATGCACTTCAAAGCAATGAGGAGGGCAAGAATTCTGAGATTCAAAGGCAAGGTAATGGATCTCAACAATTGAGCAAATCTCTAGGATGGAAATCCAAGTTGGGAAGGAAGCTAGTCCTACTAGTAGCTCTAATCTAAGAAGCAAGGATCAAAAGAAGCAAGGTGACCAGAATACAGATCTTGAGGTTCCAAATCATCCTGCGGTGGATCAGGTAGGTACCCATTTATCCTCTCCTATTTCTAAATTGGTTCCTAGTAATGATAGTCCTGGTATGGGAGGGATAGAGGAGGATTTCACTCTAGGGAAAAGTAGGAAATCTAGGAGGAAACAAAAATAGGAGACCTTCCTTAAGGTTTTTTTTGTTTTATGGATTTAGTCTTTTGGAATGTTAGGGGTATTAACAACACCAAAAAACAATTAGTTGTAAAAGCTAATATTAAGAGGTTAGTTACTTCTTTTGTTTGCTTGACTAAGACTAGGATTAGGTTCCCTTCTTTCTTAAGCAATGTTTGCTACTCCTTGTTCCCTAAATGATGTACATACAACAATGTAAAATATGCTTCAAATGCCAGGATTGTGCTAGCTTGGAACCTAGAGTGTTTCAGATGTTCTATTCTTAGTACAAATGATCAAATGATTCATTTAGAGGTCTACCTTTAAACATATCCTTTTCCTTTCTTATGACTTGTGTGTATGGGTCAAATAACCTCAACCATAGGAAGCATCTCTGGTCTGAGCTTTCAACTATCAATACCACTGTAGGTAACCTTCCTTGGATTATGGCTAGGGACTTTAATGCTATTATATTCCCTCATGAGGCAATACCTTTATGTCCCTCAACTATGAATGGCATAAGAGATTTTAGGAAATGTGTGACGGACTGTGCCTTATTTGATTTAAACTCTAGCGGCCCTAGCCTTACTTGGAACAACAAACAATGTGGAGACCTTTATATAGCTAGGAAGCTAGATACAGTCCTTGTTAATTCGGACTGGAGATCCGGATTTCCCAATTCCTTTTGTGTTTTTCTTAACCCAAACATTTCTGATCACTCTCTAGTAGTGGTAAGGGCTTTAACAAACCTCCAGAAGAGATTTACTCCTTTTAAGTTTTTGAATTTCCTAGCTTCTCAACCTAACTTCCTTTAGATAGTATAAGATGCTTGGTCCTCTCAAGTCTAGGGCACTCCTATGTTTTATGTAGTGTCCAAACTCATGTGGGTTAAAAAAACTCTAAAAGGTCTTAATTCTGGTCAAATAGGTGATTTCAATGCTAAAGTAGAGAGTTGCCAAGCTGATCTTAATATTATACAAGATCAAAGGAGGTTGTTGCCTAATTCTCCTCAATTGGTGACTAAAGAGTCTGAAGCTGTAAGTGCCTTAATTAGAGCCCTAGATGACCAAGAATCTTTCCTTAAGCAATCCTCCCGTGTCAAATGGCTTAGAGAAGGAGATAGGAACACAAATTTGTTTCACAATTCCATCTTAGCCAACAGAAATAGAAACAACATCCACTCCATATTAGTTGAAAATGGCAATAGGATTGTTGGGTTTGAAGAGATTCAAGATCAATTCTTTGGTTACTTTTAAGCTTCTATTGGGGGAAAAAAAGGACCTCCTCCCTTCCTAAGATTTTGTGCAAAATTTGTCCACTCATTCCTTACCAGAAAATCTCTTAGAATCCCTCACTGCCAAAGTCTCAGCTAATGAGATTAGAGAGGTTTTTAAATCCTTCAATCCTAATAAGGCTCCTAGGCCGAATGGCTTCAACGGATTCTTTTTTTGCATTCTTGGCCTATTGTAGGAGGGGAAGTTACAAATGCCATTTAAGACTTTTTTCATCATGGGAAACTACTAAAAGAGCTCAATTCCACTTTTATTACTCTTATCCCTAAGAAAGACCACCCTTCCATAGTGTTAGATTATAAGCCTATCTCTTGCTGCAACATGATCTATAAGGTGATTGCAAAAATCATAGCAAATAGGCTTGACTTCCTCCTTAATACACTAGGAGCCATCGGTTTTCCTTAAAAGTTTATAGATTGGATCAAAAAGTGTATAACCTCCCCCTTTTATTCTATCCTGATCAATGGAGCTCCCTCTAAATTGTTTAGAGAGAAATCAGGCCTAAGACAAGGAGACCCACTCTCTCCACTCCTATTCATTATTTGTATGAAAGCTCTCTCGAGGAGTCTGAAGGTTTGCATAAATGGGAATCCTTCCTTCAAATACCACTGGAGGTGTAAACCCCTTAAACTTACCCATCTCCTGTTTGTCGATGACCTTTTATTGTTTTGCCATGCTGACTTGAATTCGGTCCAAACATTGTTCAATTGTTTGGGTACTTTTTCTAACTTATCTGGTATGAATATGAACTCAGACAAAAGCAAATTTTTCTTATCCCCTGATATGGAACCTATAAGCCATCAAATTGAGGCTATATCGGATCTTAAGAAAGGAAATCTTCCCATTCGATATTTGGGGGTACCCCTCTTGACAGGAAGACTGTCAAAGAGGGAGCTGTTTACCCTTATTGGAAAATTTTGATCTCAGGATTAACAAATGGACCCATAAACACCTCTCCTATACAGGTAGACTCCAATTAGTGATTTCAATGCTCTCTTCCATCATCCATCCTTAAGGAAATAAAATCTAAACTAAAAACTTTTTGTGGGCTGGGAAGATCACTACTAAATCTCATGCCAAAATTAAGTGGAGTGATCTGTGTAGGCCGAAGAGGGAGGGAGGCTTAGGTATTAAACATCTATCTTCTTGGAATACGGTATTATTAGGGAAAAGAATTTGGTTCCTGTTTCATGACAAAGAATCAATGTGGGTTAAATGGGTGCACACAATAATTCTAATAAGGAAAATTTTCTAGACTGCTCATCCTAGTTATAATAGTTCATGAAGTTGGAAAAAGATCTTATTAGTGAGGTATCAAATAGGGAACTAATTCAGATTTAGGATAGGGAATGGGAATACTACTCTTCCATGGCAGGATCCTTGGCATCCTAGAGGTATCTTGAAGAATTTTGCTACACCTAGAGTGATAAATGGGTCAGGGCTTCCTATGATAGCTACAGTTTCTGAAGTGATCAACAACAATGAGTGTTGTTGGCAAGAGATAAATATTGAACCAATCAGTAATCTTGAGCCACTACATTATGTCCTAAATAGCTTTTGGCCTAATTGTTTGGAATTGATGGCTAGCCCTTCAAAACAGTATACCAATAACTCTATATACAATCTGTTGAGACCCCCGATCCAGAAAGTTTCTTGGCTCATCTTGGTCTGGTGTAAAAGCAATAGCCCTAGATGTTCCTTCATATTATGGCTAGCTTTTCTTTAAAAATTGCAAACACGGGATAAACTTCTCTACCTTCACACACCAAATCATTGCTCTGTGTAATTCGGATAATGAAACTACAAAACGCTCTTTTTTTCAGTGTTCTTTCTCTAAAGTAGTGTAGGTAAATGGCCTAAACCACTTCCACATACATCTTCCCAATTTTATAAACCTTCACACTAACTCAGATTGGTTCAAACAACTAGGAAATACCCGAAACTGCGACATAACATTTTCACCATTCTCCTTTCTGTTACTGTTTATAACCTGTGGAGTGAAAGGAATGCTAGAAGCTTTGAAGATGAAGCCTTGGATGTGGAACGTGTACATGCCAAAGTAATCTTCCAATTTATGGAACATCTTAGCTCAAACACCGAGAGTAGGTAAGTGAGGGAGTGTCTATTGTCTAACAAATTTTCTGCATGTTTACTTTTCAGGTTGAATAAGGGTGACTTTCAACCCCCCCCCCCCCGGTACAAAAATAAACTGGAAATCAACTTCAAGGAAATGATTCTCCGAATCAGTAAAGCCAACATGGAGTGGAGCAATGGCACTCCCTTTGTAGCATCGACTGACATTAATACACAGATGAGGACCCAATAATTCAAAATGATGCTTCCAATAAGGATACGCGAGAGGCGGACAAACTGATAGTAAACACTGAAATAAGGAGGACATGGCTCAGCTTATACGATTTTGACTAACAGTTTACTTTGATTTTAATAAATGTTAATTGTGATGTTGTTATGAGTTGTTGTTGAATATTGTTGTTGTTACACTAAGGTTAATAGATTGAGATTTTACCTCTGAAAGGTCACTTGGTAGGAAGGTAGTTTAGAGTATGGTGGCATGTTTGATATAAGAAATTAGGAGGTTGGATCCTGTCACCCCTTTTGATAGCTAAGGGATATTGTTTAGGAATCTTATGTTATGTAAACAATGTTATAATTTTTTTTATAAAATTTCTTCTGATTTACCAAAAATAAAAGAAGAGAATGTTGAACTTGATGTGAGAAAAAAAGAAAGCAGGTATCTAAATCACCACGAACAACTTTTGAAGCTCTGCTTTCAATTTATAATGCCTTACAATTTAAAAAAGCTACTCACAAAGTGGACATGGCAATGGATAGATAGCTTTATAATTCAGTTATATCATTTAATGCTACTCAGTCTTATTATTACTAGCCTATGGTTGATGTTGTTACCTTACATAATCTAGGATATACAGTTCTTTCAATAAATGACTACAGAGGTAAAATTCTAAGTATCTTTGTTCATGAAATAACTAGTTGTTTGGATAAAAGAAGAATGACTTAGGCAACTTATGAGTGTTTAATTATATGTGATGGTTAGACAAATAGAAGATAGGAGTCTATTATCAGTTTTTTGGTTTATTCCGCTAAAGGGACAATTTTTTTAAAGTCTATTGATGCATCTGACCTTGTTAGAAATGTCAATTCTCTATTTTAGATATTTGATAAAGTTATAAATGGAGTTGGACTAGAAAACATTATTCAATTTATTATTAACAATGATCTAGCTTGCAAAGTAGCTGGAAAAAGATTATAAAACATGTTAAATTCTTTTTATTGCACTCCTTGTGTTGTTATCATAGGAGATGGTAGATGCTTTCCTATCATTAATAAAATTGTGCAAAAAGCGAAGAAAATGACCAAATTCATTTACAATCGTGCATAGGTTTTAAACTTAATGAGAAAGGATTTTGCCAATGGTAGAAATTTTTATCATCCTACTATTACAGGATTTGCGATTAATTTCTTATTACTTTAGTGTTTAAGGCAATGCTTTCTAAGTGATAAGTGAGTTATATCTCAGCATGCTAGGTTTAATGCTAGATTGGAGGTTTCTAAAATTATATTGGAAGATCATAGATTTTGATCCCAAATTAAATTGTCATCCAAGTTTATGAGTCATTGGTAAGAGTACTTTGTTTCGATGATATTGATGAGAAGGCAATAGTGGGTTATTTTTATGAAACCATGGAGAGGGCGAGGGAAGCGACCAAGGCCAATTTAAAAAATTGACCTTCTTTGTATACGCATTATCATACAGTCATCAATGATAGCAAAGACAAGTTTACTTTTCGTTGTTTGTAACTGTGACATTTTTAATCATAGTGTCATTTTTCAATGATGGGAAAAATATGCATAACTTTTTTCATCAATCCTTTTTTTTCAATTTGACAATTAAAAGATATAAAACACCTATTCCTTGTAAATTCGTAAGAACCTTAAAAAGATCTCACACCTCTTTACGGCTAGAATATCTTCACAAATCACTAACACATTCTCATTAGAATGCATACAACATTCCAAAAACTTGGTAGGTTAAGGTTATTTGATTTTCGCAATACAAAAGCGCTCTAAAGCATTGCATTAGCTCCATATCCTTATTTATATGTATTCATGTGAAAAGGTCGTTGTGTCCCAAGTAGGTCGAGAATCTTATTTAAATGTTCAATCATAACAGAACAGGTCTGCGCAACTGAGATGCAATTCCATTCAGGAATTAGGGAGCCAAACAATCCATCTTAACTTATTTGGAATGCATCCCATACCTCTGATCGAATCAAAGTGTTAAATCAAAAAATATAATAATGATATAACAATAGAGATGGTTCATTATTTAACGTAAATTTGGTTATGAATTTTCTGTAGTAGCTAATTGAGCTTGAGTTTGCTATATTTAATTATTTGCATTTTTTTCTCCTTTATTCTAAATATTGAACAATTTAAGTTCTCATATTTGAACAATTTAAGTTCTCAATGCAAATATGACAAACGCATGTGATATTAATATATACAATAAAACATCTAATCCCAACAATTAGTATTACAATAAATCTTAAATTTTGAAATTTATTTTTTTCATTGGACCAATTGTTAATTTAGTCTTCACTTTCTCGACTTAAGAATTAACAACTATTAAAACAAAAAATACAATTTATAGGTATTCGGGGAATCCTCCTTAGTACACTAGTTCTAATTTTTGGTATAAAAGCTTGGTGTCTAATATGACAGTCTCGGAACTTTCACAGAAACATCGTGACACTTGGCATTTAGTGCCTTTTAAAAGTCACACCTTTCAAAGTAAAGACGGTGACACTTCCCACAATTGTTCAAGTTAATGGGGACAAACTTCAATAATAGCTCTACCACAATTTTGTCTCTGGCAATGCTGTACAGTTTGACGACTTTACAAATCAGCGCTTTTATATAGTATCTCTAAAAGATTAAATAAAGAACCAACCTGAAGATTATTTTCCTTAGTCACCACGACAACCCTTAAATTTATAGAACATTAGGTACGTAGTATCAAATCATTTATGCCTGTTACTCTGTATTAACCTTATTTTTGCTTCTAATTAACGTCGAAACGGCAAAGAAGATTTGAACCGACATCTCAATGTATTATAAATTATCAGCACTTTTTTTTTTTTTATTAAACTCACTCTCTCTATATCCCTCATTCCGTAATCAACTAAAAGCCAAATTGAGACTTTTTGAGGTGCAGGTCAAGTTAAAACTCAAAATTGTCAAATTGCTGCATTAATTTGTCCAAACCGACTAACACGACTCTATTTTCTATTAAAAAAATATGTGAATGTGAACGAAACGATGACCCATGTAAAGAAAATGATAGGTGGAAGATGTTGGCCAGTACCAACCGATAAAGTGAGAATCAATGCTCAAGTACCGTATCTTAATTTGCGGTGGAACCTAATTTGGTTTCCCCCTCAATCCCGTTGGCTACTCAACAAAACTGCCGCTTTTGACCTCTTCAGATGATTTTCTCATTAAATATTTAGAAAGCAGCAAGCCCTTTCCGGATGTACATATCCGTACCCCCTGTTATGTCAAGATAATATAACATTTTAAGACAACATGTTGGTTTCTGACAGCATGCAATGTAATGGAATGGAAGATGCAATCCTTTGACGAAGATTATGATCACTAATAAGAATGTAATATTCGTTTACGAGAGAAGGAATGCTGTAATATAGTAGTCATAAGTGCATTACAAATTGCATTGGAATGTTTAAGATCCATAGCACTTTAGTTGCTTTCCAATTACATCGTTTTGAAAATGATTATACCTTAATTTAGCAGCTCTGTAAATAATATTATTTTTTAATTTACACTTTTAACATCTTTCTCTTTTGTCTTTTCTTAATTTATAGGTTAGATTTGTTATTTCAGAGGATTTTAGGTATAATTTGTAGTGCTTTCCCCTTTCTTTATTTTATCATGTAATTTATTTAAGAAAATTTAATGTTTTGATCAGTATTTTTAGAAGATTTTTAAAAGTAATTCAATTATTATTTTAATTGATATGTTTACTATTTTTCTTTTACATTTTGATATGTGAGAAATGACATATGGAATCGGGTTATAATTATGAAAAAAAAAAATGAATATCATTGGGTGTTGTTTCGTTCTTGAACAGTTTGACCACCTTCGAAAGAAGTCCACAAAGTCACATAAAAGAATCCTTTAATCTTCGACCCATTGAGATACATGTCATTAGGTGTTGTTTTGACACTAAGACTAATTAGGAGTTTTGATATTTTATTCTCAACATTTGGTCATTCATTTTGTTTAAGGAATACAAAATCACAAGAATTCAAAAAAAAAACAATAGCTAATAGTACAGTCAACTTAGTCAAATATAATAAATCGTAACCACAAAAAAAGACACCTAAAGAGTATAAGATACATAACAAGGAGATATTCACAAGACATAAAACATGATGAAGAGGAAAAATTTGCAACAACAATTACAATGATGATGAGTTGAGAATGTTGGTTTATGCCCTACAACTAATCAATTTGGTTTTAGTTTAGTAACAAAAATAATTTAAAGATGTTCTTTATCTTGTAAATGTTTAGATATATATGATAAAGTCCATAAGATAATTATACATTACAAATAAATTTATAATGAGATTATAATTATGAGATTCATATTGCATTTATGTATTATTCCTAAATTGTTCCTAGTCATTGTTCTATTAAAAATAGACATTAATAGAATACAAAAAAACTAACAAACATTTTGTTTTTTCTTATGAAGGAAATAATTGATCTTATAGGCTAACTTATGGAAATATTTAAATAAATGTGTAAATGCTTGTTAGAGAATAAGTTTACTAAATAGACCTAATATGAGAAATTCATTTAGAACATATATGTATGTCCATAGAATTCTCATTGTGATAATTGTATAAGTGATCATTTGACTTGAGGTCTCCAAAGTTGTCTTGTATGAGAATTACTATGTTTTAATAATATTTATGACCTATTTAATCATAGGTTGATCAATCGGTAATCATTGGATGTAACATAAACTATATGGAGGTAGTTGAGTGATTAAGATAGGATTCGTCACCCTAAAATAATCAGGGAGAATATTCTATTGTTATCAATTAGTATTGA
>JAOQMP010000008.1:38884118-38898537 GCA_027563575.1 Erythroxylum pedicellare
GATGGATTGACACAACAATTCAGTATATGGTAGACAATGCAGTAGGAGGAGTTGTGGGAGAGAAAATGACTGAAGAAACATATGAGATCTTCGAAATATTAGGGGACAATTCTCAACAAAAAAGAGTGAGGGGAAGAAGTGCTGGAGTTTATGAAGTGAGCTCGAATCAAGAATTGGCTATTCAGTTAGCTGAGTTGACTAGGCATATGAAGATGCTAATACAAGGCTACTTCAAAACATTCCGAATCAAGAGGTATGTGGTATATGTGGAACATATGGTCATGGAGCTAATGTTTGTTCATATTTTTGTGAGCCTTTTACAGATGGGGAGGAATAAGTGAACTCACTCAATGGTTTTTAACCAAGGGAGTGAAATGATCCATATTCAAACACCTACAACTCCAATTGGAGAAACCACCCTAATTTTTCATGGAAGACCAATAATCCACCACTTCAGCCCTAATAATAATATCAAAATTTTTAGAGGCCGAATTATTACTAAGGGCAATCCTCACTTCAAAACCTACCAAGCAAGCCTTCTTTGGAGGAAAGGTTGAATGCATTTATTCAAGCCACAACTCAAAATCAAGAAATGAACAATAAGAGGTTCGATTCTTTGGAGGCATCTGTGAAGAGGATTAAGATCCAAGTAAGGCAACTCACAGCTCAATTGCACAATAACCAAAAAAGGAAGTTGCCCAAGTTGCCTAGACAACCTGAGCAAGCACAAGCAGTCACTATTCTGAGAAGTGGTAAGGTGATCGATAAGCATATTGAGATCCCTTCTGATCTTTTTGGTGCGGTTAATCAAAGGGAGGAGAACCTACCCAACGAAGAAAGTAAGCAGAATGGAGGAATCAATGAGCATGATAGCTCTTCAAGTCAGGTTTAAAAGGATGAAAAACTGGGACATGCAACTGACTGCAATTAAGGACCAAGATTGCATAAGGCAACTAATCCTTATAGACCACTGATCCCATATCTAAGCCACCTTAAGGAATCAAAACAAGATAAGTAAATTCCTTATCTTTATAATATGTTTTCCAAAGTTAATATTAACCTGCCTTAGCTAGATGTGATCAGAAATATTCCAGCTTTTGTGAAGTTCTTCAAGGAACTAAGCACTAAGAAATGGAAGTTTGATCCAAATGAGAAGATGATAGTTTCAGAGGTTCTAAGTGTGGTGCTACAGCAGCAATTACTCCTGAAATTGAAGTGCAAGTATCAATAGGTAATGGTGATGAGATTAAAGTTATACTTAACCTTGGGGCGAGTATAAACCTTATGCCTCAATTTATTTATGAGAAACTAGATCTAGGATAATTAAAACCAACCAATATGTGCCTACAATTAGCGAATAGGTCAATCTGTTATCCAAAAGGAATAATGGAAAATGTGTTAGTGAAGGTTGGCAGATTGATTATTCCTGTGGACTTTGTGGTCTTAGACATGGGGGAGGTTAAACAACAAGGGAAGGAGCACACTATACTCTTAGGGAGGCCTTCTATGGCCACTACTAATACCTTGATTGACATGAAAAATGGAAAGCTGAACATGAATATTTTAAGAGAAACAGTAGAATTCTCAATCTTTAATATTGAACATGTTCTTATAATTATTATTTATTTGTCGACTAGTTTAATCCTATAGACTTTGATTTTGTGTTGCATGAAGAAGAAGAAAAGAAGTTGAGCTTGGTGAGGGAGATTGATAAGTGCTGTCAATTACTGGATGATGCAACTGCGAGAGGGGTTGGAAAATTTTTGGAGAAGAAGACCCATGAAGAGAAGGCAACAGGGGAATCAATCACTTTGGACGATCCACCTTGAGCGTAACGGTTGAGGTGTCCAGCTAAAAGACATTGAAACGCTAAATAAGAGGTAACCCATATCATTTCTGTTTTGTCTTTCAATTTAGTTATTGTTATTTCTTTTAGTGAAACTCGACTTAATCTATTTGCTTTGTGTGCACAGGCCTTCTTTTCAATGTCTTCTATTTGTCTTCCTTATAGTTGTCTCCAATCCTCAATTTCGGACACCTTGCTTATTGCCATGCTTCATACCGCATCAATGCAGCTACCATCACACTTTCGTATTGTATTCCTTTCCTTATGCTTTTTATTGTTTGTACTACATGCAGCTTAATTTCTTTTAGTTTTTAATGTTTGTCCTCATTCATGTTAATTTTTTTCTTTTGTCCTAGACCCCTCTTTTACTTTTTTATGTTACATTAGGAATAATGTGATGTTTAAGTTTGGGGGTAGTATTAATTGTGTATTGTGTGTTTGTTTTCTCATTTATTATTTGGAGATGCATGATCATTAAATGAACTCAATATGGATTAAAAATGCATAATATGAGTGAATGAGTATTCTTACATGCTTACACTGATTAGTTTGGATTTCGGTTAAAAGGACATTAGCTTGTTGTGATAGATGAATGGCATTTTTCATTTAGTCAGAATTTAAGCTTTTTTGAATTATTAAACACCAATTTTGAGTATTCTTTGTTGAGAGTGTACTTTCATGATAAGGAACTCTAGAACTTGCTTGCAAATACTAGTTGAGATCACATAATCTTATGCA
This sequence comes from Erythroxylum pedicellare, assembly GCA_027563575.1. Lineage (NCBI taxonomy): Eukaryota > Viridiplantae > Streptophyta > Magnoliopsida > Malpighiales > Erythroxylaceae > Erythroxylum > Erythroxylum pedicellare. Next base: position 38,886,703 of record JAOQMP010000008.1, read on the forward strand.
AACGTTGAAATGATGAAGGCAATTAGGATTTACCCTGTTAGCTTAAAAAGCCACCATAATGTTACCCTTAGTGAACCCCCTTAAGCTTAATGAATCTGTTTCTTTCTTTAAACCCAAAATATGAGCCTTGACCTTGATTGTTTATCTGCTTCATTACACCTACCATAAGGGCAAGTTAAGCATTTGAAAAGATATAATCAGGTTTAGGCAATAAGTATGGGGGAATCACAGCTTATAGTTGGCTTTTAACTTAGAGATGGATATGGTTATAGTAATTTTCTCTCTTCTATATTTTTCTTTCCTGAATTTCCTTGTTTTAAATGAATAAATAAATAATTAAAAAATAGAAAGAAAAACAAAAGAAAAAGGAAAAGAAAAAAGGAAAAGAAAAAAATTAATTGAAAAGAAACAAAGGAAAGAGAAGACGATCAAAAAATGAAAAAAGAGGAGAGACGTAAAAATGAGGAGTGCTAACTTATTGCGTGAGAGGAAAGAATTGAGTGTTTTATTTGTCATTTTTCTGAATTACTTTGAATGCTCAATTAGTTTTGTGGTTTTAAACTACAATTTTCCTTTTTTCCTACCTTGAGCTCGACCCCATTACAACCAAAATAAAGACCTTTAGATTGATGTTTATGTTTAATACAAGTGGTGGAGATTGGATTAGTAAGCAAGCCTATGATAGATACCTTACATGAAATGAACGATGAGCGAATGTTTACTACCTTTGAATGCTTGAGAGGATGAAGAGTGAAGTAAGTGTCTATCACACTTGTTGATGGTTATTTGAATTGAATTTATTGTTGATTTTGGCTAAGCATGCAAAGAATTGCTTGTTCATGGAGTATTATGAGTTTTAAGTTCTTCGGTTGTGATTGTTGAATTGATCGTTGATATCTTTGACTATTATTTGAGAAAATTATTGTTTTCATTGTTTGTTCTTTTATAGTTTAGTGCTATTTATTATGCTTAAGGACAAATATAGTTTAAGTGTGGGGGAATTGTTGCATCTAGTTTCTATTGCTTTTAGTTTCCTTCATATCTTAATTTTGGTTACAAATCTTTGTGTTTTGATCCAAATGTGAGATAAATTGAGTAGAAATGGTGTCAATATTCCATGAATGTTAATTATATTATTTTTGTAAATTTTGCATATAGGTTGAAGGGAAAGTCACATAAAGTTTCATGAAAAGAGAAATAAAAAACTAAAAAGAAGAAAAAAGAAAAGAAAAATGGTGACAAGTCACCACCTTAAAGGCACTGTGACTAACATTTAAGTCATGGTGGTGATAAGTCACCACCTTAAAGGTGGTGTGACTAACATTTAATTAAGTTAACTATTAGTCATGGTGGTAACTTACATGAGTAACATTTAAATTAAATGTTAGTCATGCACCAGTCAGGTGGTGACTTAACTAGTCACCCCCTGCGTGGTTAGTCACGAGGTGACTTAATTAGTCACCCTGTGCGTGACTAGTCACCCCATGCAAATTTGTGGACACTAACTTTGAGTCTGACAAGTACAGGTTGACGAAGAAGTAACCCTAAAAACCTAAACATAGAGTGGGGCTATAAAATGCAAGGAAAGGTGGCAACTGGGAGGATTTTTTCATTAACGGTTTCATACATTCACTCACACAGAGACACAGATAAGGGAGGTGTAGAGAGATAAAGAAAAAGAAGATAAAAAGAGACCAGAAATAGAGATCGTCTGAGAAGGAGAAGAAGAGAGCAACAACAGAGAAATGGCAGCTGGGAAGAGAGGTCGAAAGCGAGAGTTGGAGTTGATCTTGAGCAAACATTTGATTGGAGGAGAGAAACTGAAGCAGAGGCAAGAGCTAAAGCTGAAAGTTAAGAGTGTAGAAGACCTCCAACATCTCATTATCCGACCCTCTGTTTGCTTATCTCATTCCTCATCTATTGCTTATTTCTTTGAGTTTATTGTTTTGTTGGTATTAACTGATTCATACTCTTGTTAGCTTAACGACTATTACTTGTTATCTTGTAATAATTAATTTAAGTAGTTATTGGGTTGTTATTTTCAAACTTTTATTGACAGCAATATGGGATTGAAGTATTTGAGTATGATGAACCGTGTGCATGATATGATAGGCTGATATCTTTTCTTGAGAATTATTGTAGCTATTTAGTTGAATATGCATGATTAGGTTACGGATATATTGCCTTACTAATTGTTGTAGTTTATGAACTGAATGAATGTAATAGAATGACCAAACTTTGCATCATTTTAGCGTTAAATAAAGATTTGAGAGATCAATTTTAATACTGATCGTAAAACTATAGGCACTTAGGTTAAGAACTAGATATATATTAACTTAAGTGGTTAATTGGTAGTCGGGTTTTCATAATTAATTCTGATAGTAACTTGTTGAATACGAAAGTTAGACTAGTTCATTATTCGAATCGATTTAGAACCTAACTATTAATTTTAGTAAAACCACATCCAATCATTTTCCCTTAATCATGCATAAGAGATTAAATTAGTGAAATTAATTCTCAAGAGTTTTTCCACTTCAATTAATCTATTTGTCTTTGCTCCCAATTGATTCTGTCTACTTTTCAATTTAATTTTGGGAGTTTTCCTTAAAAGCTTTCACTCAACAATCAGGATATAATGTTTAGGAATGTATTCTTTTTATTTTTATTTTTAATTCAAACTTAATTTAAGTTGACCAATTTCACATACGTGGTAGACAACCCTGGGTTATCAGCTACAACTATCTCATATACTTGTGAGTAGAATAGCCTAGGTCTTTTTAGAAATTTTTGTGCACAACATCACAATGACCAACTCCTACAACTTTCTCTTGTAACTCTTTCAAGAACTTTGAATACTTCAATATATACACGAGAGTCTTAACAAAAGGTAAGTTAATACGAAGTTGTTTAATCAGTTCAAGGGATTTGCCAAACTGATCATCCATATGATCTTTCTTAACTTTAGTAACATAAAGGTTTGTAGGCTGAAATTCCTTAACTTTTGGAAGGCGCTCTTAATCTTTAGCTTTTTCTTGACTCACTCTTTTCCACTACCAAGGGTGATTGCCATCACATATTCTTTAGGATTTATCTATGTGTTACTAAATGTTTAGCAAGTTTTAATCTTATAAAACCCTTAATATACCGCAAATGCATAGGTCATGAATGCAGTATATGAAGTGTCGATCCCTCAAGGAGTTGGTGAACTAATTTAATTCTAAGTTATCTAAGGCCTAAAAGGATTATTAAAAAGAAAATAAAAGTAAACAGAAAAGTAAATTCATGAATATGGATTGATTGAAAATTAAATTGTAAAATGAACACAAAGAAATCAAAGTTGAGCACCACCAATGAACAATCAAAAATCACATAAGAAAGATTAGTCGATTATGAGAAGGGAGAATTTATCCTATCATCAAATGCTAACATGATTACTTTTGAGTTAATATGGTATCAGTCCTAGACTTTCGAAGGGTGGATTACACTCTCTCGAATTATAATCATTAACCCTTAATTGAATTATGGATTTTCCAATCTCTTAATTAACAAAAAAACCTACACATCCAATTGAATCTTAAGCCCTCTAATAGACTGTCAAGTCCCCACATAAGATCTCTCTTCGTATAAATTACCAATTTGATTATTTGCGTAATCTATTAGATTGTTTAACTCTTATTACCCAATCTAATTGTTTTGCTTTCGATTCACTATCTCGATTTGTTATCGAAATATGCAAATACAACAAATAATCACAATATCCATTATATTAACATCAAAGGAAATCACATTAAATTGATTCAAGAACAAATCCCTAAAGGAGTTTAGAACAATATCATCAAACCTAAATCCATAACTATCAAATCCATCTCATACATTCAAAAGAAGAATAATAAAGATGAAATGACATGTCACTTGGAATGGGGGTCGAGATGGATTGGAAAGATAGAAAAAATAATAGTCCTTCTTTCCCTTTTCCTTTCTCCTCCTGCTCTCTTCTCTTCCTCTTCCTTGGATCTTTCTTAAAATGGCATAAATGGAGCTCCCTCTTCTGGGGTTCTTCTTCTTCTTCTATTTTTATCTTGTTCATTTATGGAAAACATTAAGGTTGACCCGAGCCTAAAAGTCTTAAATATCCTTCAAAAAGTGGCATTTTAGAAGTCGGTCTGTGTCTACTGTGGCGCAGGCCACAAATGTGATAATTTTTACTCTTTGTCACAATCGTGGCAGACCCACCAAGCTTCTATCACGATTCGTGGCTTTGGGTCTTGCTCCAAGTTTCCTCCGAATTCTCTCCATTCTTCAATATTTGATTTGTAATACTAACGAACATATCAAGGTACTCAAATACACCAAATTAAAGCTCATCAGCATGCTCTAACCTACATAACATTCAAAACACGAATATCTAACCAACTAATACAATTCTGACCCTAAATATGCATTAATCAATTAATTAACAACTAAAACATACCAAAATGCCTATTAAAATATCATGCAACCTATAACTATCACTAGACAGACTCCTTTGTTGTCTTTCATAAACTAGCTTAACAAGTTGACCGATCTAAGTTTCCAAGTTTTTCTCAATGAGGATTTGGTGGCTTGAAATTTTACCTCGAAAATTTGAAGAAATCTGATTATAAGGTCTTCCAAGTTTGGCTTTTTTTTATTGAGGTGGGTGTTGTTGAAATCCTGATGGAGGATTATTCCTTGATTGCCTTTGGTTCTTCCAAGAGAAATTTGGATGATTCCTCCATCATGGATTGTATGTATTGCCATAGGGATTATCCCGAGGGTCTAGGAGCATTCTCCCCGTAATCCACATGCTCATGCTTTTACCATTGCCTGTAGTACTTTACATTCTTGACTTTGATGTCTTAGCCTATACAGCTCACATTGCATCACTTGGAATAATCGAGGATTCATCGTCAACCCATCTATTTTCTTGCTTAGAGCTTCAACCTGGCTTGCCAACACGGTAATCTCATCTACATTATATACTCTTGTTGACTTGCTAGGTTTTGCTTGAGAAGAACAGTAGAGGTAATTGTTCATGACCATATCTTCAATGAGATCATAGGTTGCTTCTGGTGTCTTATTATTGAGTATTCTCTTAGCTACTACATCAATCATCTACCAAGTTATTTGGTTGAGGGCATTGTAAAAGATTTGAATCTACATCCATGATGGTAAACCATGATGTGGGCACTTCCTTAACACTTTCTTGAAATCTCTCCTAGGTGTCATATGGCATCTTTAAATCGATCTGAGCACAAAAAGAGATGTCATTCCTCAATTTGACAGTCTTAATTAGCAGGAAGTACTTCAAAAGAAACTTCTCTATCATTTGGTTATATATGGTGATGAATTCTTTAGGCAGAGAATTTAATCATTGCTTTAGCCGATACCTTGGTCTGATTGTGTCGTTAGTGACATTTTTAACCTTAAATGTGGCACAAATGTTTAGAAATTTTGTTATATGAACATTTGGATAGTCATCGTGAATCTCGAATATTTTCACTTGATATATAAAGAAGTGAAAATTTATAAGCCTGGGCGTTATTCCTTAAACTTTTTACTATTGAACCACATGGTTAAAGTCAAAATAATATGACTCGTGCATATATGAATACTACATGCTCCATCCCATGCGTGCAGTAACAGTCGAGCATTTCTAAGTTCAGATTGGCCTACAACTTATAAGGCCAAGTAGATAGAAAGGTCTGTCACCGGCATTGTCCAACTCCCAATCTTATCTGAATCTACGACATTCTCCTAATGTCATTCTAAACCTTCTTCCATCGTCAGAGCTTATAACTTTTTATATATGAAAACTTTACAGCCAAAAAGATGAACTGTTTCTTACTCCAATATCCCTCAAAAAGCCTATGCTGAAACTGGAGTGCTGTAAGTAAGAAATATAATAAATTATTTTTATAAAAAATTGATAACTACTATTTTTAAATTTGTAATAATTCTACTTTAAATAAATTATTTAATAAGACAGTAACTCATTTATATATTTAATATATTTTTATTCTTAATTAATTATTCTATTCAAGATTTTAAATGAATTGCAATTTTTATTTTGTAACAAATCAAACGTGCAATTTTATAAAATGAGAGGGTCTTGGAGAAGTTTGAGACTAATGAAACATTCTAGTGAGGCAACACATCAATTTAAGAATTAAATAACGGAGAGAATAATCGGAAGCAAAAACAAGGACATGAGATCACACGAATGGGTCAACTTGGCGTAAGGATTTTAGTTGAGCTGATCAAACTAGCATGATATCCATACATACTCTACTCCTTTGCTTATGGCTTATCAAAATAATCACACTTTAAATGATAGATGGAGACAAGCCAAATGTTTAAAGACTCGGGTCAGCAAGCCAAGCCAGCCATTTTGAGAAAGCATCGGTTGTTGGATTGTCTATGTACCTCAGTCGTATCCGACGGATACAAATTGTCCTACGGACTTATCTCTTCTCAAGACTATAAAGCTTTTCCAAGACACGGAAAGCGCTCCCAGGACGACAAACAAAGCAAACCGCAGCTGGGACCATCCCACCATTAATACTACTCCTACTCTCCTCTGTATCCATTTGGTTGAGTAGCAGTAATCAAACCGTAGGATAAGAAGCAACCAAAGAGCTCCCCTTTTATGGTTTATTTCTCGGCTTTATTTTCATTAAATCATTTCATCCTGTTACGTTCTTGGGATAGGAAAGCAGGAGGTGGGTTCCTGAATTCTTTATGCAACGGTTTGTGGGTTGGTACTTATTTGTTCGTTGTTTATTTGTTTGTTTTTCTTTTCTTTCCTCTTTCATATCAAAGTTGCCTTCAAAAGCAATCAACTTTGCTGGATAACACCTTTTGTTTTTGAAAAAGATGCCCTTTTTTTTTTCCCTCTCTCTCTGGTGCACCCCTAGATCTGCTCTTTTGCTAAACTCTTCTGACTTGTCCACTTGCAAGTTAATTTGGAGCTCAGATTCCCATTTTTGTGATCTGTAGGAAGAGATTTCAGAGGGTAACATTTCCTAACTTAATGGGGATTTGCTTGAGCGCCCAAATCAAAGCTGAGAGCCCATGCAACACAGGTAAAGCTACTTTTCTACTCTTTCATTGAGACCCTTGTACTGTTATGCAATTATTGTTCTAACACTTGAACTTCTAGCGCTTTTTATATTTTTCTGATATTGTTTTCTACCCCATCTCTCTCTGTATCACTGTGTGGATGAATCAAAATCTTGAATTTCAGGCCACTATGAAAAGCTTCACTTAGAGGACTTGATTGTTTTTCCTTTTTCCTGTTAACAATTAACTTGCTATCATTTCTGTTGAGATCTTCATCACGGCATCTTGAATACTTGTTATTTTCAGATTGTTGACATGGTAGGTTTGCATGCTTATTAATTCTATGAAAGGAAACAGAAATACAATCCTTCTATCTTCAGATTCTGGGTTCGTTAACTTAATTCCGGCAAAGCCAGATAGATGATATAACTGTATTTTTCTCATATGAAATAAATATGCAGCAAAATTGGGAATTTCACCCAGTTTTCTTTTTCCTTGTCTTTTTTTTTTTGAAATTTTAAGAAATTATATTACCATAACAGTAAGATCTACAATTTACAATCTTAATACAAGGAAACTAAAATAATTACAGCCACTAGTTAAAGCCCAACCGCCAATCAACCCCAAAATAACACACACCAGCTAAATATTCCATCGCCCTCTCATTGCCAGACACATGCCTTCGTGCTTCCCATGTGCCATGAGGGCCTCTCTTATCAAGACTGATAATGAATATAATAGCCTTTAAATGTCTTGGGTCAGTGCCTGAGTGGTTAATGGGGACAGAGTTTAAATTCGTTGGCAACGTGTCTACGCGCAATATGGTTAATGGGGACAGAGTGTAAACACAGGTATGTATGAAAAAAGCATCTTCAATGCGCAATATTTTTTAAGCCAAAAATGCGATAAAAGTCGCCAGCGTAACTTCTAGGTATTTCTGGCGGCCTGCACGGAAAACCCCGAAATGACATAAGTTAAAGCACACCAAACCGATCTAGTTTCTCCTTCTTCTGTTGTCTGCAACTTACTATCGTTGACCTTCACTTATTTCTTCTTCAATTGATTCTTTCACTCCCATGGCCACCCAGCAGTGGAAACACCATGTGTTTATCAGCTTCAGAGGTGAAGACACTCGTCATAACTTCGTCTGCCATCTTTACGATACTCTTTCTAGCAAAGGCCTCAAGACTTTTGTGGACGATCAAGTTCCGAGAGGGGAGGAAATCAACTCTGAACTTCTTCAAGCTATACAAGATTCAAAAGTTGCTCTCATTATTTTCTCTGAAAACTATGCTTCCTCCAGCTGGTGTTTGGATGAACTTCTGAAGATCATTGAATGCCATGAGACCCACAATCAGATTGTTATACCTGTGTTCTATCGTGTTGATCCATCCGACGTTCGGAAACAAAATGGGAGTTTTGAAGAATCATTTGCGAAACACAGTGAAAATCCCAGGTACTCCGACAAGATCCAAAAGTGGAAGGATGCCTTAACCAAAGCAGCCAACATATCTGGGATGGGTCCCGATGCCAACAGGTAACGTTCGTGTTTTTGACCTCGCATGACACAACGACGACGATTTTCCGATTCTCTCAAAATCAATTTTCAATTTTTCAGGGAAGATAATAAACTGATCGATCAAATTGTCAGAGTCGTTTCAGAGAAGTTGAAACATCCCTATCACTGCAGTTTAGAGGGCTTCGCGGGTTTGAAACCAAAGATTAGTCAAGTGAAAACATTATTAGCTACTGGATCATCAGATGTTCGCATGTTAGGAATCTGGGGTATGGGTGGTATAGGCAAAACAACACTTGCTGAAGCAATTTTTGCTGAGGTTTCGAGTCAATTCGAAGGCCGTTGTTTTGTTAGAAATGTTAAAGCATCGGAGAAAGGAGGCATAGAGAAGTTGTTAGAGCAGCTTATTTCGGACCTATTGGAGGAAAGAGACGTGAAAATTTACACGCCAATCGTCGGTCCTGGACTTCATTTTTTGGAAAGGTTGAAAAGCAAAAGGGTGTTCGTTGTTTTTGACGATGTTTTTGACGACGTGACTGATCGATCACAATTGGAGTATTTAATTGGAAATCAATGCTGGGTTGGTGCAGGAAGTAATATCATTATAACGAGTAGAGATAAACAAGTATTCGAAGGAATCAATGGCATTAATATATACGAAGTTGAAGCATTATCTTACACTGAATCTCATCAACTTTTTGTTTGGAATGCCTTGAAACAAAAGCGACCTTCGCAAGATCATATCCCGTTGATAAATTCGTTTGTTAATTATGCCAGAGGTAACCCTTTAGCTATCAAAGTTTTGGGCTCCTTTGTTTGCGGAAAAGGGGTGGAGCTATGGAAAGGAGCATTGATTAAATTATCAAATTGCTCTAACGAGAAGATCCATAATGTGTTGAAACTTAGTTATGATGGATTAGATAGAGAAGAGAGGGCTATATTTCTTCATATTGCGTGTTTCTTTATAGGTCAGAATATAAACGAGGCAGAAAGAGTATTTATAAGTTGTGGACTCTCAACAAATATCGGAATAAGCCATCTTGTTGACAAGTCTTTGGTGACTATTTCTGAATGTGATGAATTAGATATGCATGATCTGTTACAAGAAATGGGTAGAGAAATTGTTCGTCAGGAATCGAATGATCCTAGAGGCCGCAGCAGATTATGGGATGCTGAAGAAATACTCGGTGTGTTTGAAGAAAATAAAGTAAGATTTAAAGCATAAAATTATTATATAGATAAAATATTATGAATTAATTCTTTTATATATATTCATTTCTTTTTCATCACTATTGTTAGGGAACTGAAGCAATTGAAATTCAAAGTATAAGTCTCAACACGTCTCAAATTAGAGACATAGTCTTAGATCCGAATGTTTTCAAGGGAATGCCCAATCTAAAATTCTTAAGGTTTTATACTTCTTGGGGTGAAAGAAGTAAACTGCATCTCACTAGAGGTCTCCATTTTCTACCTAGCGGGTTAAGATATCTTTACTGGGATCAATACCCGCTGGAGTCTTTGCCGACTGATTTTGATGCAAAAGAACTTCTTGTACTTCATCTTCCTGGGAGTAATATTAAGCAGATATTGAAAGAAGTGAAGGTACGTACATATTATCTATATATGCTTAATGGTTTTCTATTTGAAAGAATGACTGTCATATGGATAAACAATTATCTCCTACTACTGGTGCAGGATGGAGGCAAGCTAAAAGTGGTTGCACGATCCCTAATTGAGTCTCCTCTCATATATCGTGTCATAGATATTGTTTTTGGAAAGTTGCCTTTTGGCATTGGCAATAAGGTTCCCTCATCTTCTTGCCGATTCTTGAGCAAGGTTACACACATGGACATGGAAGGTTGCCAAAATCTGAAGAGTTTTCCAAATAATGTTGATTTGCAATGTCTTGAAATTCTTAATCTCACGGGATGTTCAAATCTGAAGATATTTCCAGAAATTTCAACAAACTTAAGAAAATTGTATGTGGGAGGTACAGCAATAAAAGAAGTACATTCATCTTCAATTGAAGGCCTCAGTAGACTGCAAGAGTTGAATATGGAGTCATGTGAAAAGCTTGAAAGTCTTCCAAGTAACATTTGGATTTTACAAGCTCTTCAGAAACTTAATCTAGAATCTTGCTCAAGCTTAAAGAAATTTCCCGAGATCTTGCAGCCCATGGACAATCTAAGGACAGTTAATTTATCATTTTCAGCCATAGAAGCGATACCGACCACCATAGACAATATGAAACGGTTGGATTGCTTATTTTTGGGAAGCTGTCTCAATCTTGCCAACTTTCCGGAAAGCTTTGTTGATTTCACGAGAAGACTTTCTGGCTTTCTGTTCAGTACTCGGTGTAAGCAGCAAAATCTGCAAAACAACACAGTTCGTTCCCAAATTGAATGCGCTCAATGGTTAAAACCGTTGAAGCCGGACAAACTTTTGGATTTAGAGGATTCAGAATGTCTCTCTCTCCATATCGTCCGTCGTCAATCTTCGGCCTGTTCAGAATGCTTTAATGTAAAGGTAAGAATAGTGAAAAAGTGTGGGGAGAGTTATGATTATGCGGAATCACGAGTTTCTGCTTCCGTATATTATTTGATAGACTTACCATCTCAACCGTGCTTAAGATCCTTTTCATTCTTTTCTCCGTATTATATTCTGGATCTATCGGAGTTGGCCATAGCGAAATTACCACAGCACCTTGGTTCCCTGGACTATTTGAGGGAGCTTGACTTGAGATCAAATATTTTTGAGGAGATCCCTGCCAGTATCAAACAACTTTCTCTGTTGGAGTCTCTGCTATTAGATAATTGTCGATGGCTTCGATCCCTACCACAACTTCCCACCAGTCTATGTCGATTAAGTGCTGCTCATTGCAAATTTCTTAAGACATTATTGGCCTTTAATCAACCAATCTTTAATGGCGGCCAGATTATGTTCAACTTCAACGACTGCTTGAAATTGGAAGAAAAGGAATGTGAGGCTATGGCCTATAGGATGTTGAGTAATGGGCCAAAGGTATGCAATATTTCTCTTTGGATAGTTTACACATTTTTTCTTCTAAATAATAACGTTAAAATTTGCATCACATGTATACATCGCTTCTTTTTGTGGTTCAAACGCAGGATGTTTATTTATGTTATCCGGGAAGTAGAAGTCCAGAGTGGTTCAGGCATCAATCTACAGGAGATAACATTAGAATAAAGCTTCCTTCAAATTGGTTCATTAATCGCAGA
>JAOQMP010000008.1:38960425-38973117 GCA_027563575.1 Erythroxylum pedicellare
TACTTCCCGCATCTCTCGCCTACTTCGCAAGTTCCTCGGGTTTTGCTCGCTAACTCGCAAGTCTTTGCCTTGTTCCTTGTCAACACGCCTTCCTCGTGCCAACTTACGTGCCAAACATTGGTCAAGGCTTGCCAACACTCGCACGATCCCGCAGACTGAACTTAGGGGTCTAACACTTGCAATATAGTTTAATGATTCGTTCCGATTCTTCTCTGGCCTACAAATTTCTGTTTATCTATTACCAAACAGCTTGTATTGCTTGTCCTTTTTCCTTTTGTGTTTTCGTCTAGTGCAACCTGGACGATGGATTGACGAAGTTCAAATTGGTCCTTGAATTTTGACGATAGGTGTTGTGTACATTGGTTCTCAATTTAATCTTGAAGTTCTTTAAAATTTCGCTTTTAGACTCTCAGTTCACCGACATACAAAACGTGCGGTATATGCTCCATTCCGTGTGGCGTGGATTCATTAAAAGAGAGAAAAGCAAGGATATTTTGGTATTTTTACTGCTATATAAAGGATGGTCCTTACCTTGCTACACCGCTGCTGCATTTGTGAAGGAAGCGAAATATGCACGCGTCCCTGAATTAGCATGATAACGATCATCGAGAAATTTCCCGAACAGACATTTCTCGGACTCTTTTTAAGTGTGCAAGTTCCAAGCAAAGTTCCTCGCAAGACAGTCTTGCTTAATCTTTATTTTCTTAACAACCTTAAATGCTTCTTTTATATGCCCACCACGATTAAGTAGGTTGACCTTATTTCCATAATCTTCAACCTATGAGGAGGCCGGGTTCTAAATAATAGATTTAACAAAAACAATCAACTAATTTTAAGCAACTCAATCATAACATGTAAGCATCCCAAACAATATAAATGATGAACAAGTACATAAAACATCAAATTTACGTGAAAAACTCTTTAATATGGACCAAAAAATCATGAGTCAATATGATAAGTAAATTCACTAATCAAGTACAAATTTACAAGAGTTCCAAGTTTTAGGCTATTGAACCTAACTTGAAACAGCACCAGAACACATGTTAACCAATAATTGTGACACTCTTAAAAATTATTAAACCACAATTATCCAAATAGTTCTCAAAATATTTCATTAACCGTCACACAACTACCTATAACTGTCACATTTAAAAATATATACAATAAAACAATTTTATTTAATTAATCTGTTGGCTCCACCTAAATTCTACTCTGTCAGTCCCTTGCACTGGGCTTATCGGCAATATCTCGATTTCCTAAAAAAATAGTAGTAAAACAAATTCTCGAATGACAACATTTATTCATAACCTATTATCACTGAGTCTCTATTTAATTAACATATTTTTCACCGAATTAACAAGTAATACATCTTAATATACATAACCAAATATAAACACGAAACACCTTATACTTTGTTAATTATTTTTGAAATAAAATAAACATAATTCATGTATGGAACTATTAATCATTAAATTTAATTAATGACTAATTCAAAATGTCATTCACTATAAAATAACTTATTAATAACAAAATGATAAACTATTCTAAGAATACAGTCTAAGGTTATACTTACTTTAATTTCACACTCAACTAATTGATAGTTCAATTTACTCCTTTATCGGACCTTCAGACCTAGAAATTATAAAATTCTATTAGAGTAATTTAAGAAAAATTTCACCATTACACTTAATATTCCAACATAATTATGTTTTCCACTTTATTCTTAATTATAAAAAATATCGTTACTAACCTAACCACTATAATTACTAAAATACCCTTAACTAATTAAAATTTAGATTTTACCCTCATTTATTTCAATTAATGTCAAAAATACCCTTCTTGGAAGTAAATTCCAGATTTACCCTTAACTATTTGCATTTCTTATTTTTCCCCTTAATTTAACTTAAATTTTCCAAAAATGTCATCTTCTTCACCGTCTCCTCTTCTCTTATCTCTTCTTTTCTCATTTTCCAACCACCTTTTCTCCATTTTTATTGCTTTTCATGACTTCAATTATTGTCCCAAATAACCACAATATGCAATCCAACTATAAACTAGTATAAGATGACTAAAAATCACACTAAAAGACATAAAATAGCTACTGAAATTTTACCTATGTGTTAAAGAGATTTTTGGGTTGTTAACCTCCATAATTTCCTCCTAATTTTTTACGAAACAAACACAATGACAGAACCTATGAGTGAAGTATCACATGCATGAGAAAAAGGGTGATTTAACGCACTTACCAGCTGAAAAAGTGGAGAGGAAAAAATGAAAAAGGAAGCTGATCTTCATTAGTTTGCTTTATTTTTTCCAGTTGATGACTTCTCTTTATACTCATTTATTTAATGGTTTTATGGATTGGGCTGTTGGGTTTTGTTTTATTTTTTAGGCTCATAGTTCTCCCCCTTAAAAGAATTTTGTCATTGAAATTAAGTTACGCACTTAAGGATCCAAACAAATGAGGATATTGTCATCGAACTTCATCCTCTACCTCCCAAGTTGCCTTTCTTAGAGAACAATGATAACTTCACAAACTCGCACTATTAGAATCTCTCGTCTCCTTAATTTCCTAATTGTCTATCCAATATCTCCACTAGCTCTTCCTTATACGTCATGTCATTTGTAACTTTGATCTTAGGCTTTGATATAACATGACTGAGATCCGATCGGTACCGTCTCAACATCAACACGTGGAACATATCATTAATCTGTAATAACTTTGGTGGTAATGCTAATTTGTAAGATGACAACCCCACACATTGTACAATTTCATATGGCTCGATATATCTTGGACTCAACTTCCCTCTCCCACCAAACCTCAAAATTTCCCTCCAAGGTGATACCCGAAGAAATACCATATCTCCAACATCGTACTCCATCTCCCAATGATGTTGATTGGTATATTTCTTTTGTTGATCCTAAGTTGTCTTAAAGTATTGCCTTACCACCCCTATTTTTTCCATCATCTCCTAAACTAACGCTAGTCCCTCTAATAATCTAGCACCCTCTATATCCCCACGTATTGAATCTCTACACTGCCTCCCATATAATGCCTCAAATGGTGTCATACTGATGCTAGAGTGATAACTATTATTATACGTAAATTCCATCAAAGGTAGATATATCTCCCAATCACCCTCAAAGTTCAACACACAAGCTCTCATCATATCCTCCAATATCTGAATTGTATGCTTTGACTGAGGGTAAAATGTAGTACTTAAAGTCAACCTAGTATCCAAAGGTACCTATAAACTCATCCATAATCAAGAAGTAAACCATAGATCTCAATCTAATACAATATACATTGAAACGTCGTGTAACCTCATAATATCATCAACATACAACTTGGCAAGTTTCCAAGGAGTCTGTCTATTGTACAAGTAAGAAATGAGCTAATTTAACCAACCTATCTATAATCAACCAAACCGAATCATGTCTACGTTTGATCTTTGATAATGCTACCTTGAAATCTATTGAAATTTTCTCCAACTTCTACAACAAAATGGCTAAGGGTCTTAATTTCCCTACTAACAGGTCAAACACCTTGGCATAAACTTTGCTACATCTTTCTTCATTGTTTGCCACTAATAATAAGGTCTCAGGTTTCAATACATTTTTGTAGGACCAGGATGCATAACATATGATGCATTATGAGCTTCCTTTAAAATCTCCACTCGTAATCCATCTGCATCCGACACACAAACTTGCCTTCAAATCACCAACACCTTGTCTGCTCTTACTGAAAATTTAGTCCCCCTACTCTATTGCCCTCTTTCTCTCTCATCAACATTAGATAAGAATCTTAAGTTTATGCCTCTCTGATATTTTCTCCTAAATTTGGTAGGACTTGTAATGTCGCCAGTAAACGACGCATATAATCAATAACCAATTTCACGTCTAGTGCCCTCAATCCACCAATGGCGTCATATTGTGTCTACTCAAACTAGCTATTACGTCTGAGCTTTTCCTACTCAAAGCATCCACCACTACATTAGCCTTCTCTGGATGGTAATCAATAGTACAATCATAATCCTTTAGTAGCTCGATTCATCTTCTCTGCCTTAAGTTTAACTCCCTCTGAGTTAAGATATACTTAAGACTCTTATGATCTGTAAGGATCAGAAACGTCTCCTCTTATAAATAATGTCTCCAAATCCTAAAAGAATGTATAATCGCTGCTAACTCCAGACCACGGGTGGGATAATTCAACTCATGTGATCTTAACTAATGAGAGGCATAACTTATTACTTTTCCATGTTGTATCAATACATAACCCAAACCTACCCTCAAAGCATTGATATATACCTTAAACCTCCACCACACGATGGTAGCAACAAAATTGGGCTAAAAGTCATTCTTCAATTAAGCTCCTTAAAACTCACCTAACATTAATTGGACCATTCAAATTGAACTACTTTTTTTAATAGTTTAGTTAACGGTTTAGTTATTATAAAAAATCCTTCTAAAAATCTCTGATAATGCCCAACTTATCCTAGAAAACTCCTTATCTCTAATGTATTTCTAGGCAGCTCCCACTCTATAATTGACTTTACCTTAGCAAGATTAGGCATCACTACCTCTTGGGACACCACATGTCTAAGAAAAAATTCCCATTCCATCCAAAATTCACACATATTTAACTTCAATTACAATCGTCTCTCATTTAGACTCTGTAACACAATCCTCAAATATTGCTCATGCTCCTCTTTACTCCTCAAATACACTAATATAACATCAATAAACACTATCACAAATTGATCCAGATACTCCTGAAGTCTTGTTCATCAATGCCATGAATGTGATTAGTGCATTAATCAACTTGAAAGGCATCACTAGGAACTCATAGTGTCCATATTGAGTACGAAAAGTTGTCTTAGGAATACTTGACTCAGCTATCCTTAACAGTCAGTATTTCGATTTTAAATCAATCTTGGAAAATATGATAGCTCCCCTCAGCTGATCTAAAAGATCATCTATCCTGGGCAACGAGTACTTGTTCTTCACTGTCACCCTATTTAGCTGTCGATAATCCATGCATAGTCTCATACTACCATCCTTTTTCTTCACAAACAACATTGGAGTTTCCCAGGGTGATGTACTCAGTCTAATAAAATCCTTTTCCAACAACTCCTATAACTGCCTTGTTAACTCATTTAACTTAATAATATCCATCCTATAAGGTGCAATTGAATTGGTGCAACTCTAGGCATAGTCTCAATGGTGAAATCTATCTCTCATTGAGGTGGTAAACCTAGTAAATCATCTAAGAATAACTCTAGAAATTCTATCACCACAAGAGTATCCTCTAACCCAAGACTTACCTCCCTCATATCTATAATATGAGCTAAATATGCCTTACACCCATCCAATATCAATCGTCTAGTAGTCACGATCAAGATCACACATGCTTGGACCATTCTACGATCACCCACAAATATCACTTTTAAGTTACTTGAAGACTCTATCATCACCCCTTCACATAACAATCTATTATAGCTTGATGTTGTGCTAACCAATCCATCCTTAAAATGACATCAAATTCTCTTAAATCCATCACTATCAAGTCAGATAATAGCTCTATTCCACCAATCCTTACTAACATTCCTTTTCTTACACTATTTACTACCATATAGTCTCCTCCTAGCAATGACACTCTTAGGTCATATCCTAATGAACTAACTCCCCTGAAACTCTAAAGTCAAACTCTAAAAAAATATAAGAATGCGTGGATCCTATGTCTACTAACATGTAAGCTTTAATATCAAACAATAAAATTATACCAGAATGACATCATTAATTTCGGGTGCCTCCTCCCTCATTATATAGTATATCCTCGCTTGAGTTTAACCATATGCTGAGGATGTCCCAGTAGTACCTATACCCAATGTTGGTCTATGTCTAACTCCTTTAGCACTACCTATGCTACGAGTTCTACCATAACCTCTACTCAAACCAAAGGCTCCACTATGACCATGTACTATCTCCTTTGCCCTCACTTTCGAACTCCTTCCTACTATTGGACAACTCCTCTATAAGTGCCCCCGCTCTCCATAAATATAACATGCCTGACTGATTGCAGTAGGTCCCCAACATGATCCTCTATGAAATCTCTCATAGGTAGCACAACTCTTTAATCCTCCAACTCCTCTATTAAAAGATCCTCTGAACCTCTGACTAACCCCTCTGTTAGATCTAACTGATGGTACACTAGCAATGCTATGCTATCTTGAATCTCTGCTAGTTCCTTGATCTCCACCAAACCGGTAGAAACTACCACTTCTGCTCAATATGGCATCAACTCTCCTAGATTCTCTTACACTAATAAACCATGAATGAATAGCTCCCCTCTTAATAGCCCGACTCCCCTCTCCATGATGACTCTCTGATCGCCTTTTTATCTCTCCTCTTCTTCTGCCTTATTCTATACGTCATCTACTATGAGTGCAGTCTTTAGTAACTTCTTGAAATCGAAAATAGTAGCTCCCAAACTTAAGTGAATATTTTTTTTTAGACCTTGATCAAATAGGTAACATCTGTCTTCTGGATTTACTGCAGCCTCCAATGCATATTTAGACAATGCTACAAATCGAGCCTTATAATCGATCACTAACATATGCTCTGTTTGAACCAAACTTAGGAACTCCATCTTCTTTCAATCCCAACATATCTGCGAAGTGTATTTATCTCTAAACTCTCCCTAAAACTCCTGCCAAGTCATCTCTCGTGTCTCATAAGATATCTTCACTAAATTCCATCAAGTTAGTGCATTGCCCTAGAATAAGGAAACGACATACTGTAACCTTCTTTCTAAGGTAAACTCTAGATGGTCTAAAACTAACTCAATTTGCTCCCACCATTCCTTAGCCTCCTTAGGATCAGTAATGTCTTGAAACTCTACTACACCCATCTTACAGATTCGCTCACTACTCCAGAATCATCTCGGGCTAGAGTTGGATTAACAACTTGCTTCATCATTTGAAGGAATTGCATCATCTGTGGTGGTACTACCACCTCTCCTCTTACTTTGATCAGGGGGATGCTTGAACGAATCGAATAGGAATAGAAGTGCCAATACCACCATAGATGATTAAGTTCTTTTAGATGATGTAGCAGGTTGTTAGGTTCTCTTCATACTCCTCTATTTAATGGTTTAATGGACTGGGTTGTTGGGTTTTGTTTTATTTTGTGGGCTTTAGTTGGAAAAAATAAAACAGATCAATATAAATCAGCTTCCTACTTCATTTTTTTCTCTCCATTTCTCTAGCTGGTAAATGTGTTAAATCACCCTCTTTCTCTTGCATATGGCACTTTTCTCATAGATTCCTTCATTATGTTTGTTTTGTAGAAAATTAGGAGGAAATTGTGGAGGTTAACAACCCCAAAATCTTTTAATACATAGGTAAAATTTCAACAACTATTTTTATCTTTTATTGTGATTTTTAGTCATCCTACACTAGTTTATAGTTGGATTGCATGTTGTGGTTGTTTGGGACAATAATTGAAGTCATAGAAAGAGATAAAAATGGAGAAAAGGTGGCTAGAACATGAGAAAAGAAGAAGAGCGGGTGAAGAAGATGACATTTTTGGAAAATTTAAGTTGCATTAAAGGGAAAAATAGGAAATGCAAATAGTTAAGGGTAAATTTGGAATTTACTTCCAAAAAGGGTATTTTTGGCATTAATTGAAATAAAAAGAGGGTAAAATAGGAGTTTTAATTAGTTTAGGATATTTTAGTAATTATGGTGGTTAGGTTAGTAAGGATAATTTTTATAAATAAGAATAAAGTGGAAAAGGGAATTATATTGGATTATTAAGTGTAATGGGGTTGGAAATTTTCTTAAGTTGATCTAATAGAATTTTGTAATTTCCAAGTTTAAAGGTCTGATTAAGGAGTAAATTGGACTAGCAATTAGTTGAGTTCAAAATTGAGGTAAGGATAACCTTTTACTGTATTCTTATAATAGTTTACCGTTTTGTTACTAATAAACTATTTTATAATGAATGATATTTTGAATTAATCATTGATTAAATTTAATGATCAATAGTTACATATATGAATTATCTTTATTTTATTTCACAAATAATTAACAAAGTACAAGGTGTTTCGTGTTTTTTATTTTTTATGTATATTGAGATGTATCGCTTATTAATTCAATAAAAATGTGTTAATTAAATAGAGATTGACTGATAATAGATTGTGAATAAATGGTGTATGTTAAGAATCTGTGGCTTACCTAGGATATGCTACATTTGATGGTTATAGATTGATAGGTTGGCTAAATAAGAGTGAGTGATGGCTAGGTATCTATCCGTGGA
Source organism: Erythroxylum pedicellare (assembly GCA_027563575.1). Lineage (NCBI taxonomy): Eukaryota > Viridiplantae > Streptophyta > Magnoliopsida > Malpighiales > Erythroxylaceae > Erythroxylum > Erythroxylum pedicellare. The sequence goes on from JAOQMP010000008.1 coordinate 38,968,745, forward strand.
GCAGAATGGCTAAGTACTGGAGTAATACTGGGATGCCAAGTGAGATTGAGAAATTGAGGTACCCTGTGTTGATATTTATACATTTAATTACGTTTTCACTGGGTGAGAGATTATGATGAGTAATGATGAGCCGATAGACCATTGATTGTAAGCCTAGTGGGTTAAGTACGGTCGAGGCAATTCCGTTAAGTATGGGATAAAACATAAATGGAAGCTATATATTAATCCTTGTTAATCATTACTTTGGTAAATTTTTGGTTAGTTGTTAATTGTTCAGGTAGACTAAGTAATGATGAGTATCTTCATATTATATGAATGTTTTAATAACTTGCGAAGTTTCATATGTATATATTTATATATTGAGTTATTTGATTTTAAGGATACGATTGGTTAACCTTACTGAGTAGCAGATCAACCCTTGCCACTATTTTTTTAGGAGATTGAGAGATTGTCGATAACCCCAGTGCATGGGACTGACAATAATGATTTAGGATCAAGTACAAATTGATATCATAAATCAATACTACTCCAATATAATCCTAAATGATTAAACTTCAAAACCTATACCTAAAGAGCACTCATATTCTTTCTCGCGTTCTTTGTCTTTCTTTTTTTTCTTGAGTCATTTGATAACCTTCATTTTTTTCTTTTTATATCTCATAAAATAAGTTTTTTTACTAGATATGGTCATCCACACAGATGTGTCTGGTGATTGTGTTCCTCAAACCTACTTTAATACTCGACAATCACAAAGATATAAGGTCACATCCATTTACACAGTCATTGGACAGTACCATACAAGTGTGTTTGACCTCTATATGGGTGCACATTATCCTTCAACTTGTAAATGGACATAAGAACATACACAATCACACACATAACCATGTACAATAGTGACGCAGGTGTGTTCAACTCCAACAAGGGTGTATCTTTTAGAAACAACTTCAATTTATCAGTTTTTTTGCATCAACTTGGCATGATCTTCATTTCTTGAGATCCATAAAGGTAGCAAAGATTACCAAAATTCAAATTCAATGATACTGAATAGGAGGTAGATATTTCTAAAATGGGGCTATACCTACAACAATCTTGTCCTCCAACCCAATTTGAAGGAGAAATAGATTAACTTATTGATCACTTAAAAGCCATCTTGATGAGCTTACTATAAAGATTAAGCTTGCTCTCAATGACCACCTTCATCAACATATTAGCACCATTCTTATCTGTATAAAGATTCTTCAATTTTATTATTTGTTTCTCAACAAAAAATCACAATTAATAATACCTGACATCAATATGTTTAGTGTGAGAATAAGACATGAAATTTTTGCTCAAATCTATATTACTTTAACTATTACAAAATACGACATACCCATCTTGTTTCACATCCAATTCTTAAAGAAATTACTTCAACCAATGCATCTCCTTAGTTGCTTTGACAACTGCAACATAATTCATTTCAATTGTAGACAAAGCTATAAACTTTTGTAACTTGGATTGCAAAGAAATATCTCCCCTACAAATTTGAATAAGTAACCCAATGTATACTTTCTATTATTGAGATTTCAAGTCGTGTCTACATTGGTGTAACCTTTAAAATTGACTCATAACCACCAAAGCACAAAATCCATCTAGAAGTGCCCTGTAAGTGTCTAAAGATCCACTTCACTACTTTTTAGTGAATCTATTCCAAATGGATAAATAACTACTCACCAACCTAGCAACCTGTGTGATATCTGACTTAGTGCACACTGTGACATACATCAAACAACCAATAGTAGAGGAATATAGAATAAAAGACATACTATCTTTCTCCTTTTTAGTAGAGAGACTTCAAACACTTGTTCAGTATACTTTTCTTATAACAATCATAACTTTTCGACCTTCTTGTCATTAATGATTTCCATGCCCGAAATCTGCTTTTCAAGACCCAAATCTTTTTTGTCAAAGGACTTTGACAAGCCCTTCTTTAACATGAAAATCATACCAATGTCTTATCTCATAATTAATATATCATTAACATACAGGAGAAGAACAATGAAGATACCTTTAATAAACTTTTAGAAGTATATACAAGGGTTAGCTAAAGTTCACTTATAGACATTACCAATCATAAATGAATCAAACTTTCGGTACTACTGCATTAGTGCCTATTTGATCCCTAAAGATTCTTCTTTAATTTGCAGACTAGATCCTTTTTCATTTGAACATTGAACCCTGCTGGCTACTCCATATATATCTACTTATATAGGTGGTCATGTAAGAAAGTAGTTTTCACATTAAATCATTCAAGTTCAAGATATATACTACAAGTTATAGTTTGAATCAAAGTCATATTGACCACTAGTGAAAATATCTCATCGAAGTTAATACTCTTCTTCTGCTTGTATCCCTTCACCACTAATCTCGTCTTATGTTTCACCAGCTTAACACCATTTTTTTAATCGTGAACACCCATCTATTCTTCAATAGCTTCTTGCCTTTGGGAAATTTCAATAACTTAGAGGTCTCGTTATTTTTAAGGAATTCATCTCCTTTTGAATTGCCTCAAGTCAAGAGTTTTTGTCTTTGTATAATGTTAGTGACATAATTTTCTATCCATTTGTGAGTTAATTTTCTTTGTTTTTAAGGTTTGAAGTTATACTTAATGGAAATTAATCTTGTTTTATGTCAAGGTATATTTTGGAGCCAAATAAAAAGAACTACAAATAGTTTGGGACAAAAAGAGCTGAACCAGGCATTGAACCTAAGTAGACTTGGCCTCGTGTAACAACCAGAACCATGAAAGCAGTAGGTTGGAAGTATAAAGCAAACGACGTAGCATAGGAGTGAAACGCAGAAATAGAGAAGTGTGGGTTTAAAGAGCATAAACAGTACCATTGGATCAAAGATTAAATTGTCACATCAGTGAATAATAAAGAGACGTTAGCTTTCAAGAGTGTAAGAAGCACAAACAAGGACAAAACGCAGATGTTTGGCTAATAATTAAAATGACAGAGGCGTGAATAGTAGGGTGACCTAATCTTTATTCGTCACATCAAGCTACAGAAGTGGGGGCTGGTGGAAGTGAGGGGCGGAAGAAGAGAGTTTGCATGAAGCATGAATAGTGCCTTGGTCCAAAATCTTTATTTGTCCCATCGATGAATAATGAGGAAAATAGAGAAGAGGAGTAGCGTGAAAGGAAGAGAGAGGGCTAGCGGTAGAAAAGAAGAACAACGCCTGTGACAGTCGAAATAGTTAGGAAAAATTGTGATGTTGGGTAACTAAACTCTTATTTCTTGGTTTACGGAATCCTAGTTATTGAACTCTGAATGTTCTGAGACTTTCGTTCTTTATTTCAATCAATTTATTAGTCAAGTATTACTTATTTTTCTAGGTTATTATTTGATTGTTTGATTTTACAGTTAGGTACGTAAATAGTTTGTGATTTTATTAAATGAATCGCTAGATTAAATAGGTTGATGTTCAATTCTTTTAATAAAAAATAGCGACTAGGATTTTTGTCTACTACGTTAGGGACATGATTCTAGGAAAAATAATTGTCTAGGCTAAATATACATTGTATGTATCTTGTCTAATTCATCGATTTTCTTGATTAATAAAGCTATTAATTAATTAAATCTGATATCGTATATAGGTTATTGATTAATAAAGGTTAATTCAAATATATGTTTTAGTTAACTAAACATGAGAGAAAATGGGTAAAGAAATTTACCATGACGAATGCTTAACTAATAAATTGATTATTTTTAGTGTCAATGATCAATGCAAGTTCAATAATGAAGGAGATCGGAAACCAATATTTGCTTTTGTTGATTGTTAGATTCTCATTGTTTTGTTATTAGTTATTTTTCAATTTCGTATTCCAATTAAATTATGTTTAATTCACAATTTAAAACCCCACTTTTATTGCGTAACTACTAGCGGCTGAACTCCTCGTGGGAATGATCCCTACTTTCCATTACTACATTAATTTGTATTGTAGGAAGTTAGTTTATTTTTATATTTGGTTGCAGGCGGCAGCAGTCACCAAATTTTGGCACCATTGTTGGGGAATTTTTAATAGTCTATGTACATTACGCGTTCAAATTAATATGAAAATTTGTCGTACAATCCTAAAATTGAGAAAACAATAAAGGCATTACGAAAGCAGATGAAAGAAAGACAACAAGTATTGAGAGAAGAACAATAGAGGGATAGGAACACTGATGAATATCGCACTTTATGCTAACTGGCGGCTCTAGCTGAGGACCGACAACCTTACTACTTTAATTTTCCAAATTTGGGTGATAATAACACTTTTGAGTTAAAATCGGGACTGATTCATTTGTTACCCACTTTCTAAGGCATATTGGGAGAAGATCCTTATAAGA
>JAOQMP010000008.1:38982145-39009258 GCA_027563575.1 Erythroxylum pedicellare
AAGGTAGCTATCTTGGAGTTTGCCAAAGCTTTGCAAAGATCAATTATCTTCTTGTTTTGCACCTAAGAAGCGAAAAATAATGGGTTGAGATGCGAAGCTCATGGCTAAAACGTTTATAGCCGTTGATAACGAGCCACACAATCAAGCATATATATATATGTATGTATGTATATATCATTTTAATCTAGCAATTAAATTATGTACAGTTCTAGATCAAAGACTCATAGTTAAGGATGTTATCACATAAAGCATATCATGTATATTTAACCATCAAAACATAACACTCAATTGTGTGTCATGCTCAACAAATCAAAATGAGATGCACAAATATAATGGCTTGAGAGTCCCATAGATCAAAATGGAGAAACTGAAGTTTACACCATAAACAAAATAAGTCCGTTTCTTAGGAGCTCATATGCCACAAGTGGATAGCCGGGAGAAGGTTTTAAGTCAACATGCACGTGATGAACAAAATGGTATTTCTCTTGCCCAAACACAAGCAAATTTTGATGCTCAATTCATTTCATCACATGTTCATACTTTCATACTTTCATGCTTCTTGTGATTTTTCCTCTTTTCATTAATACAAAATGTTGCAACATCTTTCAAGGTATAACATGATAATAAATCATAATGCATTTTCCAACAATCGCAATAATTCAAGTTAAGAAATTAAGCATGCAAGTAAGCAATAAATCAACCTATCATCCACAATAACTATAAACTTATTACCCACCTAACTGCTTGTAACTCCAAACGCAAGTTTTTCCTTCCTCTTGCTCTTGTATTGGATTTTCTTGGTTTCCTTCAAACAAACAAATTTTCATTCAAACCAATATACATATAGAAAACCCATAAAGCTTTAACAATCAAAAATAAAATTGAGCTTAGACTTAGTCTAACCATGGTTTATCTAGGCTGTCTAACTAAGATCTAGTTAAAAATCCATGAAAATTAAAAATGGATTTCTTAGTCCTCTTCTTTCCCCCTTTATTTCCAGCACAAGAAACTCATTTTCTCTGGTTCCTTTTTCTACCAAAGCAAGAACAAAAGATGAAGGTTACCTAAAGTTTAGCTGAATACTCTTCCTTCTTCTTCTTTCTCCTTCTTCTTTCTACGTTTTTTCCTTCTCCTAGCTTTTCCAGCACAATTCATGCACTTTTCACTTCCTCTTTCTTATTTCTTTTCTTTTTTTCATTTATCTAAGACCACTTTTTTTCCTTCCAAGTTTACCCTTCCACATTAATATAATGTCTACTTGTTCCTTTATTCTCTTATGTCTATTACACACTAACTTAATTCTAACATTTCTATTTAAAAATTCTAATTTCTATGTATGCTTGCTAAATTAATGGACTAAATTCTAAGAAAAAAATTTGGGGTCCAACAGTTCTTCCATTTTTCCAGTAGTATATTAAACGAGTTCATCAAAAGTAGTAGGGCCTCTAGCATCAATTTTGCATTAGTGCAATTCGATGCAAATTATTGAAATATATATTTTTCCTAATTTAGTATAGATTTTGCTAACTTCTTTCAATAGGGAAACGCTTGCTAATAGACTAAATTGTTTCATAACTCAACCGACTCCTTGAGTTTTGACTACACCATTAATCTTCCTTTCGTTCCTTAAAGAATGAAATTAAGAGCACAATAACTCAAACAACGTGTCTTAAGACCTAACAGATCCCACTTTTAGACTAAAAAACTAGCATAAAGCTTTCCTTCGAAGCAAGCTAAGGAACTGTTTTATGTTATATTGAGCAATCTCAATGCATTGTGTCTTAAATTGTGCTAAATGGTCGAAATGAGCAATATGTTCTTTTGGATCACCAGTCCCCTCTAATGTATCAAAGTTTAAAGGGATATAGGCTTGCAGAAATGTTTTCTTGGCCACGTTGTCATCATATGGCCTATGATCTTCATTTTAGTCTATGCTTTAGTGGAAATGATCTTCTTAACTACATCTTTCTACTTTTGATTTGCAACATCCATCGGAATGAAGAAGAAGTCGACTATTAAAATCAGTTCTTTATTTGATTATGTTGAGGTTTCTATATTCAATGTATAGGCTATGACTTTCATTATGCTTTTGAACTGAGGCCCTAACACTTTGATGGCCTATTGTAGCCTGCATCAATAAGATCCTTGAGTTTCCTTCTTAGTTTAGATAGTTCATAATCATTATATATGGCAAAAATGCTAGCAGGCTACCAGCTTCAGCTTGATTTAGTGGTCTACCGCAGGACTAAATGGAAGAGCCTTTGGCATCTGATGTCCACAAACTTATTCAACACTTGATTAACGGATATGTTGGGCATTGGATTGCTTATTCCTTGAGTGAGACTAGTTCCATAAAATAAGGAAAGAGGAAGGGCGTCACTTCAATTTTAAGGCTAATATGGTTTCTGTCCTTTCTACTGTGTTAATCATTGGCACTATGCATGGGACCTTACCTTCTCGTCTATGATACTTAACACATTTGAGTAGTGGACTGAGTTGTGATTAAGAGCAAAAAGCTGTATCTTACTTTGGATTACTTTGAAGTAATATAGTAGAACGATCATAAAATAGGTCCTTCCAAACTTCTTTTTTACTTGTCTTTTTCATTCAGGCAATGAGTCGTGCTTCTAAGTTTAATTTATTTGGCTCAGGTTTCATTCAAGCCTTAAACCCAATGTTCTAATATTATTTAAATGACTAGCTGTGTTCCCTCAGGAAGTAAAGCAAAGTGATTCAAGAATGAATGGGGGGACAATAGTGAAGTAGTTCATACATGGGGGGACAGCAGTGATAAAGGCTTTCCAATTCTTCTCTTCTTTTGCTCCTTACCTACTGACTAAATGTAGTGAGTTCATTCATATAGCCCATACTGTCTCTCTCCTCCTTCAATTAGTATGTAGGTAATGACCACCCTGCCTTTACCCTGATAGACCCAAATTTGGATCTTAAAGAGTGGATTCCTCGAGCATGCGTAATAAAAGGCAGGTACTCCAGGGAATTGATGATGGACTTATAAAGCTACCTACGGACACTTTTAAGTCCAATCATTATGGATAACACTTGGATCCTATATATTACCACGACTACTGACACAAAGTTGGTCAATACTTATTCCTTAAATATTGTTATTGCTTCTTCCTGAGAAAAAGAAGTTCATGACCTATAGGCCTTCCACCTCTATGCATCATTGCTCCATCAGGCTTTCGCCTATTGTAGATAATTCTCTACTGTTTTAAAAGGCATATTAGTTCTATTATGATTGATCATCTAAAAAATCCAGCTACTAATTATTGCCTTAGTAAGCTATTGCTTCAACAACTAGCTAATCAGACGTGATTGCCTCCTTAGGCAGATTCCTCCTTTTACTCCTTAAACCCACAGAATAATAATTTCTAGCTATTGTTTCCCTCCTAAGGGCAAGGTCTTACACGTTTCTCATGTTAGACAATTTTGTCCTTTTCCAATAGAGTTGGACAACATTCATTAAATATTTTAGTTTTTAAATAAATTATAGGTTAAGTTGCACAATTTGATTCAGATAAAGATAATAAAGTGGCCCAATAAATGATCTAGATTAATAGGTCGAAGTTTGGGTAGAAAATGAGTCTCAATTAGTATAGACTGGGTCCATATCGGCCTTATGATGGGGAAGGCCGATATGGAAGGTATACAGGTTAAGGTCTCCTGAAGTTGCTCAGATCAATCGTAAGCATAAGGAATCCTTGACCCATTATGGGAGCTTACATATTGAGAAAACTGTAAAAGGCCAAAATCATGTGTCGACAAACACTTTCCCTAAAGGTCTCGAGAGATTTGAAGAAGTTTGGAGTTTGGAATCGGCATCAAAATCAGAGATGGAATCGAAATCCAAGTATTCTACATTACCTTCATTTTTCATCCTTTCATGTAGATCTAGGATACCTAATAAAGTCTATACTACGTATTACATGTGGTATCAGAGTCGTTACGTGATCGGATTACTCGAAATGAAGGTTTTTTAGTTTTTTTTTAATCTCATTTGGTTTTCCTTAAATTTTGATTCGTTTTCTAGTTTTTTTACGTATATAATTACGTAAAAGTAGTATACATAAGGCTAGCTATGAAAAACGGGTCAAAAATAAGCCGAACGGAGCGAAAAACTGGTTCCTGGGATGCTGGAAATCTTCTTCGACGCCGGAAGTGGGAAAGACTCTACACAGTACGCGCCCATCCGAGCCGTGCACGTGTCACCAGGCGATGGTGAATGCGTGTCAGCACGTGCACCTTGCACAAAAGCCGTGTGTCTACGCGTGCCGCACACGTTCCAAACACTGTGCCCGTGCGTCGGCACTGGCGCGTGCCACACACGCTTTGCCTGTACCCAAGCGCACTGACATGGCCATCCACGTTAGCCGTATAGACACTGCTACAGTAAATTAAAAAAAAACACAAAAATTCTAGATTTTTTTGTAAGGGTATCATGAGGTGTTTTAGGTCAGTTTCTAGGTTCAAAAAATTTATAAAATAAGTTTTTCCATTTTTCTGGACTTATTACATTAGTAATAAATTAAAGTTTAACTCTAAAAAAAGGAATTAAGGTATTCTGGATTCGATTGCCAGTGAATTTTCATGCTTTAGACATCATATGAGGGAGATACATGAGGTTCTCGTGTCTTGGGTCTCATGTTCAATGTTGGGGATTGCATGATAGTCGATCGAAAAAGGAATTGAGACATTCTGAAGCCATTTTGAGTTAATTTTCGTGTGACAAACTTGCCATAAGAGAGATACATGAGGTTTTTGTGTCTTGGGTGGTCGGTTCAATATCTGGTGACTAACGATAGTCACTCTACTGAGATTTTTCTTTTACGAAAGTCTCAAATAAAGTTTTCAGAGAATGTCTTCAGCACGAGTTGTGACAATGAGACTATGCATTTGGATTTTTGCATTTATTGATGTCACATTGTCTCATATTTTATGCCCATAAAGAATGTGAGGATAACATAAAGATGTATTCCTTGTGTTTGTGGACTTTTTGAGTGCTGATGAGGATGTAATCACTACAATGGCCTTTCGAGTCAATATTTTGAATTGTTCTATTTACATGATAGGGGATGTCTCTAGTCTCATGTTTGGCTATTCTGCCCACAGGTGTTTGCCTTACATGATATTTTGAGATGTGCATAAAGATATTAGATAGAGGAAAGTCGTTGCTTGAATGATCTATTCGCCCACAGGTGGCAGTATCATGAGAGTTGGTGATTTGTTCTTTGATCGCTTTTATGTGTGGACGTCTAGTTGCATATATTATATATCAACTCACAGGTGTTTCATAATATGTGTGACCGAATTTTCAGCAAAGATACTATTCAATGGCTTTAGTATCGTTGTTGTCCTATATTTATGCTAATTTAAAGATTATCATCTTGAAGTCACCTTTAGTCATCTAAATCAATGTCACCATTGAAACCCTATCCAGTTTCAATTTAAAGAAGTGGACAGAGGATGTATTAAAGTGATGGAGATAGTTATGGTTGATATGACCATAAGGACGAATAGGCCATCTCCAATTACATTCATAAAACTGAAAGCTCATAAAGTAGCCCATAAAGCCTAAGATCGATCTAACAGATTATATCTGATGACCATTAAGAGATCCATTCCTAACCATCTATTTAGTGGACTTTCAGACATAGACATAGCGAAGGAGTTTCTTGATAATGTCTCCCAGAGGTACACAGTCTCATCTGGTTTTGAGGCAAGTGCCTTGATAAAAGTATTATTCTCCATAAAGTATACAGGGGAAAAGGGGAGTAATGGAGTACATATCGAGAATAATTCATTTTCACAGTAGATGAAGATGTTGGGACTTCAATACTTTGATAGCCCATTGCATTGCTGAGGTGGAGAAACTTACATTTGCTACTCCTACAATCCTCGAAGTAGCTCAAGGGAAGATAAAGATGAAGCCCGTTAAGTTCAAAGGTAAACAGTTCAAATTTTCTCCACATACTGACATTGGTCAAACCAATACTGGTGAAAGTCATGGGGACATAAAGAAACTAGTAGTATGAGGTTTAAAAGGAAAGACTGAGACCATAAGGTTACTCTTTGGTTTGTCAATTATGAATCTAATTTGCGATAGTCGCATTAAGTACATGGTGGCTATTTAGTGGAGCATCTGATCAAGATGTTTCCACGATGCAGTGGTTCATATCTAAGATAAAGCTAAATAAAGGGAAGGAGGAACTGATGGTTCACAGCAATAAAGAGATGGAAGCAATATCTATAGGGGATGTATGTATTGAACCTTATTGTAAGGTTTATTTGGTTTTACACAACATATTTCATATGTGATCTTTTGATCATTTTTGGAAAATGAAGGTTGAAGTTTTACATTTAATACTTCTGTTGTACAGTTGTTGTTTAATGCAAAACATAAATGGTACAACTTTCTTATCATATGGTTTGTATAGAATGTATCTTACCCCCAAATTAAATCAATGCTTCTTCGTATCTTGCTAAACTAATTATGAAGGACCCTGATGAACGAGAAGTCATACATAATGTGGCATAAAAGTTTAAACCACAATTCCAAAGCTAGGGTTAAGGTATTGATTAGGAAAGCATTTCTTAATTCTAGATTATCATGATCTGGGAACATATGCTGACTGCTGCAGGGGTAAGTTGACTAATAAGGATATTGAGGTTAACTCATGCTTCTGAATTGTTGAGTCTGATACATAAAGATATCTATAAACTTTATATAATTGCATTTTGCAATTCTGAATGTATTCTGACATTTGTTGATGATCATTCCCATTACAATTATGTGTTCTTGCTTAAAGACTGAAGGTTGAGAACCAATTAGGAAAATTTGTCAAGATAGTCAAATTTGACCGTGGAGGAGAATATCATGAAAAACATGATGTTTCAGGACTTTAAGAGGTCTGTTTGTTAGATATATGGAATCAGTTAGAATATTGACTTAGTTCACTATGTCGAGTAGTTCTGAATAAAATGGTGTGTTGCCGAAAGGCATGACTGCACCCTAAAAGACTTGAAGAAGTCAATGCTGAATAGGACTAATCTACCTAATTATCTAAAATTTAAGAAACTCAGCCCTGCACACATTAGTGTATGGGGCTGCCTTACTGAGGTAGTATAATCATTATAAAGAAAGATTGCATACTCATCCCCCTCATTGCTATTTATTAGGATATCTTGACCATAGTAAGGCTACATATTTTATTCTAAAGAAGGAGGGACCAGAATAGTGGAATCATCAATAGCTAAGTTTCTAGAATACGATTTCTATGATGAGTAGAATCATAAATAGCTAAGTTTCTAGAATACGATTTCTATGATAATGGTGGGCCCTTTGACCTTTCGAATGATAACAGGCTGAAAACTATAGTTATCACATCCCCGCTACTCATACAGTTAGATCCGGTGGATCTAGGTATTTGTACCGTGCCTGTACAGGAACAGGAGCCTATACCTGTAGACACAGAGGTTCCTAGGGGTACAAGATCCAATACAGTTAAGTAAATCCACTAGATTGAGACGACCTGCTATCCTGAGACGACCTGCTATCCCATCTGATTACATAGTCTATCAGGTGTACTGGACTATGTTATTAGACATATTACAGATCTAGTTACTTTTACAAAAGTTATTTCTGGACCAAATACGGATGTGTGGTGAGATGCAATGAATGATGAGATGTAACCCACGAAGCATAATAAGGTCTAAGAGCTAGTTAGTTTGCATTGAAATTGTAAACTCGTCAGTTGTAAATGAAGTTTTGGACCTGAAGGAATTCAGGATAAAGTTCAGCAGCTTATGGGCTCACTCAGTTGCCTAATGGTTCACTCAGGGAAAAAGGTTAAGTTGTGTGACCTTTTCTCTCGTATCCTCGTAAGATATATTTTGAGTGATTAAGGCAATTGTAGCTAATGATGATACAAAGTTACATCAGATGGTTGTCAAAACTACTTTCCTGAATAAAGACCTTTATGAAGTGGTCTATATGGTACAACCTGAAGGAACTGACATGGTTTGCGAGTTATGTAGATCAATATGGTTTACATCAAAACTTCCGAAGGTGATACCTTACATTTGATGAGGTTATGGCCTCTTTCGACTTAATGGAAAATAAAGCTAAAAAGATGCTTGTACTATGAGGTCAAGGGGAGCAAAGTTATCTTCCTATTACTGCATGAGGATGATATATTGCTTACGTCAAATTACTTGACCATGTTGTATGAGATTAAGCAACTTTTGGTTAAGAACTTTGATATTAAGGACCCTGGTGTAGCATCTTCTGTCCTATGTATTTAGGTTCACCAAGACAAATCTCAACACTCATTAAACCTCTCATAGAATGCATACATTGAGTATGTGTTACAAAGGTTTAATACGGTTAACAGTAAACCTGTCGTAACACCTGTCTCTCATAATGGGAGCTAACCTTTGGTACAGTACCCAAAGAATAAAGTAAAGAGAGAGGTTATAAGAAATGTTCCGTATTCTAGTATAGAGGATAGCCTGATGTATGCTCGACTATGTACTAGATAGGACATTGCATTCACTGTTTGATTGTTTAGTCAATATCTGGTTAATCTAGTTGTAGACCATTGGAATGTAGTCTAGCGAGCGTTGAGATACTGAAGAGAATCAAGGATTATATGTTGACATATAGAAAAGTCAATAGATTAAACCTCGTAGGGAATTTATATTCAAATTTTAACTACTCTTAAGGTTACAGTTTCAAGTTTGCAGATGGTACGTAGTCGTAGAAGTTTGTCAAGAAGACACAGGTAACTTCCTCGACTAGGCATGCAGAATGCATGCTATGGGGCTACTTCACAAACGGTTTAGCTCATAAATTTGATTTCTGAGTTGTCTGTGGTCCATTCAGTAGCTAGACCCATTTGGCTTTACTGTAGTATTCTTCTTACAGTGTTGTTCAATAACAACAAAGAATATCACATGGTCATAGCATTTAAAGATCAATGTATTTGGTCATAAAGGTGTTGATACGAAAAGGTGACATTAACGTTTTGGAGCATTTGAAGACTAAGGAACTGTAAGTCGATCCTTTAACTAAAGGACTTCACCCACTTGCGTTTGTGACACAAGTATACAGTATGGGTGTTTTGATGTCCTTAGACACTATTAGTTAGCAGATCATTATGTTTGCTCCATGTACATTTGTACATTTTGATTTATTATGATAGTATGATGGTTCATTGATAAAGATGATCATCGTTTATCCTCAGTAATATATGTTGTCATACATCATCATAATACGTATAAAAGTCTTAAGATTTGTGTCGATCTTAAGCATTTAAAGGTCATTGGGCATTTATACAGATTAATCTTGTACCTATGTTATTTAGACGCATACAGTTTCAGTATAGATATCTATAAAGTTTGACATGACATAAGGGATAGAAGTTTTTAATCTCATAAAGGTTCTCTAATGCAATTTAGCATTCAGTTGGAGAACATAAAGGTTTCCTTTAATGTGGTTTGGCATTTGGTGAGAGGAAACAAGTTTTCTCTAATGTTGTTTAGCATTCGGTGAGAGAAAACAGGATTTCTCTAATGCAGTTTAGCATGTGCGGTTTAACATAAAGTTGGAGAAATCAAGACCTACAAACAAAGATGATATAATTTAAATCATAAAGATATCATCTTATTTTGCCACACTCCATTTTCCCATTCATGTTAGTGAGGTATTAGGTATTCGTGATTGTATTGGATCTGTGTCACACATGACAAATGTGTCTGATACTTTTTGGTATCGAAAGCCTTGTAGGACAAAATGATGGATTTTCATTATCTTTGGATCAAATGTTTTATTTTTAAAAACCTAGTCGACTAATTAAGTAGCATAGCTTAACCGAGTTTTCAAACTGTTTTTAACCTAGAGTCAAACTGCAATTAATACTTGTCTAAAGGGGAAATTGTTAGACATTTTTGTCTTTAGGGACAATTTTTTCCTTTTCCTATAGAGTTAGACAACATTAATTGCATATTTTGGTTTTTAAATAAATTATCAGTTAAGTTGCGCAATTTGATTCAAATAAAGAAAATAAAGTAGCCCAATAAATGATCTAGATTAATGGGTCAAATTTTGAGTAAAAAATGGGTTCCAATTAGTGTGGACCAGGTCCATATCGGCCTCGTGATGGGGAAGCCCAATATGGAAGTTATATAAAGATTAAGGTCTTCTGCAGTTGCTCAGATCAATCGTACGCATAAGGAATCCCTGACCCATTAGGAGAGTTTACGTATTGAGAAAACTATAAAAAGGCCTAGACCATATGTCGGGAAACACTTTCCTTAAAGGTCCCGGGAGATTCGAAGACATTTGGAGCTCGAAATCGGCATCAGAATCAAAGATGGAACCGAAATCTAGGTATTCCACATTACCTTCGTTTTTAATTAAATCCCATTCATTTGCCACTAAAAACACCACTTCCCTTCGACTTGCATGTGTTAAGTATGTCGCCAGTGTTCATCTTGAGCCAGGATCAAACTCTCCATAAGATTCTTAGTTGTATTACTTATAGCTTCCTTGTTTGTAGAAAAAACAAATTTGAAATTGTCTTTCTTTTAAAGGCATATCTTGTATCTATGCGCATCATATTCGCTTTGAGTTTGCTCTAAGAAATATAGCCATTTATGCCCCCTACTGTCAATCCCACAAGTCTCTTATCCATTCTCATTTAATCATGATGATGGGGGAGTAAGCTAAAATAGAAAAACTCACATTGGATTTAAGGAAAATTAGGCTCGAACTAATAACTTCCACCACGTCAAGGTAACAATGTACCACTGAATTATATCTTTTCCATTGTCTCCATCAAGAACTAGAACTGACTAATCCTAAGGTGAAGGATCAAATCAACACCACTATTGTTGAACAACTTACAGACGAGCCTTTTTTTTGCACTATTATAGATACAAAAATAATGGGAAAAATTAGATTCAATTATCAACTACTCTTTTCATAAATATGATTGACTATGGGTTTGAGCTATAGTACATGGTCTCATAAAAACGTGTGATTTTCTTGATGCAAATAAAACAGACTATATATGAAGAAGATTTGGCTCAATATATTTTATTCGATATGGGTAGTAGAAGACCCTAACTTGGTATTCTTAAAAAAAGAAAATAGAGAAATCATAATCAAGTCAAGATGATACATATTAACCACTTCTTTTTACACCAAAGATCTTACTATTTTTTAAGTAAATGGTTTTACATCTCCTTTCCATGTCCATTCAAGAGTTCTTATGTGTTTCCGTGCCCCTTTAAGACTCCAAAAAATAGATATTTTCCTTTTATTAGGAACACATACAAGATTTGTCACTATAAAAAGGGCTAATAGTAACCTACTACTAACTGTTTAATTTATTAACTACTTCATTTATGAATTATGAATTTCATAGTAATAGAAATAAAATACATGCCTATTCTACCGAGATAGAATTTGTTAATTGCTATCCTTTTGCCTAACAGGGAAAGATTGACCTCTATAGAAAGGATGATTCATTTGGATCGACACGAAAGTCCACTACATTGCATTGTCAGAATCTATGTTATATATTTTAAAGAGGTTGACCTCCTTGCTTCTCTCATGATATAATCATCTTCTCATTAAGCCCCTTTCTCCTCAGTCTATAAAGACAAAATATAAGACTAGTGTCAACAATTTATCAAGGAAGAAATAACTCAATGTCCCAGGACCACTAACTAATTCTAATATAATAGAAAAAATAATAAATAAAAAAAGAGTTATCATTTTTTGTATATTTTCTAGGTTCTATTATTACCGCACGCTTTATGTTACTACTTAGTACACAATTCTATTACTATCGTGTGCTTAATGTAATCGATCAGATCAAATATATATCCCTTCAACACAACACTAGTCATCGAAAGGAACTCAAAGACCTACCTAAGTACAAAAGCTAGGATCTTTCAAAAATGGATTATTATTACTTCTTTAAAATAAGGTATTTTTGACATTAATAAAGTAACATCTTTACCAAAAAAAAACACTTTTAAAATTTGGTTGAAAATTACGAGTGATTTTTAGAAAACATAAGACTATATATCAATGGTATCATTTATTTAATACCATTTGTACTTTTCTATTTTCAAAAGATATATTATAAGTCTGTTTTTTTAACTTATTTTTACAAAAAAATAAATCCTCACATTTAAATCGAATTTGTTAGGATAATTTGTAATCAACAAGATAGCTGTAGGCAAGGCGTTTGTAGTCCAACGGTTAGGATAATTGCCTTCCAAGCAATAGACCCGGGTTCGACTCCCGGCAAACGCATTTGCTCCAAGCATATGTATTTTCTAGAGACAACGTCGTCGTTCTGATACAGCAATTGGGAGCGCGTAGAGTGTAGTGTGCCTAATTCCTAGCCAGATATTTACGCGCCAAAATGAATAAGAACCTCAAAAAAGGGGCAATCTCGTCCGAGACGAAAGATGCAGAAAAATCCAGCGATATAAATGGATCTGGTGGCCACGATTCGCTCCACACGCACATGCTCTCTTCTCCATTTTTGAACGAAGCGTTTAAGAAATGTCCTCATGACTCTCAGTTCTCTCTCCCTCCTCTACGTCACCGCCTCCTAGTACCCAGCTTCTCTAGCATGGCAGGCACGTGCATCTCCTTCTCCCGTCAAGTGATCAGATCCTCTTCCTTCGAACTTTCCAGAGCCCGCACTGCACCTCACTTCTGCATCCGCCTCTCCGCCAGCGGCAACGGCGTCTCCGCCACCTGCACGGACCGCACCGAAGGTCCGTCCTGCATATACGTCGGTCCTATTGAAACTGCTAGTAAAGAAACACTCGAAGCTCTCTACACTCAGGTGCGTCCTTAATCGCCCGTTTGACTGCCGGCAAAATAGTCAACAATTATGAGCTTTGAAACTTTTAGTTCTTTGCGTGGAAGATTGATGTTTCCTCAAAGCAAATAGAACTTACGTGCAGTACTGAATTGATGTTGATGGTGGTGTTGCAGGCTCGGGATGCGTATTACAGTGGTAAACCTCTGATTCTAGATGACATGTTTGATAGAATTGAGGTAACTTCCTTTCTTTAACCATAATTTGTTTTACCAGATTCCAGTTTCGTAGTGGTAACAAGTGAATAATTGAATATGTAAGCAGCTAAAACTTCGGTGGTATGGTTCCAAATCTGTGGTCAAGTACCCGCGTTGCAGTCTTAGACGACAATCTGCTTACGCGGATGCCGAGGTAATTTACTGTTGTTTTTAATCCCAATTTTAATATATGTTGATGGTTGTATCAATGTAGTTTTCTGTTGTCCTTTTGTTTTATTTTCTGTTTTGATTTCAAAATTTGAAGATTAATTGACGTGAATGTAGGGCAGGAAGATAAATCACAGGCTTTGGCATTAGCGAGCATATGGATCGTCTTCCTTGCAATTGGAAGTATGTTTTGCGTCTTCCCTCTAGCCTACACTATTGGTTTGGCATATCAAGATGCGCTCGGTTCAGGAATTTCTCATGGCAACCAAGCGACCCTAATAGAGTTCCTCGCCACCGTGAATGCCGTTCTTTTCATGGCTGTTGGATCTCTAATTGGCTACCCTATTGTATCTTCCTCGGGTATTGGATCTTTCCTCACATTTGAACCCAATTCTTCTCTTCAATTCTGTTAATTTTCCCTGCTTTTTGGTGGCATGGATTTAGATTTGACCAACTTTCAGACCTGCTTGAGAATTAAGATGGTGAATAGTAATGTGATTGCGTTTTATGAATCTTGAGATGAGAGGAACTACACAATGTATCAACTATAGGTCAGGGATGGTTAAGATTCAAATTGTTGGAAATTTTATACAAGCAAAAATCTTTAGTTTTGGTTGTATTATCTTTCAAATCTGGATGTAGATATCTCCTTTTCTAATTTCTTAATGTTCTAATGAATTTGTATATTCATTTGAATACTATTTATTCAACTACCAATTTTTACTAAAACACTCAATTTTACAGTTAAGGTGCTTCAAGGTCTATGGAGGAATGACTTGGTGGCGCTTAAGGGGGCATGTCCTAATTGCGGAGAGGAGGTAGTTAAATCAAAATATCTTTTTCTGCTCTATGCTTTAGTCTCAATTATCTTCTGGTGGTCATCATTTGTCCCTCGTCCAAATCAATATCAAGGATTCAACCCTATATTTTAATCCCTGTAGGTGTTTGCGTTTGTGAGATCAGATCAATCTAACAGTTCCCCACATCGAGCTGATTGCCATGTGTGTGAAAGTTTACTCGAATTTTGCACAAAGGTTGAGGTAAGAATAATTTGGTGATCTTAAGTTAAATGTTTGTTCTGCGGGGAGCTAAATTGTAATGACATTTCTGTGACATCAGCTCATTCTGGATATGTTTATCTGAAGGGAATTGAGGCATTATTTTTCAGTCTGCTTTTCTAAAGAATGTTTTAATCTGCCACTACTGAATATAAGTGTAGAAATAGAGAACGAAGAGAAGAATTAAAGAAGAAATCTATATTTCTGTGTGTAAAAAGAGAAGTAGATACTCCTATTTATACATTGTAAATGTCTCTAAGTAAAGCAGCAAATCAACATAATAAAATATATCAATAATGTACATGATCTTACGCAAAAATAAAGGCTAATTACAGGGATTTGGTTGACTAAGAGATATTGTGTGATTATACGTTAATATCCCCCCTCAATCTCAAGATGGTAGTGATGATGATAACTTGAGTTTGGAGAGAAGATCTTGAAAGCGTCAATGCAGATGTGATCTGGTAAATAGATTAGCAATTTGTGCTTGAGAAGAGATTGGGACATGTTGTATGGTTCCATGAAGCACATGATGATGCACAAGATGACAATCGATCTCGATGTGTTTAGTTCATTCATGAAAGACATCATTGTGAGCAATCCGCATAGTACTATGATTATCACAGAAGAGAGGTAATGCTGAAGAGAACGTGACATCGATGTCTTGAAGTAACCATTGTAATCATAAAAGTTCAGAGGTAGTGTTAGCGAGGGCTCAGTATTTTGATTCAATGCTTGAGCGAGAAACAATTGTTTGCTTCTTGCTATGCCAAGAAATGATAGATATGCCAAGAAAGAAATAGTACTCGGTGGTAGATCGACGATCAGTTGGGTCCTCTAGCCCAATTAGCATCAGAGTATATGCACGTAAATCTAATGAAAATGAATGACTAAAGTGGAGTCCATGAAACAGAGTACCTCGAATATATCGGAGTATACGAAGAACAACAGTGAAGTGAGTTGTAAGCGGTGTAAACATGAATTGACTGATAATGTGAACTGCATGAGCGATATTTGGGCGAGTGACAGTACGATATATAAGACTTCCAACGAGCTTTCGATAAAGTGTACCATCACTCAGAGGAGTTCTATCAATGGCAGAGATATGATCGTCATAATTAAGTGGAGTGCTAGCAATCTTAGTATCAGTGAGACCAATTCAAGAGATAAGATTAGTAACATACTTGGCTTGAGATAAGTAATAACCTGAATCATCAAAAGATTCTTCAAGGCTTAAAATATAGCTCAAGGGACCTAGATCTTTCATTTAAAATTGTTGATGAAGGCAAGATTTAAGAGTGGTGATCCCTTGAGTGTCATCGACAGTTATGATTATATCATCAACATATAGAAGGAGAAGAGTACACTCTTGATTTGTTTTCCGAATAAACAAGGCATGATCATAAGAACTAGATGTGAAGCCAAGAAGGTTGATGGTGGAGTTGAATTTGGCAAACCATGCTCAAGGAGCTTTCTTAAGATCATGTATGGCTTTGTGGAAATGACAAACTTTATGAGGTGGATGCTCATACCTAGGTAGAGGTTTCATGTATACTTTTTGCTGAAGATTACCATTAAAAAAGGCATTCTTGACATCTATCTGGAACAAATCTCAATGCCTATTTGCTGCTACGGTAGTAAGGCTACGAACTGAAGTTAGACAAGCTACTGGAGCAAAGGTTTCCTCATAATCAACTCTCATATTTCTTGAGTAAATTCCTTTGTAGCTAATCATGCCTTATATTTTTCAACTAATCCATCAGCTCGAGTCTTGATTTTGTAGACCCATTTACAACCAATAACAGACTTATCTAAGGTCAATCAACTAACTCGCAAGCACTGGTGTTGGGAAGAGCTTGTAATTCTTCCGCCATTGCTTGCTACCATAAGGGATTAGAGCTGGTTTCGTGATATGTGCGAGGTTCATATAGAAAAACAATAGCAGAATAAACATGGAAGTCTTTAAGAGACGAGTAGAGGGTTGACTTTCTTAAGAGAATTGAAGAAGGGGTTGTGGAGGCTCAATAGATTATGAGGAAGGGTTATTTGGTGATGGAGGATCTACAACTAGAGAAGATACAATAGGATAAGTAGCCGGTTGGGTTAAGCTATGAAAGCGGTAAGATGGACCTGCAGAAGAAATATCAAAAAACAAAGATATGGTAGGGTCAAAGAAAAATTTAAATGTGGGCTCACTAACTCGAAATTTTGATATTGTGAGCATTTTATGTTCCTAAAAGGTGATATGTCAAGAGATTCGAAGTCTTTGAGATAGTAGATCCCAACATCTATATCCTTTATGTTCTATCATATACCCTAGAAAACAACACAAACGTGCTCTGGGTTCAAGTTTGGTGTGTTCATGAGGTTGTAAGAGAACAAAGCATGCATAGCCAAAGACTTTAAGAGACTGATAATAAGGAGCATGATTGAATATGAGCTAATAGGGAGAGATATTACCTATGGTAGGAGAGGGAATACGATTGATAGTATATACAGCAGTAAAGGTTGCTTCTCGCTAAAGGTTTTTAGGACAGGAAGATGATAAAAGGACTCGAGTAGTGTCAGGAATATGTCTATGTTTGTGTTCGGCCTGACTATTTTGTTGAGATTTGTTTGGACAAGATCTTTGAATGATGGTTCCTTGTTGATTGAGAAAGTTGAGAAAGTTTGTATCTTTGTATTCTATTACGTTATTAGTCCGAAAAACTTTAATTTTGCAAGAGAACTAATTGTGAATCATATTAGCAAAGCGAGAATAAATGGAGAATAGTTCAGGTCTATGGCACATCAGATAAATCCATATATAGCGGAAGAAGTCATCAATAATGATCACAATATTTCATGCCACTCATAGTTTCATGAGGTGCAGGGCCCCAAATATTAGAATGAATTAGATCAAAAGGTGCTAAAGAGATAGAATCATTGTTAGAAAATGGTAAAGCATGATGTTTAGAAAGTTGACAGGGAACACAATCAAATTGTTCAGTCTTAACATGATCTAGAGCACCACTAGAGATTAAAGACCCTAATCTAGAGGAAGGATGACCCAATCGAGAGTGTCAGATCTGAGAAGTGACAGCACCGACTACAAGCTTTGAAGGAAGATTTAATGAAGTAAGCTCAAATAGTCGTCCAACCTTATGCCCTTTCCTAAGGATCTTGCCAGTTTGTGGATCCTGTACAATACAACCATGACTTGAAAAAGATAAGTTAACACCAAGTTCACATAATTGTCCAACAAAAATAAGGTTTAATGAGAGTTTGGGAACAAGAAAGGTTTCAAGTAAATGTAAGGTAGAAGTGTGAACAGTGCCTATATGTTGTACATGCATAGTACAATAATCGGCAGTGTGAACAATATGTGGAATAAATGGTGTCGTTAAAGATTCAAGGATAGACGAATCAGATGCCATACGATTACAATAGGCATAATCAAGATACCAAGATTTTGAAGTAACTAATGTGACAGATAGGGCAGAGGAGAAGATTGTACCAAAATTTGGTTGAAGTTGTTGAAGGACATGGAGGTCTTTTAAGGGGAATTTGGGAGAAGTGCTTTTAGTGGGCCCCTCAGTAGCAGCAACAATGGAAGCATGTTGGGGAGATTTAGAAGAACTATCTACATTCAAAGATGTGACGTTCGTGCTTTTTATAGTAGCTGCAAGATTCTTTATAATACTTGAATTTTGAGAGGTCTGAGATGGGGTATGAGTTGCAGCGACAACATCAGTAGATGAGACAGATTTTTCAAGGCGGAGCATATTGAGACGACTTTCCTCTGAGATGAGCTCTTTAATGGCAGTGTCAAGATTTGGTAGAGTTCCTCTATGAAGACAGTTGTGAATGGGTTCGAATTCATCCTGGAGAGTTGTAAGCAAGTGCCAGATATGTTGATGATCTCGAAGATTTGCATAGAGCGCAGCAGCATCAGGACTAGGCCAAATAGAATCCCCCCAGTTGATCCCAAAGTTCTTGTAATTCAGACAAGTATTTGTGTATTGTTTGTTCAAGTTGTTGCGTTCGATGAAGTCTCCTGTAAAACTAAAATTGATGGGCTTCATTTGATATAAAGTAACATTTTTTTAGAAAATTCCATGCCTCTTGAGTTGTGTCAAATCGTCAAAAGTCAAGTTTGATGGCTTTGGCACATGTATTTCGAAACCATGATACGATTTCATGGTTCTGTCATCCCATGCCACTAATCGTTTGGTGAATACGTCAATGTCTTCATTTTTCTTTTGAGTGGGTTTAGGTATTTCTTCAGATGCAATACGCCAAAGAAACCTTCCCTTAAGAAAATTACACATTTCCTCAACTCAAAGATCATAGTCGGAACCATCAAAGGTGATAGTAATAGGGTTGAGGATGTATTGGGGAAGTTTATAAGCATTCATAGTAAAAGAATGCAATAAGATACGAGGAAACCTATTTATAGAGATTGAATTTGGTTATGCTGACCTCAAAATTGGATTCAGGGCGTCAAAAATGCTTAGGAATCGGTTTGGTTTGTGGAGAACCTAAATTAAAAAGTGTTGAACCGGAGGGTCAAAGTGTCAGTCAACCGTCGAACTAAACCTACGGGTCTGACCGGAACAAGGTGGACACATGGACGACTAAGAGGACATCACGTGTACCAACAGCATCGGGACATGCATCAACACGACGCTAGTATGTCGATGATGTGGCGGTAACGTGTCGCTGATGTGGTGATGTCGTGGCGATGATGTGGTGCTGATGTGGTGATGCCGTGGCGATGATGTGGCTCCTTCTGTATTCAAGTGGAACGACGTCGTTTTACTTTTGAGTGAAACAACGCCGTTTGAATCGTTTTTTAACTCTCACAAATCTGCAACTAGGTTTTCAGAGACTAGTGACTTCTGACGGCCGTTGTGGGCATGCGGGAGGCTTTCCAGCCACGAGATTTGCACCAATGTGGTCTGCAGATGATGAGGAACAATTTGATGTATAGAAAATTGTTTTTGGAGCAGATTTCCGAATCCATAATGTAAGAGTAGAATACTTGAGAATAAGAAATAAAAGGCTATAGAATTTGGACTTCTTTTGTTACAAAGAAGACTCTTATGTAGAAATAGAGAATGAGGAGAAGAATTGAAGAAGAAATCTATATTTTTTTATGTAAAAAGAGACGTACATACTCCTATCTATACATTGTAAATGTCTCTAAGTAAAGCTACAAATAAACATAATAAAATACATCATTAATGTACATGATCTTAGGCAAAAATAAAGGCTAATTATAGGGATTTGGTTGACTAAAAGATATTTTGTGTGATTATACGTTAATAATGAGTATCATAACTTTCTGAAATGATTGTAAGAGGTTGAACCACTTCTAAGAGCTGTAGGGTCTTGTTCTTTGGCTATGTTGCCTGTGCATAGAAGCTTTGGAAGTCTGTTGAACCACTTCTAAGAGCTGTAGGGTCTTGTTCTTTGGCTATGTTGCCTGTGCATGGAAGCTTTGGAAGTCTGTATGTTCATAGATTTTCTTAGGAGTTGTGTCTGAGTAGCTATCAAAGCAAGGAATAGGGTTCTGAATTTTTGCAGCGTGATTGTTTCATGGTGCAGCAAAAAATTTCAAGGCTGGGCAGACAGTGGGTGTACGGCCGGATATACCTCGTATCCCGACGACGGCAGAGAAGGAAGTAAAGTGTTAGTGTAGCATGGAAATTCAGAATTGTGATGTAGATCAATAACAAACATGATTCATTTCTTTTATTTTTGCTTTAATTTATTTTACACGTCTTACAAAAGAATGACTACTACGAGTTAAATGTATTGGTGGGTGTTCTTTATTTTGAAATAAAAACCCAAGACTCATGCTTTCATTCAAACGCAAAAAGTAATCTCCTTATGACAAAGGTTTTAGAGCCACAAATGGAATTTATTCCCTTTCAGAATTATGTACAGTATACTCCGATCAACATATATGGCTACTAATTATCTTTCAATCGCGTATAAGACGACATATCAGTTACTGTTTAGATATTGGTTGTTTTCATTGAGAAAACTAATATCAAAGTGCTTTTGTTGAAAATCCTTTATAGATTCTTGACATTTGTTCGATTTTATAAGAGTTGATCGGATTTGCACATTCTTTTATACATATTACTTGACATTGTAAAAGTATCAGTTGATAAAAGTTGTCTTAGCTAGACAAGTTTAGTTAAGAGTTGAACATGTAAAGTTGTATCTTAATCAAATGTATATCTTTTGCACGAAATGCGTAAAAGTATGTTTTAGTAATTTTTATATAAAGAGGGACTCAAATTTGACGTATTCAATTTTGGCCTTTTGTTTACATGAATCAATTTAATCTTTTGGCCTTATCTTATTTTTAAATCGTTAATGTATTGTTTTTTAATTCAACTCCTTAATAAATCTGAAGTACATATCTTGTTTGCAATTGCAAGTGCATTTGCTCAAGTTGAGTAATAAATATTCATACTATGCTCACCATCTACTAAGGCTATATTTGATTGGGGTTTTATTAATATAATATAATAGAATGTAATATCATTCCATCGTTTGGGATAAAGGTTTATAATGTAATGGAATGAGATGAGATAGAAAATGATAGTTTCATATTACATCTCATTTTATCTTAAACAGTAAAAATGAAAAACTTCCATTTTGAAGAGTTTAAGATGGAATGTAAAATGATAAACAATTTTACACCATATTATATTATAAATCTTTCATCTAAAAAACATATCATTATATTACATTACAAACTCTTCTATTCGTTCTAAATAATAATTTTCTAATATTACATTCATTTAAATTCCATTCCATTATAAACTATTCTATTTCATTAAAAATCTTACGTACAACCAAACATAACCTAATATATTTCTTCAAGCTTCTCTTACTGAGCAAGTTTTAATCTCAGTATTCGTTAGCAAATCTTTAATTTCACATCAAACACTATGATGGCAAAATAAATTTTGGTTTGGTAGTCCTAAGCATATTTTTCATTGAGTTACATGCTTGACAATTCTTCCTTTCATGTTGGTTTTCATAAACATATTTTCTTGGAATTTTCTTATTTCATAAGTTATCTGTTTAGATGTAAGTTTTCACAATCCATTTTAATGTCATATTAAATTTTATAATCGTAAAAATTGTGCGGAGATTATGTCTTCAATCCCAAATCTTAAGATATTGAATTATGATCTCTTTCTTGAATAAACAACTTTACTTCTTTACCCAATTATTAAATGGGAAATTATTTAACTTTTTAAGAATCATTAACATGTGTTCAAATTATGTAGAATTATCATAGAGGATCGTTAGACAAAAGCCTAAAATGCTTGCAAAATATCTTAATTAAGAGATTTCGTATAAACGTAATTTTAATAAATACTAAAAGTAATTAAAAAGTATCACTTATGTTGGAACAACCTTTAACTGTAAACCCAACAAATTATCAAGGACGAAGTGCCTTGTCTAGACAAATACAAATTCTTATTTAGTATAAAAATTTAAATTTTAAATGATTAAATGTCTCTAAAATTTGTTTTAAAGATTAGGAAGATTTTAAAGAAGCTAAAATTGGTTTTAAATATTAGGAAGATTTTAGTGAGTCAACCTGATAGAATAATGTCTCTCAAGCAATTGGGTAGATACAGAAGGGACTTGAGCCTAGGAAAGAGCGTCGATTTATAACTTTATTAAAGAAGTTTCCTGCTGCGTTTGGGATTTTGGAAGGAGTTTATTCCTTGCGGTTTAGAATGACATAAGAAGCTGAAAGACTTTACTTGGAGGAGTTGAAGATTAGGAATGAGACGGAGGATTTGTTGGTAGTTAAAATGAGAAAATTGTTGATGATATCATTGGAGAAGAGAATTTTGCTGGAAAAAAAATAGCACATTTGATGAATGACTTAATAAACAGGGGTTAAAATTTTCATTATTGTAGGGTTCAATTTTAATGTTTTCTAAATGTTAGGATTATAATTGTTCTCTCCGGAATGTTAGGGTTAAACTTATTGATTAGTGTAAAACTTATGACCAAAAGTGACCCTTTTACCTTTTTGCATAAGAATTTAAAGTTTTTGTTTAATTTAAAAAATTTGATATCATTTCTTATTCTTCATAGTTTTCAAAAAGGATATGCCCATAGGGCTTTAAATTCTTTCCATTAATAAAATGCCTATGAGGTTCACCATCTAAAATGGATAACCAATAGGCAATTTTATTTAAAACCTTATAAATTATAAATGGTTCTTCCCAATTTAGAGTCCATTTACGCCATTCTCTATCTTTTATCCCAGGCGGTAAGATCAATTTCCATACTATCTCCCCTTATTGGAATTCTCATCTATGGATTCTTTTTCATAAAATCTTGATATTTTTCCTTTTTGAATAATCATATTATTTAAAGATTAAATTTGTATTTTATCTTAGTCCTCTAACTCCATTACCATTTCTTCTGAATACTCAAAAGTCCCTAAAGCTTTCTGTTTAGCTGCTCTCAATAATGGAACCACCACTTTCATAGGAAGAATAGCATCAAGTCCATATTTAAAGGCAAATGAGCTAAAACTCATGCCTGTATGCTCAGAAATACAATAAGTCCATAATGTTTCAAACAATATTTTGTGTCATTCTCTTGGATTATCTTGTAACATTTCCTCCATAACTTCAATAATTATCTTACTAGAGGATGGAGAAAAGGATATGTTTAAGTTAGCAAGAGATAGGGAATGGAAAGCAAGGAACTTGGATTAAGTTTGTTATATAAAGGATGAAACAGTTCTAGTGCTTGTAGATGAAAATGAAATCAAGAGAAGATGACAGAGTTACCTATAGAGGTTTGGAAGAGCCCAGGGGAAGAGGATCTTATTTGATTAGCCAAGATTTTTAATGTGATCCTTAAGTCTACCAAGATATTGATGAGTGGAGACTTAGCACACTAATCCCTCTCTATAAGAAAAAAAGGGGACATCCAAAGCTATAACAACTATATATGTATTAAACTACTCAATCACACTATGAAGTTATGGGAGACGATGATTGAGAAGAGAGTATGAAAGGGTGCACCTATCTTAGAGAACCAATTTGGTTTTATGCTAGGGAGGTCAATGACAGAAGCCACATATCTCCTTAGACGATTAATAGAATATTTTAGGGACAAACAAAGGGACCTGCACATGGTTTTCATTGATTTACAGAAGGTTTATGATAAGATACCTACGGAAGTCATATGGAGGTGTTTAAAAGCTAAGGGAGTTCTTATTTCCTACATATAGGTAATTAGGCATATGTATAAAGGTGATAAGACTATAGTAAGGATGATGAGAAGAGATACAAAGCATTTTTGTATTGATATCAGGCTACACCAAGAATTCTCGTTGCGCCCTTTTCTTATTTACAGTAGTTATGGATGAGCTGATCGATAATATATAAGGGGGTGTGCCTTGTTGTGCATTGTTTGCAGATTAAATTGTTTCAATGGATGAAACAAAAGAGGATGTTAATGTTAAGCTAGAAATTTTAGAGGGATATGCTATAGTCAAAGGGATTTTAATTAAGCAAGAATAAGATTGTAATAGCCCAGATCACCCGCTCATAGAATTTATCTGCTTTGGGCCTTGGCCCAGCCAAGCCCTCACAGTTTTGTATTTCCCGAGAACTTCCCAGGAGGTCACCCATCTTGGTACTACTTTATCCCTAGCACATTTAACTTCGGAGTTTTGATGGGATCTAATGCGTTACGGCATGAAAAACGTGTCTATAAGGAAGAGATATACGTACCCTCATAAGGCGTACTTCATTCCCCTCTCTAACCAGTGTGGGTTCTCACAAAGACTGAGTATTTAGAGTGTAAATTTTTGGTTTGCAAGGTTGTAATTGATGTGAAGATCAAGATTAGTACATAAATTATACCACAAAAGGATTGTTTTAAGTACATTAGATCCATCATCCAAAGAAGTGGTGAGATAGATGACAACATAATTTACCATACCAAACAAGAGGCTTAAATGGAAGGGCGCCTCAAAAGTTTGAAGTGACAAGAAGATACCACTCAAGATAAAAAGAAAATTCTACTGTTTAGTAATTAGGTTGATGATACTCTACAGGGAAAAGTATCGGCCCATTAAACATATGCATAGTCATAAGTTAATGCTCTGTGAGATTTGTAATCTTACAAAAAGAAACAAGGTTATTAATGTAGTGATAAGAGACAAGTTGGGGTAAGTAATATTGATAATAAATTAAAGAATACAAGGTTTAGGTAGTTTGTACATGTTAAGAGGATATATCTTAATGCCTTAGTAAGAAGATGCGAGAAAATTGCACTTAACGAATATGAAAGAAGAAGAGGAAGACCTAAAAAGAATTGAGGGGTAGTGATTAAGAATGATATGACTGTACTATAGCTTATTGATGACTTTACTTTTCATAGGCCTTTTAAACCTTTTCCTTAGATTCCTGTGTCTTTTAATTAACCTAAATAATTTTGTTTATAGCACTCGCTCCTTTATTTATTTATTTGTTTCATATTTTCTATAATTGCTTTTTTTACATAATTGTTTTTTATTTGTTCATTTATTTACTTTTATCTTTATCTTTATCTTTATTTCATTTTTATTTTTCATTTATATAGTTATTTGTTTATATATTTGGCTATTAGTTTCTTTAACCATGTTCAAAAACATTTTTACCTGTGGATCTATTGGAAATAGCCCCTCTACTAGTTATATAAGGTTATTTAAATCATTGTTTAGCCTACTTCATGCACATCAAAACTAGGTCATCTAGTTCCTTTTTATTAAGGTCATTTTATCATATCAATATCATTTTAGAATCTCATATTCAAGTCTATTTTATTTTTTTTATCAAAATTTAGTTTAGTTTTCTTAAATAAACGGTTTATTTTTACACTCACACTCGTTCATTTCAATTTTTATTTTCTAATAAATGTAAAACATATAATAGATTTAGGTCACTGTATAATCAAGTAAAGTAGGGTGCTTAACACTTTTCTTATTCTATAATCAACCTTCAAACTTTTTACCCTTTATTTACGACTTTATATTTTCTTTTTTATTAATTTAATTATCTTTCATTTAACTAAGTTGCAAACAAATTTCAAGGGAAGAAATAAATAAAGCATTGAGGGAGATGGAAAGTGGAAGGGTAGTAAGGCCAGGTGAGATACCTACAGAGGTGGAGAAGAATCTAGGCAAAAAAGGTCTTACATGGTTAGTCAAGCTTTTTAATATGATTCTTAAGTCTTCCAAAATGCCGGATGAATGGAGATATAGTTTGTTAATCTCTTTATACAAAAAATAAAAGGGACATCTAAAGTTGTAACAACTATAGAGGTATTAAATTACTTAGTCACACCATGAAGT
Organism: Erythroxylum pedicellare; assembly: GCA_027563575.1. Lineage (NCBI taxonomy): Eukaryota > Viridiplantae > Streptophyta > Magnoliopsida > Malpighiales > Erythroxylaceae > Erythroxylum > Erythroxylum pedicellare. The sequence continues at coordinate 39,007,878 of JAOQMP010000008.1, forward strand.
TATGGGAGAAGGTGATTGAGAAGAGAGTGAGAGAGGAAGCTTCTATCTCAGAAAACTAGTTTGGCTTCATACTGGGAAGGTCCATGACAGAAGCTTTACATCTCCTTAGAAGAGTAATGGAATATTACAGGGAAAAACAACATAACCTACATATGGTTTTCATTGATTTAGAAAATGCATATGATAGGGTATCTAGGATAATCATGTGGAAGTATTTAGAAGCTAAAGGTGTTCTTATGACCTATATACAGGTCATTAGGGATATGTACGTAGGTGTAAAAACTAGAGTAAGGACGATAGGTAGGGAGAGCATTTTCTATCGATATTGGGCTACACTAAGGCTCTTCTTTGAACTCCTTTTTGTTTGTAATAGTGATAGATGAGTTCACTAAGAATATCTAAGGGATTGTGCCTTGGTGTAAGTTGTTTGTTGATGACATTGTTTTAGTAGATGAGACAAAAGAAGGGATCAATGTCAAACTTAAACTGTGGAGAGATGCATTACAACTAGAGGATTTAAATTGAGTAGTACTAAGATTGAGTATGTAGAATGTAACTTTTCAGGCATAGAGTGCATACTAATGTGGAGGTAAATTTTGATTCAGAAGTTATATTACAAAAGGAGTGTTTTAAGTACGTAGGATCTATCATCTAGAGTAATGAAGAGATTAATAAGGACATAGTCCACCATATCAGATCAATGTGGCTTAAATGGATAAGTGCATCAGGGGTTTTATATGATAAGAAAATATCACTTAAACTTAAGGGAAAATTTTATCTTTTAGCAATTACATCAGCCATGCTTTATGGGGCGAACTGTTAGCCTATTAAATAGGTGCATAGTCATAAGCTACTGGTAGCAGAGATAAGGATGCTTCGTTAGATATGGAACCTCACTATAAGAGATAAGGTCAGGAAGATAGTGGTGAGGGACAAATTAAAGATGAATAATATTAATGAAAAATTAAGAGAGATAAGGCTAAGGTGGTTTAGATATGTTAAGAGGAGATACCCAGACGCTTCAATGAGAAAATGCAAAAAGATCATACGTAGAGACTATAAGAGGAGAAAAGGAAGGCCTAAAAAGAATTGGGAGGAGGTGATCAAGAATGATATGACTCGATTAAAACTTATCGAAGACATGACCCGCAATAGAAAACTTTGACGTACTAAGATACAGATAGAGGATCCCTCTTAAAGCAATTCATCTTGGTTTTATATATCTCTTAGATTTAGCACAATCTTTTAAATAAGTATTAATCTTTCTCCTACTTATTTATTTATTTATTTACCATCACCATCACCACCAACACCAACACCATCATCATCATCATGATTATGATTATATGTAACATCCCGTTTCTATACTAAAGGTTAGAAC
>JAOQMP010000008.1:39009358-39019371 GCA_027563575.1 Erythroxylum pedicellare
TAGTAGAAATAAGAGTCAAATGGCAATGAAAATTTTTATAAATGATATTGGGATTTAATGACAAGTGTCATTGAAATTTGGGTTGAAAATTGGAGACAAATGGACTAGCTTTTTAAAAGAACCAATTAGAGACCACAATAAGATGACAAGTGGCAAGTGATAAGTGCCACAACACTTGCCACTCACCACTTACGAATTTTTACCTAACTTAAAGACCATTTTATGGTCTTCACTTGTCCATTTACGATATATACTTCATTTCTTCATCTTCTTCAATTTATTTCATCTTTCTCTCCTTCACTCACGACCATCCCACCTCACCCTTATCATGTTGATTTTTGTCCAACTCTTTCACTTTTTTTCTTCAAGATTCATTGTCTTCTCCATCTTTTTACTAAAAGACCCAACCTATTCCAGCTTAAAAGTTGGTGATTGTATGATGCATGGGAGAAGCTAAGGTTAAGTGTGATTTGAAGACATTGAAGTTAAATAAGTAAGTATAAGCATTGCTCTTCTTCATTTGTTGAATGAAACATATTTTGATGATAGTTAAGAGTTAAATGATCATAAAATGAGGATAGGTACATGCTAAAACGTGAATGAGAAAGGTGCGTAAATTCATGTCTTGCTTTTGTGTTTTGAGAGGTAATAGATTATGGAATGATATAATGTTGGATTAATTGAGTAAATGGTAGTTAAAGTATTCTGGAAATATGTTAGCTGTAACTTTTCCATTAGATATGCATCAATATTTTAGCCATGAATTGATCTGTAGATATCTAAATGAGATGATTTTTGATTTGGATTAAATCAAAGACATATGGCTACATTTTTCATGAAGACATCGAATTCAAATTCTGTCTTTACAAGTTTCAAAATTTGACTTGAAGTTGTGTACTGGGTGTAGTAAATTGATGGGTGAATACATGTGTTTGTGTTCTGTTTTGAGAGTATGAAACCCATGAGTGATGAGTTGTTATGTAGATGTTATGAGTTGTGAATTAAGGGTATACTAAAAGTGAAAGTTATGTTAACCAAGATGTTGAGTTATGCTCTTGAAATGAGATGAATTAAGGTGATAGTTAGAAGTGAAATAAAGGTGGAAATGAAAATGAATATGTGATGAAAGTTGATGATGAATGTATATATATATGTATATGTTCTGTTATTAGTGTTCATGATCAATCATGGACTATAAATTGTTTATGGATAATATTGAGTTGAAATGGAGTTAAAATGAAGGGGAAATGATGAGAAATTTAAATTAGAAATGATAGACCAAGCATAAGATAGTGAATGTAGTAAGTAAAGAGTTAGAAATCTGGAAAATAAGAATACAATTGGATAGGCTTGGGGCAAGAGGCATAACTTTTTCTGTAGAACTTGGATTGAGGTCATTTAAGTATGCTTTCGAAGAGGACTTTGAGTTCTACAACTTCTATAAGACCCCGAGAAGAGATTTTGCTGTTTAGACAAAATTTAACATTTTTATAAGTAACCCGTAAAGGTCAGCTCAGCGAACATGGATGTTCGCCTAACGGACATTCACTGACCATTTGGTCTTAATTAAGGCTTAAATGGAGCTTGAATTGAACCTAGAATGATGCTTTGATTAAGTGATTAAATGTGTGATATGTTGTAATAGCCCAGATCACCTGCTCACAGATATTGTTCGCTTTGAGCCTGGGCCTAGCCAAGCCCTCACAGTTTTGCTTTTCCCGAGGCCTTTCCAAGAGGTCACCCATCCTAGTACTACTCTCACCTAAGCACATTTAACCTCGGAGTTTTGATAGGATTTGGTGCATTAGGCCATAGAAAACACGTCTGTAAGAGAGAGATATATGTACCCTTATAAGACATACTTCGTTCCCCTCTCCAACCTATGTGGGATCTCACACTTTCCACCCCTCTTAGGGCCTAGTCCTCTTTTAGGGTCCAGCATAGCTGGCACAATGGTTTGGGTACCATCTTTGATACTACTTATAACAGCCCAGATCACACGCTTACAGATATTGTCCGCTTTGGGCCTTGCCCCAACCAAGCCCTCACAGTTTTGCTTTTTCCGAGGCCTTCCCAGGAGGTCACCCATCCTAGTACTACTCTCACCCAAGCACATTTAACTTCGGAGTTCTAATGGAATCTGGTGCATTAGGCCATGAAAAATGCATCTATAAGGGAGAGATATCCGTACCCTTATAAGGCATACTTCGTTCTCCTTTCCAACCGATGTGGGATCTCACATATGTTTGAAGTGATAATTGGGGTTATAACTTAGTGAATGAATGGATGATATCAAAGTACCAAAGGCATGAGTATAATGAGAATGAAGATGTTCATATGATTGTAGTTATAATTCAAAGGAGTTGAGTAATATGTATTAAGTAAATGTGAATGAAAATTGGGTATTATGAGAGCATATAATGTTAGAAGAGGAATAACAAGACATTGGGGTATGATATTATAATAACCAAGTGTTCTTGAGGTATAAGTCTTAGAACGTCCGCATCTAGACATTTCCGGATCATGGAAGCTAATGTTAATCTGGAGCATACTGTGAGTCGTCCTAGATGGTCTTACTTTAATAATTGTTCTGTTTAAATTATGTATTGAATGATTATGTGACTGTGATTGTACTGATTCTGAAAATTGAATGTCCAAAGCGTTTGATGCATGAATAATATTGAAAATGCTCATTGAATGTAAATTGGACTGACTAAGTGATACTCAACTTGATTGTTGAATGTCGGACTAAGTTTCGAAGAAAAATGTGAATGTGCATGTGAATGAAATAAGTGATTCTCAACTTAGATGTTGAATGTTGAACCAAAGTCCGATGACATGTGAAAGTGAATGTGTAAAGTGAAATAAAGTGACTGATTGATCTTATGTGATTAATGCATTTCATTACATGGATGCATGACAATATAAAGGTTACTGTGATCAGAGTAACTACCGAAAAAGAGCTTAAAGCTTAGAAAGTGAAAAATAGCTTAAAGCTCATAATGTGATTAAGAGCCAAAGACTCACTATATATAATGAGTCCGGTATCCCCAACTGATATAGGACAGTTATCAATGAGCCCGGTATCCACAATAGATACGGAACAGTTATAGGCACTCAGTCATAACAATTACAAATTGAAAGTAAGTCTCATGAGCACTGTATATGCATCTGATATGTATGATTTAAATAATTGACTGATTTTTTATTATGATATATGTCTTAAGTGAATATGAAATGTATGTGACTCAACATGATGAATTGATGAAGTGATGTGAATTATGTGATTATATGAATTGATGTGTTATGTGATTGAGTAAGTCATCGAGGATGGTCCACTCACTGAATTCGTAAAACTCACCCCAAAATTGTAACATTATTGTTCAGGCTCAGAGGAGTTACCTCATTAGACAAACGAGAGTCTAGCCATTGCATTTGAGTAAAAGATAGAAGTCGGGATCAGTTCGCGTTTGCATGTGCATTTTCTTATTTTTGTATCAAATTGTATATTCCACAATTATTGTATCATGTGTAATTGAATAATTATGTTTATAATAACTTTCCAAATTGGAAATGTTTGTAAATGTGATTGATCAATGAGTGTAGTAACACTTACAATGAAAGTGTTTACGAATAAAGTGGGCCCAATTTGTTTATTAATTTTCCGCATATGCGTGCATTATTTTAAAAAATTTGTAATGAGTTTGATTGACTGACTGTTCTAACATGTCACCCTCGTAGAGTATGCTCTAGAATACTGTCGATATGTTCGGAGATATGCACTATGAAAGTGGGGTGCTATATTATGATGATGATTATTATTATTATTATGATGGCGTGTCTATTCATATGCATTAAAAAAAAGTTTATTTAATTAAGTCTCATCATGCTTACTACATGTACTGTATATTTATTATGTTAAGATTAAAATAATAGGTTTCCCTACTTATCTCACATCTATAGCATCCTCTCTCTCTTTGTAACTATTTCTATTATTACTTTCTATTTAGATTATGATACTATAATTAAAAATTACCTAAAGGATTATGATAGTTACTCATAATGTAGAGTTAAATATGCTAAACCTCCTTTATCGTTTATCACTTTTCTCACCTCCGTTATCAAATGAATATGAAAAGCAAACTAGAGTTAATCTAGGAGGGAGTAAGCTAGAGTCTGCCTACTTATAATTTGCAGGAGCTATTGGTGAAAGAGATTGATGGGTGTCTTACTATGTAAAGTCATCCTTACAGAACGAATTTAAATGATAGGAAAGGGCAATTCTAAGCAATTCCTCCTTGCAAAGCTAGCTGATGTCGTATTTATTGTGTTGTAACATTTCTCTAAAATTATCTTTTTTAATTTGTCATTCACAGCTTATGTTAGGAAGACGTGTGTATTTAGAGAGAGCTCCTATCAGGGAGGACCATCAATGGAACTTATTCCCTTCAAAAGAATGCACAATGTGTTCCGTCCTTTAATACCAATTGAATCCATTCCTGAGCTCTGGCAGAGGACCTAGCAGCTTGATTTTATAAGTTGGTTCCACGGCAGTACCAAAGAGGGAGGGCGGGTGTGGGAATTGCTTTAGGAGAAGAGCCAATGTCCGACTTCCAACCATGCGACTTGTCTAAACGTGCAACTATAGCCAGCTACAAGCGCCTTTTTGAGATATTTGGCGCAAAACCAAATCGAAAGATGGTAAGAAAGGATGGAAGTCCCAGGGTACTCAATTCTATCTACGATATATCCCTCCCTTATTGACACACCGGAAAATCTGAAGATATCACTTGGCATAGTCGTACAGTAAACTAAACGCCAGGCAACAACATTCCAACGTTGTCAAATAATAGGTATTCTTTCCAGTCACCACAAGTGCTCAACTACAGCTTACACCTCCAAGGAAATAGCTGTGGACATCATCAGGTCTCTGGTGCTTAAAGAATACTTTTCCACTGCATGCAGTCTCGTTCCTTTTCGTTTAAAACTTAGATGTTCAAAGTGCTTGCCCTCTCATATCTGGAATGGTAAAGCCAAAGGAACTTTATGGAAGAAAAGAAAAAATTTCTCACGGTAACCTCTATTCCCTGGTGCAAATAACATGACATTGTTACCAACAAACTGCTGATATAAGTATATACATAAATATGATTCCCCCAAAGTTTTGCCTAGATTTGTAATACTATCAAATGATTATTTCAACATTCAAAGACAAGCAAGCTGTCAATGCTTACATCTTGCAAGGCACTTATAAGAAACGTGCATTATAAATTGATTTACCATCAGTCTGCGAAATGAAGATGTTGCACATCAAAAGTATCTGAACAGATAATAATATCAAGTAAACGGCTCTCTCATTGTTTTCAGGGCATGCAACCAATGCGTCAAGCAACTAACTGGTGTCAGTATGAATTTCCAGTGGAGACAGAAAGGCAACCAATGTTGTGTACCAAGCCTATCAAAAGTGGGCCAAGCTGTACACTAGAATCCATGACAGCTGAAGAATAGGGAAGAATTCTGTTATATATATATGACAAGCAGACGCCTTGTTGAACAATCTTTACACATGAATACAGAAAGGAAGTGAAAACATCAGGTTCAGTGCTAATTACCAGAAACACTGTAATTGAAGCAAAAAGGCCCTCTTGGAGGAGGGCTACATGTCCACCAAACTCTTCTTCATCAATCTTTAGTATCATTCCATAATAACCATACACAATCCCAGAGGATATCAAGAGAAAACTGCCAACCAAAACCAATGGTAGAGTGTTAAGAAGAGAAAATGGATGACAAACACTACTTTAGCATAGCACACTAAATGCCACATGAGTGGCCATGTATTCTTAATCTTGTTCGAAGTTCAGTAATGTGAGAATTTGACAAACAAGAGAGGAATATGATGTAAAAAGTCATACTTAGAGTCTGAACAGTGTCCACAAATCAAAATTACCAACTTGCGCCCATAAAAAGACAACAGAAGCAAGAGCCCAGAACTTGACTATCCCATCATCAAGTGCCCTTAATTTCAATTCATCAACTGAAACTACCCCTCGTTGTCATTCAAACAGGAAAAGGTTTAGTTTTGAAAGAAATTTGGGTAGAGAGTTCAGTAGAAGTGATCACCTCAATTATCGTTTCATAGGACTGACCAAAGGACTACAAGATCCACCTTTGAGTCATCCACCAATACACTTCCTTGATCCAATCTGGATACACTAGTTTTTAAGCCATTCAATAACATGTCGCAATTACTTTACTTCATTTACCTCATATGAAGGTTGATAGAACTCTAGTCTTAGAATACTAGAGATTTACTGTATTATTGCAATACAACCGTAACGTATATATCATTACAGTATAGAAGTATGGTGTTTCTCCCTAACCAGAGCAGAATTGCTCCTCAGAAAGTATGAGTATCTTTCTGTCAGAAACTGTTCTCACTTTTCTGCCTGCCTCCTCCCTTCTCTCTCTCCCTTACATAAATCCCCTCCCCAGGTACATTCTGTTATGCCTAACTAATTTGCCACCTCAGCTGATAACTAACTTCCCCCTGGCCCACTGTTCTTTCTTCTGGAATACACCTTCCACACTAACGGTTTATTCCCTTTCCATTGTCCCTCTCATTTGCTAAATCACTCTCTCCCCCCTAAGTTCTATCAAAGGTCCTTCTAGAGGCAATTAAATAAGAGAAATTGGAGGTTCATGTCAGTCATTAGTACAAGATCACAGGCAAGTCACTTAAAGGATCTCATCAGAGAGCCCTCATAATATGTAACTTAGGTAGGAATTTATAGCCTCCAATGTCATCGATTTACTCTCCAAACCAACATACAGATATAAGTTCATCCAACTAGATTGTACTATAACATTATCATCCCATTGTCTGCTACAAATTCCGTGAGGCAAAAAGTCAAACAAGACATATTGCAAAGATGACCTAAAGAAACAAGGAGCATTTGTGGTACCAAAAATTCATGCCCCTTATGGGAACTTTTATAAACACCTTAACAATTATCTTACCCAAAATAAAAAGTGTGGTAAGCTCATCTTTGATATATGTCGGTGGGATATTATGACTAATATTCCTCTCAAGATACTATACAGCTATAACTAGATTATATTGATATATAGATAGGTTGAGTATAGTTAATATAGAATAAGTTCGAAATCCCTTGATTTAAGGGATTAGATTAGATAGCTCTGGATAACTTTCTAGATTTAAACTTCTACTTGTAATAGCCAATATATGGTTGTATACTTTCTATTCAAGATTATTCCCCACTTTGTTCATGGTATCAAAGCCATAGCAGAACACTCGGGAATGATTTCGTTTGGGTTGATAGGAGCCATGTAGGTCAAGTCGGAGGAGATCTCTGCAACTGGCTTGTCTAGCGTGGCTCCACCACATCGAACCCATCCTCTCTCCAGAACAGTGCTCATAACTCCCAAACCAGCATAGTCAGTCATAGACTGAATGGGAATAATTATATACCATGGTCCCACTTGATGCTCATGTTCATAAGAGGGAGAGGGAAAAAAAAAATACTTAAGCACAGTGCCACCTGCTGCGTCCAACCTATCAGACCCAAAATACTAGACTTGGATGGCCGAAAACAACCTTGTTATGAGCTGGTTGATTAACTCTATGACCCTGGAAGTCAGCAAGCAGTTGGTCTTAGCCACATCTGCAAAAGAAATTTGAGAAAACGCCAAACAAACTTATTCGACTCTCAAATATACTGTTGCTTTGTTGTCTTTTGAGAGAGACCAAGCAAGGAGAGAAGACAGTGACTCAATATTACACAGCATTGATGAAGCTATGGCAACAATTGGATCTTTATGATCCTCACCAATGGATGTACAATGAAGATTTGACTTGCAACAGGAGGATTGTGGAACGGGAATGAGTGTATGAGTTTCTATTGGGCTTAAACTTAGTTTATGATGATGTTCGTGGCAGAATCATGGCTACCAGTCCTCTTCCAATAATCATGGGAGCAGTTAATCTTGTTAATGTAAAGAAAGCAGGAGACAATTGATTCATGGGACTCTAAACAACAATAGGGTTCTTGAATCCTCAGTTATGGCTACCAAAGGAACTACTGGACCAGAATCAAAGAAAAAATCAAGTAATCTTTGGTGTGAACACTGTCAAAAAAATGGGCATACTAGAGATAGTTGTTGAAGATCCATGGCAAGCCACCCAATCTGAAAAACAGAACCAAAATAGAGAGCAAAAACTATGTAGTTGCTGGAAATGACAAGGCAAAAGGTGAAAATGTACCGGTGAGCAAGGAGGAGGTCGAGTTACTTAAAAAAATTATCAGCAAGTACGATCTAAAAGTTGAAAGGTTGTATCTATGAGTCATATGGTGAATATAGGTAACGCACGCATTGCCTTGGGTGTTAAAACCCCAAATCGTAGTATTTGGATTGTTGATTTAGGAGCAAATGACCATATGACCTGTGATAAATCTTTATTTGTTGATATTCTATCTCGTCAAGGTCATAGAACGGTCAAGGTAGTAAATGGACAGGTTCTTAAGGTTGAAGGAATAGGAACTGTTATAATAGCTGATAAACTTGTCTTAATTGGTATCCTTTATGTACCTGGTCTGGACTGCAACCTGCTGTCTGTGAAGAAACTTACTAAAGAGCATAATTGCACAGCTAACTTTTACTCTAATGGGTGTATTTTCCAGGATTTGGAGTCGGGGAAGAGGATTGTCAGTGCTACGGAGTTTGATGGATTATATTATATTGGCAGCTCGAATGGGAGTAAAGCAAATGCCACTTTGTCATCCAACATTAAAATTGCACTTTGGCACTATAGATTAGGCCACCCTAGTTTATCTTACATGAAACAATTATATCCAACTTTTTTCAATAATAAGGATTCATCTTTTCAGTGTGAATTTTGCCAACTCTCAAAGCACACACGAAATTCCTACTTATCTCGTGCTTATGAACCCACTAAACCTTTTTCTATCATACATAGTGATGTCTGGGGGCCATCAAGGTGTTAGAACTCTAGCTGAATATACTAGAGTTTGCTATATTGACATTGATAATAACAGCAGTATAAAGCTATTACAAGGTGATTCACTATGAAAACCTTCTAACCAAAGCTGAATAAGCTCCTCAGGGAGAATAGAATCTCTCTGTCACAATATTCTCACTTCTTACTTCTTTTGCCCAATACCTTTTCTCTCTCTACCCCCTTACTTAGCTACCAACCCGTACATTCTGTCATTCCCCAACCGTGTACCCACACTCCTAACTAACTTGTGCATCATTGCCCGCATTGCCCACGGCCCCCTCTCTCTTTCTTCTTGAGTATTCTCTCCATATCCTAGGTTTGTTGGTAATGATCCTAACATTGCCCCCTTCTTGAAGAGCAACCTTGAAATGAGGAAATTGACTCCGAATAACAAAGTCATCTTCCCATGTAGCATTCTCCATCAGTTTTCCCTTCCAATGAATCAACCATTGAGTAGTTGACTGTCCATCCTTAGAAATCACCCTGCTGGCCAGTGCAGATTCTGGTTCTACCTCCTCCTCAAGCTCCACTTCCATTCGTTCAGGTAAAGCCTCCTCAACCGTGTAGTGTCCCACAGCTTTTTTAACCTGAGACATGAAAAACTGGGTGAACCCGAGAATGCAATGGAAGCTTAAGTTTATAAACAACAGGCCCCCAACTTCTCCACAATTTGGAAAGGACCAAAATATCTGGCCGCTAATTTCTGGTTGATTCGTCGGGCCACCGTGAGTTGCTTGTGAGGGTGGAGCTTAAGAAAAACCCATTCTCCCACTTGGAAAGATACTGGTTGTCTCTTTCTATCAGCATACTTCCTCATCTGTTCTTAAGATCTATGAAGATTGTATTTGAGCTGGGTCAAAGCTTCATCTCTATCCACCAACTCCCTAGCCACTACATCCACCTTAGTTTCGCCTTGCACAAACCGAACCAATGTAGGAGGTTTTCGGCCATACACTAATTCAAAAGGGGTTGA
>JAOQMP010000008.1:39034243-39047791 GCA_027563575.1 Erythroxylum pedicellare
AGTATGGAATTTTTGGACCTCTGGATCGAGAGTTATGGTCCTTAAAAAGGGAAGTGCTTAGGAGTATAAAGATGTATCATCTGCAAAGATGCATCGTCTGTAATGACGTCATATCGTCTATGATGACATCATTCGTCTTAAGAGATGTATTGTCTGTAAAGACGCTTCGTCTTAAGTGATGTATCGTCTGCAATGACGTCATATTGTTTGTGATGACGTCATTCGTCTTAAAAGATGTATCGTCTGTAATGACGCCATATCATCTGTGTTGACATCATTCGTCTTAAAAGATATATCGTTTGTAATGATGTCATATCGTTTGCGATGACATCCTTCGTCTTAAGGGACAAATCTTTTGTAAAGATGCTTCGTCTTAAGAGAGGTATTGTCTGTAATGACGTCATATCATCTGTGATGACGTCATTTATCTTAATTTGACTTTGATTCGTTTTAAGTTGACCATTTTGGTTTCGTCTATCATTTTGCTTCATCTGCTTTCTATTTCATCTGCCTTTTTTGTTTCGTCTGCTTTCTGTATTTTTTGCCCCTTTTGCTTCGTCTACTTTCTGTTTCATCTACTTTCTGCTTCGTCTGCTTTCTATTTCGTCTACCCTTTTGCTTTGTCTACTTTCTGTTTCGTCTGCTTCTTGCTTCGTTTGCTTCTTGCTTCGTCTGCTTCATGTTTCGTCTGCTTTCTGAACTTCTTCTTTTGTACACTATTCATTTGATGCTATTGTCTACTCCATTTTTTATCCTTTAGACGATTGAATTTGTCTTCAAGTCTTCATGAAAGTTGTAGATCTTAAAGCCCTCTTTCTGATAATGTAAAGATCACTTTGTTTAGATACCTGTAGGGAGAGTTATGCTAATTGGCCTAAGATAAGTTCAATATGATTGAGGTCAAAACCCTGTTTGATTCTTTCAACCATAACTTCGTTATCCGACCTCCAAATGAGATGAACCTCGTATCTAAATAAACTAGAGGCATAAAGCTATCAAATGATCTGAAAGAATAGAATTTTAACCTAGCCTCTAAGATGCTCAATATCTGGATGGAAGTTGAGTATAGAATGTTTGCTTCAGTATAAGAAAGATTTGAAAGATAGGGCCTGACACTATGGTATTAGAAATGAGGATTAACCGAGGATGACCAATGAGGGTTAAATGGGAATAACCTTGCATGGTAACACATAAGCACATGTCTTATAATAAGAAATGTTGGGCTCTGGAATCGGGGTCCAACATAGCTATGGTATCAGAGCAAGAAGACGAATCGATGATGGTTAAGGAGACTTCATCGGAATAAGTTCAGTTATTATGATTTCGCAAGAGTTGGGTTCTAGAACGGTGCCCTACATTTATGTTATCTGAGAAAGAATTGGGTTTTAGAAACAGGATCCAACACTGATGACGGGTTGGTGCTGTCTGCCTGAGCTGCGACGGATGGTGAGATGGTGTGGTCTGCCTGAGCTGTGACAGCGACAACATGCTGTAATGTACCGAGCAGTGGCATCTTCGGGTGTGGAGGAAGGTTGAACTGTTGAAGACGAAGACGGTGGCGTCTTCAACTGATGCCAAGGGAGGAGTCGAGGTCTAAGGAGGATGAGGAAAGGAGGAGACAGTGACGATAAGACTGCGAAGATGAGAGTGAGAGGCTAAGAAGACGGCGAGAGTGAGTAAGAGTCGAGAGAGATAGGCAGAGTTAGCGGGTGGGGGGTAGTTTTAAGGTTAAATTTTAAAAATTTGCAATTGAGTCCTTCAACTTTTCGATACTCACAATACCGGACAAAATTTTGGGCACCGGCTAGTACTGAATGTTAAACATTGGTACTTATCGGTATTTACGGTCTGTATCGATGTCAAGAGTACCGTTTCATTTTTCGACCAGTAAGGAACGATACTCACAACCGTGGTCATACGTTATTTTACTTGTTGTGACGAAAACTTTTGTCAATAAAAATTCAATTAGTTAATGCCTACTTAATATTGTGACAACAACCAAACTATAACTTTGGTAACTAATATTCATAATTTAATGAGAATGCTTTTGTGACTAAGTATCACTTCATCGTAGATATGAGGTTTTTTACAACAAAACAATTGATTGAAACTATTGTTTAGATTAACTATGATGGTTTAATATTTTTGTCATTAATACGACGGTAATTGTGACAATTTAGTATCTTTTACAATTAAATTGTCACTACTGATACATTAATAGTGTCAAATTTTCATTTATCACTAAGTTCTATTACTAAAATCACATACAATTTGGCACTATAGTAATTTTGACAGGAATGAATTGTAATTGTGACAAGACATATATTGGTAACTAATAGTTTCTATTTGTTGTGACAAAACATAGTTTGGTCACCAATATTGTTCTTGTTGTGATGAAACAGTTTATTGTCACATGATATTTTACTTTTTGTAATGAAAACTTCTGTTAATGAAAATTTAATTAGTTCGCGTCTACTTAATATTGTCATAACAACTGAACTATCACTATGGTCACTACTATTTGTAATTTTGTGACAAGAAAATTTGCTATCACTTGATCATCAACTTTTTGTTACAAAAGTTATTGTGAATATAAATATAACATATTAATGATAACCATTTCTTGTTATAATAACATATTAAATTTAACCATTATAAAGATTAATTTTGTCATTATTGTAAAATTTTTGGGATTTGAAACTACTTGTCATGAATTTTTCTTTAATATTTTTATTCGTAAATAAATTTAAATATTTTCTTATAAAATATTGAAACTACATATATTGATAATTCAAAAGTAATATTTTACATATCAATAGATATTTTCTAAATAAAACTTTGAAATAGATATTTATTTAAAATTTTCTATAAAACTTTTTGAATAAAATCAATTATTTTTATTAGAATAATAAAATCAAAACTTTTGTAACTGTCCTGCTAACATAATAGTTTCTGATAGAAAATAAATTACTCTCTTGCTGATACTCTTTAAGCAAAATTTTCATTAATCATTTACATGCCATGTCTCACTTTCTTACAAGACTCAATACAACCTTTGATCCTAACTAAATGCTCTTTTAATCTTATGATTTTCACACCTTTCAAATGGTTATTATAATACAAACAAATGGTGTGGTTCTTCATTTCATGAAACAATCTAGCATAAGCCTAAGCTAGATCATCGAATCATCGTAAAATGACTGAATTATTAGGAGTACTAAAACTTCCTTCTATTTATCTATAAAAAAATGAAGACATATGTCAAAAATAAAAAATATTACATATGAGATTAAATTTACTCAAGACATATTGAGCATAGCTAATAAATATAAATCTTTTCATTTACATATTTATTAACTTATAACGAGATTACTGCACCTAATAAATGAAGCAACATTATGATATTTTGAAACCTTGTGATACATGTTAATTGGTTTTGAAACAAAATATAACACATGGATCTAACTTGTTTTTCCTTTGTACATTGTTAACCTATTAATCATATTGTATATGAAAACTCAAATCACTAAAATTATATATTTACACATAATTATTTTCTCTAATTTGGATAATTAAATATAGCAAGTGACATATGTGATGAATTGTAAATGTTGTATATATGAAACTACATAAAATTGTCCAATTTTACTTTTTCAAAAAATAAGAGCATTAATAAACCTAATTAATTAACACCTAATTAAGCATTCAAAATCCAATACAATCCAATTCTATAATAAGACTAGAATATCAAATACAAATCAGGATTCATTCATCCAATTAAATGCTATAATAAATTTAGGTGTACTTTTAGAAATTCATGTAAATAAGATTCAATCATTCAATCGAATGTTATAATAAAGTTTGATGTGATATTAAAAGTTCATGCAAATTACATTCAATCATTTTGAATGCTATAATACAATTAGGTGCAATATGATAATATTAGAAATTCTATAACCTATTCTAAACAAGGCAAAACTCACTCCATCATATATTAAAGTTAATAGGGTAATTTACATGCTATAATAAAATCACTAGAGCTCAGGACCATTGGAGTTGGAGACTGGAGAGTGGTTAGTGTAGCACTAGAGACTAGCAGTGGTGAGTGGACTAATGGCAAACTGTGGCTTGCAAGTGAGTGATGAGAAGTTTATGTTTTTATGTCTTTATGATGAGAAGTTTGTGTCTTTGTGACGGGGAGCTGCTGTGTGGGTGGATGGCGAGAGATGATGATGGTGAGCAAGTGAGTGTACTATTGGAGCTAGACTACTGGAGTGAGTAAGATAATGAGAAATTGTAGGAGCTGGAGCGACAATGTTAGTTAGAGAGAAAAGTGAGAGGAGCAACAACTTGATAGGGTTAGGTAGTTTATTTTACTGAAGGTATTTTTTAATTTAGTCCTATTTTTCTGATTTTATATTGGGTTCAATTTTTAGAGTAATAGTATTTGTACTAGTACGTTACCAATCAATATGATACAATATTATCAAATCTAGTTTCAAAGCATACAAAATGAACCTCAACATTTTCAAAACGTTTGAAATGAACCCTAAGTAGACAAAAAAACTAATTAAGGTTAAATATTCATCTATTAAATGTCACATCATCTCCGAAGTAGTATATACTTATTACTTTTTAATCAATAAATAGGACCTACTGCCATGTGTATGCCATATGGCAATGTGAGATCTATTTTTATCAATTGTTTATGACTATTTTTTAATGAATACTAGTCCAACATACCTAAACATTTGCCTCAATTTCCTTCTAGATATGGTTATGAGTGATGATTTCTTTATAGGTTGGGAAGCTAGTCACTAGAGATTAATTCTCTAGTCATTTGACACCAAATTTGGGTTGTCCTTGACTTGTTAACAATGCCACGACAGATGCAACGGTATATAAGATTAACCAATAACGATATGTATTTTTGGAAAATTGTTAAGTTATTTAATTAAGAGGGTATTTAGTTGTACCAATTGTGATAACTGTTAATACTTTGATTAATGGCATATAGGAGAGTTAATAGTGCATTTGATTTCGCTGGTGAGATGTATGTAATGAAAAGGTTTGAAGGGTAATATTGTTATTTATATTATCCTGATTAATGAATTTTGCAATGTTAAAAATATCAATAGGGAGATGGAAATCGTCAACCAAATGTTAAGTGGTGGATACATTCCAGATGCAATTATGAAGTATACTTTAATGTCTAGTTTTAATTGAACTAAAAAGGTACTTGTGGCTGTCGATCCTTTCCAACTAAGCTCTCCCTCTTTTTTTTTAGTAAATCCACTAGTGGAATAAAAGGTTGTTTTGCAGTTATTGCTACCATAATTGAAGCAATAACATTAATAAACATATAAGAAATTGATAGTGTCATAGAGTTAATTAATTGTAAAATAAGAAAACATCTAGAATATCTCAAGTTATTTGGGTCTCCATATGGGATTGTCTTGAGAAATAGAATGTTAACCCTGTGAATTTCTATCCATTGAAACACTAACTATTACACCTAGCTGTAACAACCCTAATCTTGGATCATGAACGACGTTAAAGGAGTAGTAAATTCAAGATTTACTGGATCCTTAGCAAGCCTAAAATGTCGCCAAATCCTTATATCTCTAATAAAGATGAGATTTTAAAATGATCAAACTCATAATTATAACAATCAAACAGTTCTAACAATTACAATCCTTATTGTGATACAACGTTGAGATAATTAATACAAGGAAAATACAATCTATTCAAGACTACTGTGGCTCTAGAGTGAAAGGTCACCAATAAACATACATTGAATTGCTAGAAAGGAAGAAGACCGACGAAGTACCCTGTTAGAAGAGATCAAAAAAGAAGATCCTAAAAATAGTTGAGGGCAGTCAAACCTCATTGAGTGAATTAATACTATAGTTATGTTATATACTCTTAACGATTTCAAATGATACATATATGTATATATTTATAATTTATTACATCCATAGCTGCAATTTCATAACATAATATTTTTTTTCATAAACATGCATATGCATTTCCTATATCAATATCATGTCACATAATTATCACAATCACAAATCACAAATAATAGTAGAGGACTGACAAAGGACCCTATGACATGCCCCTTACCTATAAACTGGAGCCATAGAGGCTCTCTTGTTCCATACAGGTCACTTGGCCCAAATGTAGTGGAATGTCATCATAGAGACACACTCAATTGAACTACCACAGCCTTGCTATGACATGATTGTCATCCAAGAGCAAAATCGATCAAATTGCCCCAATAGTGTCATATCTCAATCAATGGATCAAATATTAACCCAAATCTACACCCGACGAATTGATTCATTGTTCACATAGCCTGGTGACACCCATCAGGTAGCTCATACCATAACAATCCTTCACATCATCATATATCAAGACAAGCATAACATCGCACAATAAAAAAAAAGTGTCAATACATATGTATGAGTATAATGTGTGTATATGATAATGGTGGTGATTTCCATGATGAATATAATAATGAATTCTGATGCATGGTCATAACCATAAATATTAACTTACAGGTAGAATGTGCTCCTTCGAGCCAAACCTAATGTCTTGAAGTGGAGGGTTTTGCTTCTGATTGATCTATAGAAAGAAAAATAGGAATGATCATTAGGATTTAAAACCTAAAACAATTTTAGATACCTCAAGAATAAGACCATGACTCAATACTAAGGAGCTCTATTTTCTATTTAAAAATGGTGATGTCACATTTTTACGAGGAGCCTATTGAAAATTAGGTAGAGTTTCCCTGTAAAACGAACATCCCTCTTCTAAAAGAAGGGTCATTCCTACAATGAAAATACACTTCCATATCCACTAGTACCAAATCTTAATTTGGGCTCCAAACAACATGTCCATGCCCAATTGAGTTCACATTTACATCACAAAATTTATAATAAATCCAATTAATAATTCAGGTATACCAATTTCTAACCCTAACACCCTCATCTACACTCAATATATCTAGATAGTCTCAATTCAAATCAACAACGACTCAATTTTATCAATTTCATGCATTTCTATAAGAACATAACCATTTCCAAATTTTTATCTCACAAACTATGAAGAATTTCAATATATTTCTTTTATAAAAATTATTCTACATAATATTTGGGAAATTTTAAAATTATATTTAGCCATTTTTTGGGTTGTTTGAAAAATCACCATGTCACTGAAGCGTGGGATACACGTGCTGCCGTCAGAGAGGCGGTGATCTTCACCACTTACCCAAAAATGATGATCTTATTTCCAAAAACCCAATGGCATAAGTCTTGCATCGAAACTCCTCTTGGTTTGCGAGAATCGAAGGATTGAAGCTCAAAGGTAACCTATTTTTGTTCACCAATAAAATGAGTCAATTAGTGTTGAGTTCCACTCCTTCCTACATTTTTAGGGCTGTTAGACATGATAGTGGTGTTAGTTTATTTAAAAAATGACTACAAATAAGAGATCGGTGACTTACCTAAATGAATCAAAATTTCCAATCGTGATTCCTCCAAATCTAGGTCGTTTTTGATGAAATAAATTTAGGGGTTTAGTAGATCATCCAGAGAGCTTTTTGTCGAGCCCTAGATCACTTAAAATGGTGATAGAACGGTGAAGGTATAAGTGTCGGAAGTTGGGAGTTAATAGTAGTTTATAGAGAAAAGAGTTTAAGAGAGAAATGAACTTAAGTTTTCTTAAGCTCAACTTATACTTTTATAGGCTTTTCTCCTTATTAGGCTATTATGAGTAATTTAACAAAAATTTATGTCATTACACTAGCTTCTCATGTTCATCATCAGCACCCTCAGTAGCTCAACTCTAGTTTTGGCCATGGTCATAAGTTGGAGATCACTTAACTATTGAACCACCTCTTATGTAAAAATTGTTAACCAAAGGAAAATTTCTCTGTAGAGAATAAGCCAATAAACCACATCAAGCTTAAATACCTCATAACAGCAACATTAGTAAGCTTAATATGGGCATCACATAGTATATAATTAGAATACTTAAAAATAATTTAAAATATTTCATAAAAATGGACCTCCACACTATCATGTGGCATACATGTGCCACTTAACGAATGAAAACTTAACCCTGTTTAATTTTCAATCTACTTAGGGTGTATTTTGAAAGTTTTGAAAATGTTAAAGCTTATTTTGTGCACTCTAAAACATTAAAATTCATCCTGCATTTTACTGAAAATATTATGGTGTAAAAATGCGTTTTTAGCCTATTATTTAACTATTACACAACCTCTTCCATCATATTATACTATCTTTTCATATATTTTTTGCTCAAAACAAAGTATTAGAGTTCTTAAGTTTCAATATAATGTCGTTTTAAAATTAATATTGAATGAAAATTAGTGAAATATGACAAAAGGACATGGATTGCTATACAATATTATAAAGAGGTAAATGATAATTTTCAAATTACAAAAAATAAAATAAAAAAGGTCAAATAAGATGGAGTATAGTGTAATTAACCTTTGATAAAATGGGTTAAGAAAGTAATTTGATAAAATAATAAAACTCAATCAAAATCCAAGTGGCCTAACTCAGACGAGTTTTTAAAATGTCTAAAATTATAATTTGGACTAAGAATGAAACTTACCAAACTTGTATTTCCCTTTAATCCAAATCACATTAAAACCCATATGCCCTAAATATAATATTTTACGAAATGGTATTTAAAGGGTTAGTTAAGTTCGTTTTAAATAGTTAGGTTTTTAGAAGTTAGTCCATTGTCCATTTTAAATAAAATAAGATTATTTAGTATAGTTTTATATGCATCTTTGAAAAAATCCTCTATTAATAGAATTTTTATTCAAATCCAATCTTAATATAACTCGACCTTTTTAGTCTTTTGAATTCATTTTCTTCTAAAAATCGATTGATCTATTGAATATGCACACATATTGAATCAATTATAATAGGTAATTAAAAATAGAGTAAATCCAAAAATTTGATCCTACCTGAACAATATCACTATATTTATTCATCTTAGTTTAACAAATAAATTAAATCAAACAAAAGAGACAATTAATTCACCAAATTAATGAAAACAATGCAAATAAACTAAAGAAGAAAAATAAATAAAGCAAATATTAGGGTTCACTTATATGGAGTTATAATTAGCAAACAAGATTAATTATGTAAATTGAAATAACAATTAACTTAAAGTATTTATGCATTCCTTAAAAATATAGATTTATCTAATTAAGTAACCACCACCTCTCGATGTGCAATTTAATATAATCATATTCATTATGCATAGTTAATCTATTTGATTATCATAATAACCTCAGATGCTTTCTTTCTCTAGCACTAAAGCATTTATTCTCCTAAAATATACAGTAGAGAATTTCAAAGACACCTCATTCTATCAAAGACACCTCATTCTAGTATGACAATTGGAACAATCATTCCTAAACAAAATTTCAAGCTTTAATATGTTGAATTCCAACATTCCAAAACAATTCGTAGCAGATATTATTCAAGGAAACTCAAGGTAATGACTTATAGTGAATTACAGAGGAATTCCAACAAATAAGGAAACATTCCAGGTTACAACCCCAACTTATAAGAAGAAGAAGTTATAGTTTATCTAACATGGTCCTCTAGATCCTTTACCATTTAATCATGTTTGGAAATTTTCACAACCCATCACTAATTAAATACTTAGTCTAGACTTTACTTTAGGCCTCGTTTATGTTATGGTTAACAATTAAGTAAAGACTCGACATCAAAGACCCTATCAATAGCTCTACCTAATGCTCTCTTTGTAATTAGGAAATTGAGATTATCAACCACCTCTTATTCAGTTGTGAATGCTCAATATGGCTTTAGCACAAACTTTAGAATTTTTGTTTATTTATGTGATAAACAAGTTTAGATTTAAATAGTCAAATATGTTACCACAAAATGTTTCCAAACCAAAGATAATCTAAATATTTTTAGACTTGCTTTGAGTTGCATCATTTATGCCTTAGAGAGGGAAGAAAACAAAAACATTTCAAAAATGAGATTAGGATAATCAAGACTTGTGCAATCATACATTATCGTGGATTAAAGAAATCCTTATTACGAAGAGCATCACAAATCTAAGTGCTAACACAAATTTGAGATTTAACCTTCAACAAAATGTCAAATTCCTTTGATTAACTTCATTTTCGATCAAGCAGCTTTATAATCTAGCAGTACATATCTACAAAAGCGTTATGGTTCTGACCATGATAGTAATGACTTGAGAATTGGCCCCTTCCAAATTCAAATCAAGCTATGGTGAGAGGATCATCTCCTTTATTACTCTTTGAGACATGATAGAGTATGGCTAGTTCTCAACAAGAATGAAGCATTGGTAAGTAATTGCATTGTAAGAAATATTAGGTCAATATGCCTACAAATTTATCCTAGGCCTAAGACTTGTTTACTTTTAAACTTGTATAGGTTATGTAGCTCTAAAAAAGCCCCATTTACATTCTCTTCCTTGAGCCTTGATTTAGTTCCTTGTATTCTTTTGGTCCTTTATTCAATTTATTTTCATTTTTGAAAATAATATAATATATATATTAAAAATAAATTGAGGTTTTCAAGTAAAATCTAGTTAAATTGTTTCTAGAATCTAATTTAAAATAATAAGAGTCGGCTGATAAAAAACTCTTAGTTTTTAAAATTGATTTATCAAATTATTTTAGTTCTTGATTTGGATTAGAGCATTAAAATTTTTATATAATTTTCATTAGTTTTCTGATATCTCTATTATTTATGTTTTAATTAAATTTCTTGTGTCTCATGGGGTCAAGTTTGAATTATGTGACTTATTTGACAAGGTATTATATCCAAATAACATATTTTATAGACTTTTTAAACATTAGCAAAATATAAGTAGTATTTCTGGGAAATAATGTGTTGGAGATTACGTAAGAGAAAGGCCCAATATTCGTTGTTCCTTATTAGATATAGAATTAATCATTTTTCCTATTATTACATAATAACTAAAGAAGAGAGCTCACTAAATAGTAAATAGATCGTAGTCCCTCATAATTTTGTGATGAGTAGAGTAGAGATAATGACCGACGCTCTTTTTTAACTTATCATTAAAGGGGAGGTGTATGCTGCTCCCATTTTGCTATTTCAATGCTGTTTCAACTTATCTCATCCACATATTTATGTAGGTCCCACATAAATGTGTGAATAAGATGACTTAGAATAGCAAAAGTGAAACAGGTGATCTGATCCCATCATTAGGGATTGAGTGCTGCAACTTTATAAAACATTGAGATAGTTTATCAAGAAAAGCATATATTTTAACTTTCTTAGACCTTTTTTCCCCTTGATTTCATAGATTGAGACTGTTTGCATAAGCATTAAGGCAACATATTTCCTTTGTAAAATAAGCACACGACATAACTGTTAAGAAACTAGTTGTGATCAAATTACGGGAGCAGCTGAAAAATCAAATTTAATGATTTCTGATCGGATCCCGATAATTGAATAAATTTTGAAAAAACTAAAGTCAAAATTTTTCAATGTGTCAACTATAAGCTGTTCACATGTCAAGCCTCTAACATTATCCACAGAGCAGCCACTTAATTATTTGAGAGGAATTAGAAAGACTACTAGCTCCCTTATTTCTATTTATAGAAAAAGCATCAAAGTTTTTATTCTCTATTAAAATTAAATTCATTAATTATAATTAAAGTCTAACTCTAATTATAATTAATTTAATTATAATAAAAGCAAATATTTTATATTTGATCTCTAAAATTTCTCTAACTTTATAATTAAGTTCAACGTTATTGAAATTGAATTTTCTCTCTCAAACTGCTCTTTATGTGTGACCCATTAGGTTTCTAATATATTGACAATGATCATAAATTACAATTAAAATTTATAATTAGAATTAGATAAATTAAAACTTCTTTTAATTTATCTTTACTTATCTAATGAAATAATTTGTAATTATAAATCAAGATTAACATTTAGCAATAAATCATGATTACTCAAATATCAGGAATGTTAAAGTGATTTGGGTTAAACTGTTCATGCCTAGTGATGATGTATAATTTAATCATTTCATCATCTATTACTCCAATTACACAGAGTATGGATATAATGTCTACTTTTTGTATCCAATCATGTTCGTTCTTGCTAATTAGTAATTGAATTATAATTGATATTTGAAAATATAATGTCTACTTTTTGTATCCAACCATGTTTGTTCTTGCTAATTAGTAATTGAATTATAATTGATATTTGAAAATACATTTCAAATGTCAATTCAATCTAGCCAGAGAATTTCTTAAATCATTACTAATCAATAACATTAGAACATCCTCTATAATTACTTTAGAATAACAATTCTTTATTTACTTATTCAACTATCTCTATGTGGCTTATACTCCATCTAAGTACTATCGATTGAATTGTACTAAATAGGACAGTTTATGATGAGATCATAATTATGAGATTCAATTTGTATTTATATATTATTCTCAAACGTTCCTAGTTGTAGTTTTATCAGCACATGATATTAATGAAACGGTAAAACTAGTACACGTTATGTTTCTTTCTTATAAAGAAAGTAATTAATCTCATAAATTAAATTATTATGATACTTAAACTAATGTATTGGTGCTTATCAGAGAATAAATTTAATGAACTGACTTGATTATGAAGATCCTAAATATAATATTACTTATGTGTTTGTAGATTTTCTCATAATGATGGATGTATAATTGATGTTTAGACTTAAGATATAACATCCCTTTACCCAAGTTAAGGCTAAAATAACAAATGTGAGAGATTACTGAGAAATTAGGAAACACATTTCATGCTCATGCATTACATGATATGCACATACATGTAAATATTGAATCTTTGCACATAAAATTAACTGTACATGCATTCATTGACAATTTCTGGGTATAATTGTTTATATATGTGAGTATATTGAGAAATGTGGTTTTATGGGTTGAAAAATTGATTTGGAGAGTGTATTTGCTGATTTAGAATTTTTGAAAATTTTGAAGAAATTTTTGGAAATTGTTGGATATTTTATCTAGGAAAAATTGCTAAGTAGCAAATCAATTGTTAAATGGTAGTAGAAATTACTGTCCAATGGCAATGAAAATTTTGATAAATGACTTTAAGATTTATTGACAAGTGCTATTAAAAAAATTGGGGGACAATTGGAGTAGAAATTGAAGTTGATGGGACTAGTTAAATGAAAGAAATCAATCTAATGCTTTAGAAATGGGACATGTGGTAGGTGACAAGTGTCACTTGCCAAGCCATGTCTTAAAGCCCACTACTCTTTTAATTTTAAATGCCCT
This sequence comes from Erythroxylum pedicellare, assembly GCA_027563575.1. Lineage (NCBI taxonomy): Eukaryota > Viridiplantae > Streptophyta > Magnoliopsida > Malpighiales > Erythroxylaceae > Erythroxylum > Erythroxylum pedicellare. The sequence goes on from JAOQMP010000008.1 coordinate 39,047,607, forward strand.
TTTGTTGCTCTGCCACGATGCTTCTCTCTTAAAAAGCTATTAGAGTTTTATTTTGGGCTCTTCTTCATTTTTGTAGCCTCTCTACCTCTTCTTCATAAGTTTTGATTCTTCAAATCTCCATTCATGTTAAACCCAACCCTATCATCTTTCATGCTACTCTTTCACCTTGCTTTCTCTTTCATTCT
>JAOQMP010000008.1:39053482-39064622 GCA_027563575.1 Erythroxylum pedicellare
ACAAAATATAATAATTAAATATAAATAAATAAATATGTATGTATAAATAAAAATATAAAAATAAGTAATTAAAAAAGTTCATTACAAAAAAGACAAGTTCATGAACGACAACCAAGAAATTGTGATTATCAAGTTGCATGCACCAAGCACAATGACCTTATAACATGATCGATAAGTCAATTATGCCATATTTTCATTGCTTTAACCCCATTTTACTGTTAGGACTCCTAACACAAAGAACTGATGTCTATTTTTCATTATCAATTTGGTTTTTTTTGAAGCAAAGACCAATTAATTGGCACACATTTAAATAAGTGCAACTTCTATTATAAACACTTAGTTCAAATTAGTATTTGATGTTTGCATCTTTATAACAATCCCATCTTCAACTCCTAAAATTCAAATCTCTTATTCTGTTAATTCTTCAAAAGAGATTCATTTCTCAAATAGGTTTGGAAAAGATATAAAATGTTTTACAAGTAATTTAGAGTGAAATATATGCATGAATACACTGATTTAAGTCTTTTCTTCTTCCCTAGTGATTTTGCTTGCACCATTGACTCACTATTTCACCATCTATTTCTTTTCTAAAAGAATTTTTTTAAATTAATGAATGTGGCCAACTTATTAGAAGAAAACAACGAGTGCATTACCCGATCATAATAGGAGACATTGTCATGCAAATATGTACTATGTTACAGAACAAGCAACACCACATATCTAATAATACAATGATACTAGTCGAGTCTAATTTCTCGAAACAAAATTGCCCATTTTAATTACGTGATTTATAATACAACCGTGTGCAATAATAATTAGATATAATAAGAGAGCAGATAAGTGTTAGTTTATGCTCTATAACCAATTATTTCGGTTGTAGTTTATTAACAATTATTTAAAGGCATTATTTATCTTATACATGCTTAGATGTATTTGATAAAGTCTATGGGATAATTATACATTGCTAATGAAATTATAATGAGATTTTAATTTTAAGATTCATAGTGTATTTATGCATCATCCCTAAATTGTTTCTAGTCATTATTCTATTAAAATTAGACATGAATAGAATGCAAAAAGACTAGCACACTTTATATTTTTCCTTATGAAAGAAGCAATCAATCTCATTGGCTAAAGTATTAATATTCTTAAACAAAAGTGTAGGTATTTGTTAGAGAACAAGTTCACTGAATAAACCTGACATGAGAAATCTATTTGAAATATTACTTGTATGTCTATTGAATTCTCATTGTGATGATTGTATAAGTGATCTTTTAACTTAAAGTCACCAAAGTTATCTTGTATAGGAATTGTTATATTTTGATTCTATTTATGACCTATTTAATCATAGGTCAGTCAATCAGTAGTCATTGGATTTAGCATGAACTATATGGAGGTAGTTGTGCGATTAAGATAAGACTCATGACCCTAAAGTAATTAGGGAGAATATTTTGTTGTTCTCAATTAGTATTGATTTGAAAATTCCTTGGCCAAAGTAGAAAGATGCTTTGTAAATAGTTTACGAATATTATTAATTAAATCAATAGCTAATGACGGAGAACTAATATGATTGGACTCAAAATAAAGTAGACATTAATTTCATGCTTTATGTCTAATCGAAACATTGGTTGATGATAGGATTAAATTATATGAAAAATCATGCACGAAAAGGTTATCAAAATTACTTTGATATTCTAAAATATTTCGGTGGTTATGATGCGTTGCTAGATGCCAATTGTGATCTATGACTATAATTTGTTTAATTGAAGAATTAGAGATAAATTAAAAGGAGTTTTAATTTATCTAATTCTAATTCTAATTTATAATCATTGCCAACGTGTTTGGGAACCTAATGGGTCTCACATAAAGAATAAAGTTGCTGAAAGCGAAGATATTTTAATCAAGTTGGACTTGATTTTAAAGTTTAAGAAATTTTATCATTAAATATGAGATATTTAGTAAATGAGGATCAATATGAGATATTGGATCTTATTTGGGCATAAGTTGTATTTAATTAGAATTATTTGTAATTCTAATTAAAGTTTAATTGAAATTAGAATTTAATTTCAATTAAATTACTAAAACTTCCAAAACTTATTATAAATTGACTTAAACTCTATGGAGCCAGCACTTCTTGCTTAATCCTCTCCCTAAGAGTTACAGAGTTCTCTCAACCTATTCTGTGAATACCGTTAAAGGTCGGACACTTGTGTGGCTACGGTGGTTGAGACGAATCAGTTTCGAGAACAGTTCGAGGGATACGACAAGACATTAAGCTTCGAAATAAAGTACGAATTAAGTTTCAGCTTTATTATAATTTATGTTAATCATTTTATATAATTAAATTGATCTTGATTTTTGGGAAATCAAAAGTCATTAAAAAGTTTTGTGATTATTTCGCTGCGGTTAAAATCAGATCCCAACCCGGTTTCCCAACAGTGTTTTATTACTCAATTTAGTTCTAAACTAAATGGATCATATATTTTTACAGTTTTCTCAATACGTAAACATTCTTAATGGGTCAGAGAATCTGTATGCTTACAAATGATATAAGCAACTGCAAAAACCTTAACCTTTATATATAACTTCTATATCGGGCTTCTCCATTACAGGCCTGATATGGGTCCAGTCCATACTAATAAGGATCCATTTTCTTCTTGGACTTTGTCTCTTTAATTTAGATCATTTATTAGGTTATTTTATTACCTTTATTTGAATCAAATTACATAACTTAATTGATAAGTTATTGAAAAACGGAAAAATAAAAGTAATGGCTGTCCAACTTTATAGGAAATGACAAAATTGTCCAACATATTATTTGCATTTTTGGTAAGAAAATTATGTTTAGGTGAAATATTTCCAATTGACACGTATGAAATAGTAACCTCTTTGTTTGATTAATTCCAATATTGAATACCACAAACTGCATTTGTTGGATAGTTTGAGGTTTCTAAACAACTAATCTATTCCCAAAATACAAGAATTGTTTCAGCAGTAATAATGTGATCATTGAAATGAGGTTTAAACATCGTTATGTTTTATATTAAATGCCAAAGCCTTCTTCCATTGAACTGATTCCTTATATATATATAAAGAAACTAACAAACCACATCTGCAGATTTATGTATTATATCCTTTTCTTTAATTTAATGGTAAGGTAGCTTCTCACCTATTCGTATATATTTTTGTTTATTTATTCTTTAGTAGAGGTAGAGGATTCACTTTGAGTAAAAAGTTTTTATTTTTATTATTTGTTATTATTTATTAGCGATAAAGAACCATGAGCTAGGTCTTGATTAGAGGTACTAAAAAAGACGAAAGTCGGAGACAAGGTGGGATTTTGGATGGTCCCAGACTTCAGCTATATTTTGTCTAAGGTGCTTGATGGAATCCGGTCAAGCCAAATTGAAACAAGTGAAGTGAACAGTGACAAAGAGGATACGATCCTTGGAAAATCCTATCCTCTGAAAATCGAGAAGATTGTCAAGCTCCTGAAACAGAGCAGTCCAATATTACATATATTGTTTCAGCATTTTCCAGCGAGTCCAGTCCAATTTAGCATCAAAACAAAGTATAAATTGCCCTTTGCTTTTACTTGTTAGAAAATTTTGCTTAATGATTGATTTGGATAGGCACCCCAGATTGCCACCTTTAGCCTTGAGGCCTATTAATAAACAAAGAATTCCAATGACTCTAGTTTTCTTTCTTTAAATGCAACCACATGTCTTCTTTATGGTTTGTTTGTCCTGCACTATTCAGTTGGAACAAGTCTTCTGTTCCTTCTATTCCCTTTTGTTTTCAACCATCTAATAATAGTTGAGATCAAAAGAGAACTGAAAGAACTGAGTTTTTGGGATCAGAAAATTTGTAGCGCCCTAAACCCTTCAAACATATTTGACTGAAAATGGGTGGAATCTCTTTACACCATTTTTGCCATGAGTTGGACAGTTGCATTTGCAATCCCACCAACCATCAACCATTGGACCAAGTAGAGCCCTATCTCAGAAACTCGAGTCTAATTTGGTATAAGCACATGTTATGTCCCAACTTCCAATGTTAAATAGGATTTAAAGATAACATTCATTTCCTTATCACACTGCCTACCTACATTTGTCTTCATCCCCTTAAACAATAATTAACCCAAAGCAACATATACAGAAAGGCAATCTAAAGAGGAAAACATTGTGTTAGCAAAGCCATTATTTTATTTTGTCATCCATTTACAAGCGGGATAACGAACGTACGTAACCCGAGAGAGACCCCATAAATATTACATGAAAATATCTTCCAAGAATTTCCAACTTTTTTTACATAATACATAGAAATGGATACACGAAAGTGAGAAAAAAAAAATTTAATAGAAATCCTTCTCTAAAGCCCACTAGTCTATATTAGCACAGGAAGAGACGGGTGTCTTGCTGTTGCTGTTTGAGCTGTTGCTTGGCTTGTTGCTGGGACCAGTAAGCATGGGCAGTTAGGACTCTGTCCAGGAGCTCCTGAGGGACAGGCTCTCCCCTCCTTTGCTGGGGAGATATTCTTGCCGTGTGCACCAATGTTTTCCACTTATCCTGCATAACATTACCAGATTCATGTGACTGCACGTTTTTTAAGCAAGACCAAATTAGCACCAAAAACAACTGGCTTTTCATTCCCTTTCCAAGCAGATCCGTTAACCATATTGTATTATTATGCATTACTGTCAAAAAGCGCATGTTGTAAGGTAAAGGACTTGATGGTCATCGATAGTAACGAGAGATAAGAATCCAGGAGATTCCCTCGTGGGTCAGTGGTTATTTATGGTTAAAGAGGCTCACCTTCAAATCCACGTAAGTCCGATGTTTTGCATTATCAAAAGCTCTCAATTTGACGTCACGCCACCTGCAAATTACAAGACCATTTAAAATACAGATCATTATATAGCGAGGAGGCAACCAGCTGATTAACCACACCAAGTAGCCAAAAGTTAGTAAATCTCTATTCAGACTTTCTAATTCCTCAAACAGCCACTATGGCTCCAAGGTCAAATACCAGAAGTCAAGCATACCTGCCAGTCCCAAGTTTCTCAACTGCCTGAACCAATGCTTCAACTTCAGCGACAGAGAAAGGTCGACGAATTCGGCGCTGTGCAATTTCAGATCCTTTGGATTTTCGATTACCAGGAATGACAGCAAGTGACTCTAAGTTCACCGCTGGCACAGCCACCAATGCTTTTGAGTTTGATGAGCTCTTACCAACAGACATCTCCACTGGAGAGGGAGCAGAATCATGGTCACTATCAATGAGATTCCCTGAATTGGCTGCCTGAGTCTCAGGTGAAGTAGCACAGATGTTGTGAGGGATCACACCAGGAGGAGGGTGATACCTGGTAAAAAAACATTAAACAGTGCGCTAATGACCAGATTGAAATTTGACAAAGAGTTACATATGGTAAACAAGATGATGTCTTCGATTCTTCCCTGCACTTCTTCAAAATTAACAAGTTCATAACCCTGTCCAATAAGAAAGCACGTTTAGATGGATAGGCTGCCTTTTATTCTTAATTCATGAATATTTCTATCAATGGAATCCTGTTGCCCATCTTGCACAGAATAAACAAGAAATCCAATATAGAAATGAAATTATCATAGATATCTGCAGGAGTCAAAATCCATCTTTAGAGTAGATCATCAGGCAAAAAAGACTCGTATGAAAACAAACAGAATGGGTGAGAACAACGGGACTGCCTATAAATCAAAGTAACTCACTTACCTGTTCAAAGGCTGTGGTGTGTCACAAGGAAGGAGAAATGGTGAACGTCTAGGGCCCAGAGAAGGGGAAATTTGTGGAGGACTAGGCTCCAGGCTAAAGCCCAAGGCATCAGACTGGTCATTTTGAGAAATCCCCGTCTGCAGTAAAGTTTTATCATCGTCCCTAACCTTCTTTCCCTGAAGAAGCACACCAACACGAAGTCCACCTCCAAGTATTGCAGTCACAGCCTCCATAACAGCCCTCTAAAGTGCAAATTGAGAACATAATAATTATTACCAAACCTTTTGAATAAGCAAGTTAACATTCAGCTGCAACAGATACTGATACTATGCACAATAGATATCAATTTCAGTTGAATTGCCAATTAGGCCATATACATGTCAACAATGCTAGCCGTCAAAAACAAAATGGCAAAAGTTTAGAGGACACTAAAGCATTAACAAAATCTAGTTGTCAAACTAATCTTTTAGAACCACTATACCTTCAATGATCCAATTGTTGCACTTTCTGGAAGCTCAATAAAAAGCTCAGGCACCCTAAAAGACTTTATCCTAAGCTTCACTGAGTAAAAGGAAAGAGACCTTGGTGTCAGAATTTCTTTGAATGTCAGACACAGTTACAACAGTACACAGGAGTCACTCCATCAAAAGTTCTCATACCGTGAGAATCTCTAGGCTGGAATGAAGGGTTCTGGCCTGCAATTGAGGATGCGCCAGAGGAGCAAATTAAATAGGACAATTTAGAGAAAAAAATGATACAAACAGAAGAACATAGAAAGGAAAGTCGGAAAATGTCAATGAGAAAAGCACGCAGAAGGACCTCCATGCATCTTTGGGGAACCAGAAGCATCTGCATCAACACCATGTCGAGGTGAACAGGAGAAGAACTCACTGCTGATTCCACCATCAGAGTTTGATGGTAAACTATAGCCAAAGTGTCTCCTTTTCTTGAAAGGATATAATCTTTCAGATCTCTGGTATTTGTAATAGTTCTTCCTCTTGCAGCACACTGGCTTCACATTATCATCTGAATGCACTCAAGGAAACATACATAAAGATCAAAATTAATACTCAACTCCCATAAGATGAATTATTATGGCATGAGAAAACTAAAAGGCTAACGGGTATTTGAAATTTTCTGAGTAGACACTTACCAACATTAGATAGTGTCACATCCTTCAATTTTGGGGGTACTTTCCAGTATTTAGAAGCCCAAATTTTCCTTATTCTTCGATCTCCAATCCTTGGTGCTGGCCTAAATAATTTTCTTGTGGAATTGGGGTGAGTACACCCAGAAGAATTTTCGTCATCATCTCTACTAACTACATTAAAATTATCCCGATTCTCAGGATAAGAAACATTGGGAATATTGTTCCCACACAAAGGTAACTTGGCAATACAATGTGAATTAACTAGAGCAGGTTTCTCATCACAGATCACTGTGTCCTCTGCAGTGCATATATCAGAAACAGTATTATTTACCGCTTTTCCAGACTTGTTAAGCTCATCTTTTACAAGTTTGCTGGCTTGTTCGTCAGGTTTACGATAACCAAATCCTGAGAAAGTTGAGGAGCTCTTCTGTATCTTACCAGAAAAAGTTCCCCTATCACTCCTGCTTTTATCATCCAACTTCTCCAAACCAGGACTATCCATCGAATCACAAGTTTTTGACAGAGAAGCTAACCCTAAGTTGAGGTCTCTCTGAGTACACAGAGGTCCTCTGGAACTAGAATTTTGCTCATGAACCTGTGTTACAAGGTCAGGAACAAATAATCTCCCAGCAGTACTGTCTTGAGCAGAAGCTTCAACTTTTGAAAGTTTTTCTTCAACCTGGCATTCAATTTTCACATTACTAGGGCCAGCAGCAAACTGGTCTTTGTTTGTTGACGTTTTACTAGAGTTTGGAGTGCTTTCTTTCTCAAACAATAACTTTCCAGCTACAATAGCCAACAAATCAAAAGCACACATTTGATTTTCTTCATTTCCCTTCTGAAAGGAGCGCCTCTTCTAAACAAGAGAAGGACATTTAGCCCAAGCCAAAAAAAAGGGATTCAGATAATCAGCAACCTAAGAACAGTAGATACATACCCTTGCTGATCGGGTAGCACGAGGTGTGGGAGGGACTTGGTAGCCATTGAATCCATAGTCTAACCTCTTCTGCAACACCATATCTCAGAGATCATAGCAATAAGGATGCATCACACGCAGAGAAACATCTTGGGATCTATTGACATATATTCAGAGAAAGTGAGAATAAGAGTGCGTGAGGAAAAAAGAAAATGAGAGCAAAGGAAAAGAAGGCAGACTGGAGTGGCCAAACTCCGACATAAACTCGATCCTTCAACCTCTAAGTTAAAAATAATTAAAGCATATATATGCATTGACCTTAACATTCAATTGTTGTGCGAACAATCAAAACCCTTGCTTTAAATATGGCTTACAAACTCGGAAAACCTCCATCAGAATTGCAGGTTGCAAATGATTCTGAGGATCATAACTCTTAAAAGCCAACTGAACTGCCGACAATGTGGATTGAAATTGCAAGAAGATTAAAGGTCAAGCATTCCACGTATTAACGAAGAAAAACCAAAAATCAGTTTCTTAACAGCGACAAGATAAGACTTGATGTCATGTTTATTCAGGGAAGGAAAGAACTTTAAATGAAAATCTGGCCCAAGACATCTCTAGTTCCCGATTTCTGTGAATGCCAGATATAACGACCAAAACTCGAATTGTTAGGAAGAAAAGTTGAAAATTGAACCACTTGAAAAAGTAAAGACTAAAACCACAACAAAACCCTGGTATGAGGGATGGATCCCCAAATGCCATTTCAAACATTTGAAGACTAAATTCGGTACAATTCTGACTTAGAAAAATAAAACCAACGCCAAAGGATCACAAAATCCAACAAAGATCGAACTTTAAGAAATGAAAACCGAATCACAGTTTCTAAGTACAGATCCAAAGATGAGATTCATCACAAAAACAAGTTTTCAACGGAAAACTCAACATATTTGCAAGAGACATAAGTTTCCGACGACAAATGGCTCCAAAAATCTCAGATCGATTCCGCTAACAGAAGTGTTGTGGAAGCCAAACAAAATGCAATTATCGAAAGGAAATTAAATAACGAAACAACGATCAAAAGCATCGTGCCAAACATGCTTGAGTTTTCAGAAAGAGAAAAAAAACTTGTAAAAGTTAAAATCCTGGAGTCAAACAAGTGGTTATTTGCTCAATTCTCGCTTCAAATCAAGGTCTCTTCTCTTCTTCAACGATTCAAACACAGTGTTATCGTCAAAACAGAATCTTGACGTCGAAAACAGCATCAAAAGCAGAACTAGGATACATATCCAGAAAACCCAATTCTCACCTCTCACACAACGGTTTTCAGTTTTGTTTTTCTCCTGCTGGACCCAAGTCAAAAACTTTATGGTCTAAGATGGAATTGGAGCGGAATTCTCAGAAACCCTGAAGCAAATTTAGAGATCAAAGAAGCAAACAAAATTCTCTTCCCTTACCCAACACTTTTATCTCGTCTCTTTCTCTCTCTAACTCACTTTCTCTCATTATCTATCCCATGTTTTCCCCAGAACACGTTGATCTAAACGCTACCCATTTTAACACACACTCTCTCTCTCTATTTCTATATAAACCAAAAACAATAAAACTCTCGCTTTCTCTGATGGTAAAACCCCCTAAAACCACTCTGTCTTTTGCTTAAACCCCAGTTCTTATACCAACGACCCCTGCTTACCGGACCCATCGGTAAGCACCCCATGGTGCACCTGTTGCAGTGGGTAAATGAAACCACCTTAAGACCGGTTCTTCGAAATCGGAGTGACCCACCATTGGCTTCAGTGATCTTGTGATTCCACCACGTGGGAAGCAGATGGGATCATGTGGCTGTCTGTGATCCAAACGGTCGAAAAAAACGTTGAGTCACTAGGTGGTAGTAGAGCCAAAAGCTATTTTCGCTATTTTTGTTCTGGTTTCATGTCTATTTTGAGTGGTGCCATAATTTTTGGTATGGAAAGAGAATTATCCCATTTTGAGTTATGTTTTCTTTTATTTCATTGAAAACTCAATCCTATTTTAGTAGTCTTGCTCATGCTTACAGTTAAGATTTGGTTACCAAATATTATTATATGAGTTAAAATGCTTTACCCCCCCCCCAACTTGTCGGAAATTAATACCCACTTCACTCGGAAATAATTGTTACTGTCTTTGATAAAGCAAACTTCAGCAAAAATCAACTACCAGACTCTTATTTTGATCAAATTTCTAATAAAGGAACACCATAAACACGACAGGGTTCGATGCCATTTGCCACGACTATGAAATAGGATGGTGAGAGATTTATAATATTTTTCATACCCTACAAAGGGATTAGCTTTTTAATGGGAGGATCTGGATCCCGTAAACTGAGTGTAAGTAGCGGCAGGCCTAAGACATTTTGTTACTTCCTAAGCCACAGTGGTGGCAGGAGCAGGAGTAGAACAAGTATCATGTAATTTATTTTTTGTATAGTTACTTTAGTCTTAAACACGATTTCTACAAGGGCATTGCGGTCATTTCGGACGTACTGAAGCAGTTATCCATATCAGCATGTTATGCACTTTTTCAGTTTTGCTTAAAACTTGAAAGGAAACTTGTGGTCGTCAGTCTTTCTGTTGGCTGCCACGTAGAGTAAAACTGAATGAGTTCGATTTTCCTACGTGGCAAAAGGGAAGGTCGCTATTGGTCTCTATATTATCCGTATAAGGAAAAGTTATTCAAACGTAAATTAGTCTTTTGAAATTGAAATGGTCCGGGGCCGGGGGTGGCACCATCGAAAGTGTGAGTGGGAATCTCCGTTAGAAATAACATCGACGGAGTGGGGTCACGTCGCAGATGAGATGGGCGGCCAAGCTCGGTAACGGCGTTGTCTTTGAGGATAAGAAGTTGTAGGATTCCGGGTGGGCCCCAACCTAGTGGTAGGCCCCATTGAAATGAAAGATTTGTCAAACTTATGGTTCGTGAAATTAATTAAATAGAAAAAGAAAAGAGCGGGTAAAAGTAAAACTTAAAAGAAGATGAGGAGAAGCAAAAATTGGTTGGCGCACTCTGCAGGCGAATGTTTAGCAACTGTTTGATTACAGTTCTACTCTTTTTTTTTTATTTTTAATTTTCTTAAATTTTAAAGATAACAACTAGATATCAAATAAAAATTTAAATTATTTTTGAAAATTTTCATTTCAATTTCTTATACAATATTTTTAATAAATAATTGAATATTGTTTAAGGGTTAAAAAAATGTATATATACTTTTTTATGTAATTTAAGAAAATTCCAAAAATTTTATTTTTATTTTTTAGTTTTTTAAAATTATGCTGTTAATTTTTAGTTAAAAA
>JAOQMP010000008.1:39095799-39108345 GCA_027563575.1 Erythroxylum pedicellare
TTAAGATCCAATGGCCTCTTTATAGATAGGGCCTGCATCATACAATTGGATCTTATGAAGAGAATAACACAATTTGGCTGAGAGATCAGCTTATTATCAAAGAGTATATTTTATTGAAACTGAGGCACATACAAAACATTCTTAAGGACAAGAGTAGGTAAGATAGAAACATTTCCAGCTTGAAAAACAGAATCTGTATGTCCATTCAGAAGTGTAATGAGAAGAGGTGGATGTAATTTGTGTCTAGTAAAAGAGTTTTGATAAGAACACATATGATCATTAACAATAGTGTCTATGATCCAGGAATGACCAACAATTATTGAACATTTGAAATAATGACATTTAGAAGTAGAATTTTAAGATGTACAAGCCACGATACCTATAAAGCTAGAATAAGTTGTAGCTGGCCCAACATTGGAGTTTGTTGCCCCTTTGTTCTGAACTGGCACATTGCTAATGAGAGTTAAGATATGATTGACTTGCTCTAGTGAGAAATTATGAGCTGGCACATTCTGTTTAGTTAGGTTTGGCTACTAAAATGTAGAAGATTGTGTACAAGAATCATCAAAAAAATTCACCCCAAAATCTTCTTAATAAGTTGGAACACATGCTACTACTCTCTTCCCTTTCTCCTTATTCTGAAGTTTATACCATAGAACCCTTCTTCCATTCTTTTTTTTTCTTTCCAAATTTAGGATATTTTCCATAAGCTCCATGAGACATCCTTGTAGTCCCAACATTAAAATAGCTAAATTTGAAGCAAATTGAGTAACTGGACTAATGCCTTTTTGTCTTTCATCTTGCAAAAGTAACCCATAAGCTTCTAAGATAGATTACGATGGTTTCATCATAAGAATACTTCCTCTAATATCTTTGTAATTGCTATTAAGTCCCATCAAGAATTGAATCAATCTCTGATCCTCAACAAAATTTGTTCTTGCATATACAGAAGCACAAGTGCACATAGGATAAATGATCAAAGAATCCAACGCATCCCAAATTCTCTTGAGTTTGGTATAATAGTTAGCAATGTCACTTATACTCTAGATAATGCCACATTATTCCTTATACAACTGATAAAGAAGTGTCCCATTTGACTGTCTAAACCTATGTTCAAGTTCAAGCCACACTTTCCTTACAGTATTACAACAAAGAACACTATCACCAATGTCCTTAGTCAAAACATTCATAATCTAAGTAGAAACTATGTTATTACACCTTAACCATTATTTCAGCAATGGTAAAAAGATCACTTGGTTTAGGACAAGAACCACCTATAAAATCAATCTTATTCTTAGCTAACAAAGGCATCATCATAGCCTTTTTCCATGCACCATAACCAGAACCGTCAAAACATTTAGAAACTAAAAGCATTTTAGGATGATCAGAGACATGAAGAACTAAATGATCATTTTGTTCAATGTTTACTGGACTAGAATGTGAAGAAACAACAGGAATAGAAGCCATAATTGGAAAAGAATTTTGTTTATGTTGAATCAAGAATAAGATTCAAGAAAATGGAAGACTTTTGTGTATTTCCAACAAAGTGAAGAACAATAACAATATCAAACAATGATCATAAACTTGATGAAGAAGAATTATCAGCAAGAATGTGAAGAAAAATTTTAATAGGTAAGAGAAATATGAAATCAACGAAAGCTGCAGAAGAGAAAAATGCTTATAGGAAGCAAGGATAATGCCTTTGATCAACCGATTATGATACCATATAAACTAGCATAATTCTGAGAGTATTGTGATGATACGAAAAGGAAATGAGAATGAGAAGATTTTAAATTGTTTCAATTCATTCAAATGAGAATACAATGATTGATATATATATATTTTCTTATAATGATCCTAGTATATATATAAAGTACAAGCTACTAGGAGCATTATAAGAAAAACAGAAAACATAACAGTTATAACAAACTTCCCTCCCTTCCTTTATAACAAATTATGCTAACATAGCTAACTTATAACTAACTCTCTCCAACATACTGATCTAATAGGAAACCATATAATAATTTGAAAGTGTAACTCTTTACTTGGTTAGGATTAATTTCTCACAAACATGTTTATGTAAAAAAAATTCTTTCTAATTAGGTCATAAGCTTTTCTTCCTGTCTTATGTGCTTATTAAGTTATAAAATTTGGTCATAGGGATTAAGGGTAATGGAAAATGAGAATAAACCCTTTTTGGTATTCATATTCCTTATCATTAAAAAGGAAAATGAACATATCCATAGCGATATCATGATACGAGCTTATTGATTTAAATTGAAAAGAGAATAGGTCTTTTTTTCAATGTGAAAAAATAAAATATTGAGAAAAGAGTAAGAAGAAAGATAGAGACAAGAAAAGCATGATGCAACTGTTAAAGTAATATAAATTAAGGTTTTGCTCGGTTCTTCTGTAATTATTTTGCTTCATTTTTAAATTAAGTTTAAAAACTTGTTTATTGGACTTGATTATTTTTTAATTTAATTTCTGCTAATTTTCATAACTTATGAAAATTATATTTTTTTGGTTTTTTGGTTTTTTTGTATTATAATTTATCATTAACTAACTATGTTCTATTTAATTATTTAATTAATTAGAATGATAAATAATATAATAAAATCATTTAAATTTTATAATTTAAACTTAAAATTTTAAAAATATTTGTTAAAAAAATTTAATTTGATAAATATATTTAAATTTAAAATATTATATAAATTTCAAAATTTTAAATAGTTGTTTATGAAATATTTTTAAGTATCAATTATTGAATTGAAAATTAAAATAATTAAAAACATATCAAAATATATTTTTGTTAATAAATATTTTTTAAAAAATTTGTTAATAAATAATTTTTCGTTTATTCTTTCTAAATGTGATAATAAGACAATCTTATTGAAATTTCTTCCAGTTAGAAGTGCATTATAAAAGCCTTTGGTATTCTTATTTCTTTCCCTCAGCCATTGGTTTTTTCTACTTTTGTCTTAATAGGGAGTTGTAAATTCCTAAGGAGCTAATACACTTGGCCAATGCTTTCTTCCCTAACTGCTTATCGGTCCTATCATTTGGATTGGATCTTAGTTAATGTATGTAAAATATACATATAATTTACTACTAGTTTGCCTTTTTTATGTTTAAAAATTACCTTATTTTACTCAATTTATGTTGTATTTTTGGGAAATTCAGAAGATGTTGCCTAGGATGTTCTTTGTTAAGAATTAAAGAGGATTTCAAGCAATAATGTGAAGAAAACACAATTTTTTTACTGCACATGATTGTGTGTTAGCACATAACCTTTTCCAGACCACCAGGAGATGAAGACAACTAGACACATGGCTTAGAAAGAGACCTTATGATGGGGAAAATATTCAAAAAGTAATATAGCATGAGACACACAGTTGTATCTTAACTTGTGTTCTCCTTCAAAAAAGTTTTAAAAAAAAATATAGCCTAAGTCATCGTCGTGTTAGATCTCGTGTCCCCTTTAAATAAGAAGCAGCAAAATTTGCTGAATGAGACATGACTATATCTGATACTGTGTTCAAGGCATAAGTGGTGGGGAATCCTAATTTTAGAAAAATTTTATCATTCATTTATATTTTCTTTCATCATGAACTTAAGGTTAGCTACCAAAACGTAAAACAACCCTCAAGAGACTAATTTTAAAGTTGTTTTAGTTAGAAAAGAAAAAGATTAAAGATCATCCTAAAGGATCAAAGCTGATTAGAATACAAAGATTTCATTTAGAACTCTTTCTACCTTGATGTTTTTAACACTTTTGTTTGATAGTGTAAATAAGATTTGTGGATATTATATATATATATGTTTAAATAGAAAATACCTTAGTATTGAATTTGTTAAGGATTGATTCAATATTATTGATGAAGTGAGATTTATTTTTGTAAAATAACTTAAATGTTTTTAAGATGATTTAATTAAGTTGGTGATTAGATCCTAATTTGCATGGGGACTATTTTAGATAACCTATATATGATTAAACCGTGACTTAGACATTACAATTTACACAGAGTATATTCTCTATTTGATTATATTCCACTACAAGAAATCAGTCATTTTACCGATGAAAAAAGTAAACATCAAAACCGTCGGTAACTTTTAGCAACGGATGACTTTCCATCAGTAAATTGAAGGTAATGTAAAGGAAAAGTCATCATATTCAGCGACGGAATATAAATACCATCTTAAATAAACATATAATTTACTATTGGGTTGATTTCCGTTGGTAAAATGAGTCAATAAAATTGCAAAAGTATGCATATTTACCAACGGAATATATAATACCGTCACAAAATGAATCTAAGTTACCGACAGTGTTAGTATTTCCGTCAGTAAAATACATTGAAATTCTGACGGTATTTTATATTCCGTCAATAATAGGAAGTAAGATATATTTTTTAAAAATTCTGGTTTCATAATCTTGTGATAAATGCATAATTTTAAGAGTTATCAATTATTTGTGCATAATAAATTAATTTGTATATATATAATTTGTTTAATCAGAAAATTAATTGATGATATAAAGTTAACAATATTTTAATTGATAATAAAAACATTACAGTATACATAACTTATGTTTGTAATTGAAAGCAAATGACAAGGACAAGCTAATGTCATCATGATCGCGGGTGCTCTGAGCTACTAAGCCTCCCCTTCAACTGTTACATCTCATGTCTAAGCTGAGCCATCTGCTTCATCTGCTTTCTCATCTTAACCATTTGCTTCATCTGCTCTCTCATCTGAGCCATTTGCTCCATCTCCTCTTTCATCTTAGCTACTTGCTCCATGTGCTCCGTTCGTTCATTCACGTTAGCCATCTGCTCCTCTTTTCACGTTAGCTATCTCCTCCATCAATGTATCCACTGTGGCCTGAAGCTCGGTGACTTCATTGCTGTGAGTTGGCCTAGTAGACGCTGCTATACTGGACACGGAAGAGTGCAAATAACATGTGTTCACATATGAACCTAACCCGAATATCCTTCCACGACAATCCCTACCACCCACGATATCAAGATACATCTCAATCTCATCTACAGGTTATTCCTCCTGAGACTGTTGCTGAATGGTTTGTTGTATTTGGTCCTATTAGGAAGCAATGTTTACATTAGTAAGGGATTATTATTAAGAAATTATAAAAATGCATTAATTTCACATACATTTAGCTCTTTACATCAGGTGTTGATGAATGTCACACCATCATGTTTCTTCGTGTGGGTGTGCAAAAACAATTGAATAGGTGTAGGCTTGATGCCCAATTACTTTTCCTACATGTGTAACCTAAATTGTTATATGTGAACTATAATTTATAAAAGTTTCAGCAGAGTTTACTCTATTTTTATGATATTTGCCCCCTGTTGAACAAAGAAAATAAGTCAACATAGCCATATATGGGACCAAACATTTATACCATAATCATTATCTATAATATAGAAAAGAAAAATATATACAAAATAAGTGTCAAGTTTAGATAGTTACAAGTCTATGTGCATGCTTGTGGTGGGTTATTGATCCTTCCGTATGTACAAGAAGACTCTCTCCCCCTGACCCTCCACGTTTGTTGGCGGAGTTATACTCTGAGATGGACATTGCTGCAAGTGATGTCCAATACTCGGTCCAACGACTCCAAATTTCCTCCGAAATATAACGCGGTCGTGCACCAGACTTGTATATCGCACCAATAAAGTTACGATAATGTCTACGAGCTTGCTTCTCCCATACTTTATACATGCTGGCGTCGAAACAAGAATCCCAGTAAAATTCTTTCTGAAATAAGATGAAAAAAATTAGAGTACTATATATAATGTAATAATATTTATGTAATTGGTGTATATAAATTAATATAAAAAGAAAATAAATATTTATTGTACCTCAAACTCTCAAAAGTAAAATTGCTTTGTGGACTTAGATATATTCTTCCACACATAATCCTCAGGATAATTCTTTTGCTTAAATATGGAATTCATATTTCTGGAACTCAGTCCAGACATAAGCAACCTAATATAAGAAGTTGTTTTATACTATGAAAAAACTGATAAACCTAAGACTTAATAAAAAGTAAATACTGAGTAATGTGATTTCACTTACTGTGCATTGAAAATTGTTATAAACTTTCTTCCATCAGGTCCCTGATCTCCAGGCTGGCGGACGTCTCCTCCATCCGATAAAGAGGCATTGGATAATATATGAGTTGGGGAAGGGGATAGTGTAGCATGAGGAGCAGTAGGTGATGCCTCATCTGCAACTATCGACCCTGGAGGTGGAGGAGGTGAGTCGGTGTGAGCTGCAGACTGTGACGAACCACCTTCACAATAAGTTGCTCCGAACATGGCTCTAAACCCTGGCCGCATAATCTCACGTTGTCTATTTGGTCCTATATGTTTACCTGAAATTCAATGTTTATCGAATTATCTACAAATATAATAATTTGAATTCAATATTTTACACAATATATGGAGAAGAAATTAAGGCAATGAAGTTGAAGGTTAACAAATTCTTAACAACAATATATCAACTTTAACAATGATATAATTATGCATTGTTTAACAAAATCTTACAGATACAACAATAAATCAACTTGAAAGATTAGTCTGAAAATGTATTGCCTCGATAAATCACAATGATATAATAAATTTCTTTGATTCCATATGACATGGGAGTCGGTAAAGGTAAATAAGTCCCTAGTGTCTAGATTCCCGAGAAGGTTCCTAGCATGTTCAAACAAAGCAATGGAAACAGTGATACTTCTTCCACCAGGTGTAGGCTTTTGAACACCTTCTTGCAATAATTTTTCCACTATAGCTATACTTGTAGAGGAAACAGTGAATGAGTTGCCACTCTTAGTATGGAAGACTAATTCTCTAGATGAACTCCTATCAGGACCAGATTTACCTAAAACAAAATCAGTTAAGAAGTTTTGAAACTGTGATATTACAAAATCGTTAAACGACAAAAAATTGGATATTAATGCATACATGATTGTCCGGACGAGGTGATGGAGGACCACAAAGCCAAGTCATACAAGAGGTTGTAAACATGGGCCTTGATCCGGTTAGTCAAAATGAAAGTGATGATGGTGATGATGATGATTCGGATGGTAAAGAAGAATTTGAAGAAGAACCTAACTTGATCTTAAAACTACAATTTTGTTAAGGCCTTTTGGAATTCATAAAGCACTTATTTTTTAAGCTCAACTTGCATCAGGTGTTCCGGTAAACAGGGTCAATGTGTGCTATACATTTTTACTTGTGTTAGACTTAATTTGCTGCCCAATTTGAGGTCCAAATTCAGCCCATTTCATTCCCAAGTCTAGCTGAATTCGGGAGATAAATAAAGACTCTAATTCTCCTTCTTTATGTTGTTTTATTTCCTTTATGATCAGACCTTTTATTATCTTGAGTTATATTTATTTTATTTCCTTATTAATGTTATTTTATGGTGACTTAATGGCTGGTGAGAAACTGAATTATGTAGTTCTCCATCAGTTCTTTTCGTTTGTGTTATTTCCTTATATATAACAATATAAAGCTCTTTTATAATTTAGAAAAAATTATTAATCAAATTGAAAGGATTTGCTTTGCAATCTTAAGGGTTGGAATGTTTTCCTAAAACATATGATTGGATTTTATTAGTTTCAGAAAACTAAAGGGTTTTGTTTGTTTCCAAAAACAAGCACCTATCTTTCACTCATTTAACTTTCCAACCCATTCCAACAATTCCAGCTTTCCATTTCTAGAATGTCCGGTGCAAGAAAATTCATAACTTCTTTAATAGTTATTAGATTGCCACGATTCCTTCACAAAAGTTGTAGCCCACATCCTATTTTACAATTTTTATTTAAGAATTACTTCCACATTCTAAGTCATTTGTCCGTCATTCACCTTACAATCTACCTGTTCGTTTGTACTCAGGAAATTCCAATTTTTACAAAACTTCAACCATCACCCCTAACCACCATATCCATCACTTCTAGCCACCTTAGATCACCACACGCCATCACAAGGTTTGAGGAATTGATGAATTTTTGACAAGAACCAATCTCTCTAATCCTTTGTAGGCCGTTGTGACATCGCTCTCACCTTTATCGCCATACATGTCCTCTTCAAGTTTAAAGGAAACTTAAACATGTAGAATAGATAATCAAATGTGACTATGTATAATAACTTCAACAAAGGAAATGAGATGTACATAATAAGGAAAGAGGCGTTGTTCATATCATACTAAACACCTTGAAGTAACAGATTAGCCATGGAAGGCAAACGATTCTTAGTGTATGATCCAACGATATTTCCTATAGTTTTGATTCCTTAGGTTAGGACAATTTTTCCACATTTGTCCCGATAGAAAGAATTACTACCATCTGGAACTAGTCGCCATGTTGACATTCCTTGAATAAGAATTTGAATGAAAGAATTTACGTAATTTACTAAAATGCAAATAATGTAGTTTTTTTATATTAATATTCAATTTCAAACACAAATTAATCACTATCAAAACTTAATTATAAATTACAATCATCTTCTTCTTCAGAAGAATAAGAATCAAACTCTAGCTCCTCTTCAGATCTCTGACCCTCGTCATCCTCTCCAAAAGAAATATCGACATATTTGTTAGATGGATCATTCAAAGGTTCATTATTGTCATACGTGACAGATGCATTGATAAAAGTGACATCTTCCTGAAATGCTTCACTTTCAATTCTATGCTCTCCTTTTCCATGTGATTCAAAAATACCTCTAGGTTTAATTTTACAAACCGCCAACCCATCTGTCTTATCTTGTTGTAAGCTTGGAAAAAGGACATAACACATCTGTTTCACTTGCATAGCCAAGATGAAAGGTTCAAATTGTCTTAATCTTCTTCGATAGTTGATTCAACTAGATTGCATCGGCTATACACTTTTATTCCAAGTGTTGGGTCATACTAGTCGCATTTAAATATCCCACATCACTTCAGTGGCAAAGTAGGGTACTCAACTTCAAGTATTTCAATAATTTTACCATAGTAATCCATTAATTCTCCTTGTATCGAAACACCACTATTTATTGTTGACATGCTATGTCCATGAGATTCTGTATGATATTTGTATCCATTCACGAAATACACCGAATACGATTTAATAGTTCACAGAGGTCCCTTTGCAAGAGCACAGATGAACTTATTCTCTATTGTATTTTCTAAGGCCTACATAAAATAATTTATCATAGCAAAGAGTATAATGTCATGAGAAAACTTAAATATGGTTTTGAACTATAAGAATATTTGTAAGTGAAAACTTACAATTCTCTCGAACCATTGAGGAAAGTGTTTTCCAACTTCTTTATTTATATCATACTGTGTGATGCCTAGTATTATCTCGCATAACAATGTCTCGTACAATCTAAATATATAATGACATTTTCTAGCAATGAACAATACAAAATTTTAAATGAAGAAATAATAATGTTGAATTTACTGAACGAAAGGAAGAACCTCTTCACAGTTCATTAAAATGTAACCATGTGCAGCCTCAATTTCTTCCTCTGTTAACATTCTTCTTATCGCACGTCTATATGTTCATCCAGAATATGTAAAAATGGACAAGTTTCCATCAACACCACTCGTTCCTCCTCCATCGTCATTACAAGGAACTTTTCCTACTCTAGTGTGGACATGTGGCTCAAAATAATGTCCACAAAACATACTAACTTCCTCCGCTAGATAAGCATTACATACGGAGCCTTCAACTTTGGCTTTGTTTTTTACATTTTTTTTCAAGTGATGCAAATACCTATATTAGAGAAAATGGTTATTACAATTTTGTGGATAAAGCATGTAACAATGGTTATTGCAATAATATTTGTCGAGTTACCTCTCAAATGGATACATCCATCGATATTGAAATGGACCGACTAGTGTTGCCACGTGTTGCAAATGCATAGGTAGATGCTCCAAATAGTCAAAGAAGCTTGGAGGAAAAATTCTAACTTACATAAAATAACTGTAATTCCATTTCCTAGTTTTTCTATTTCATCCAACTTGATTTCAGTTGATGTTAAGCTTTTGAAAAGCAAGCTTAACTCTGTTATGGCTTCCCATACCTTAGAAGGTAGCAACTCCTAAAATGCAATTGGGATTAGCCCTTGCATAAATACATGACAATCGTGACTTTTCATCCTAAATAATTTGTACTTCCTGAGATCCACACACCTAGCTAAGTTTGAAATATAACCATCACGAAACTTTAAAATTTTCAACCATTCATACAAAAGCTCCTTTTGTTTCTTGTCCAAAGTGTAACATGCTTTTGGATATTTACCAGTGCGAAGATATTTATATAACTTATTTCTTCTATAAAAAGTTGCAAATTAGCTCTAGATTTTGCATTGTCTTTTGTCCTCCCTTCAATGTTCATAATGGTATTAAACAAGTTGTCAAAAATATTTTTCTCAATATGCATCACATCTAGATTATAACATATCAAATTCGTTTTCCAATATAGCAAATCCCAAAATATGCTTCGTTTTCTCCAACCAAAGTTTTGACTAATGCTTGTACTTACTTCATCGACTTTAAATTTTGTGACTTTCAGTAAGCCTAATTCCTCAATATCTTGCAAAATCTCTTCACTAGCTTTTAGAGGAGGAGGAGGTTTTTCGACCATCCTATTTTTAATGAACTTATGTTTATTGCGCCTAAATAGATGATCTAAAGGAATAAATTTTCTATGATTGTCAAACCAACATATTTTGCCTCCATTTGGAAGATAAAACGCATCAAAATCATTGCCACAATGAGGATAAGCCAATTTTCTAGTTGTGCTCCATCCAGATAACATGGCAAAGGACAAAAAGTCACTAATGGTCCACATCAAAGCTGCTCTCAACATAAAATTCTATTTCAGAGAGACATCATATTTTTGAACACCATATTCCCAAAGCTGCTGCAATTCAGATATCAATGGTTGTAAGAAAACATCTATTTTTTGCTTCAGATTTGGTGGCCCTAGTATAATCACTGTCAAGAACATATATGCCTCTTTTATACACATCTAAGGAGGCAAATTATAAGGAGTAATTGTAATTGTCCATGAAGAATATTGCTGCCCGGATTGACTAAAAGGTTGGAATCCATTCGTCGACAATCCCAACTGAACATTTCAACTTTCAACTGCAAAATCAAGATGGGTGTCATTGAAATGTTTCCATGCCAATCCATCTGATGGATGACTCATTACTCCATCTTCCTATTCATGTTCAGCATTCCATCTCATGTGAGATGTAGTAACATTAGAAGCATAAAGTCTCTGAAGTCTTGGAGTTAGTGGGAAATAATACATCCACTTCTATGGAACTAATTTCTATTTCATTGAACACTTTCTTGGCTTAAACCTATGTTGACCACAAAATTTGCACTCTTCTAAGTTCACATCATCTCCCTAATACAACATACATCCCAACCGACAACAATCAATCTTTTCCACAAGCAAACCAAGACCCCTAATAAGTTTCTTCATATTGTAAAAACTATTAACTATTATATGATCAACAGGCAATCATTCATTATGTCACTCTAGAATTTTATCAAAATTATGATCCAAAAGATTCCCCTCACTCTTTATGTTCAATATTCGAGAAATTAAAGACAATTGGGTCATTGTCTCACAATTCTCAGTTAGCTGACTGTAGTAAGTCAAACAAATGTTTTGCATATGGGTTAGGTTCTTCTTTAACATTTTCCCTATTTGCCTCAAAGGTATAACCCGCCCCATCGTAAACCATTTGCATGTACTAGTTTTCAGTTCCATTAACGTAATTTCTTCTAAATCCAACCTCCCTATCATACTCATTTAAGTTGACAGACAATTGTGCTTCGTTTCCCCTAAGTTACTAGAAATCAACAATTCCTCATGTCGTGTCCACTCAAAATAATTGAGGACAAGCCCTTTTCTTAGCAAATGCAAATTAACTTCATCAATAGTACGGAAACATTTGTGTTTACACCTTTTTACATGGACATCTGATCTTTGGCCCATCTATATATGCAGGTTGAGAACATGCATAATGAATAAAACCTTTAACTCCCTCAACAAATTCAGGATTAATGAAATCATCAGGGGTTAATTGTCTATACATCCACGATCTATCCTGGAAACTCATATTTGTAAAACTGTTAATTTAAACCAGTGAATCCAAAGTTACTATCATTCATGTTAGCCACAAATACCAAAACATATAAGATAAGACTTGTGATTCAACATTAGAAGTTCCCATTCTGACTCCTAGGCTCCTAGTATTTTTTACTAATAACCCTCATGGGAGCTCCATAATGGGTTATGGGTTAAGGTTTATGGGGTCACATCTAAAATATATTTAAACTAAATATATGACATAAATGATTGTAATCATATATGTCATAAGACAATTATTGTTAAAAGTTTGATATTTAATGGATATTAAATATGTACTATTACCTAATCAAATAAGTATTCATAAAAATATTAATACTTATTTTAATATAGTAATTTAACATATACAATCTAAAATAAACATGCCT
>JAOQMP010000008.1:39108556-39120464 GCA_027563575.1 Erythroxylum pedicellare
TAGATGCTCCATACAATCAAAGAAGCTTGGAAGGAAATCCCCTTCTAACTTGTGCAACATATTTTGCCTCTGTTTGGAAGATAAAACGCATCAGAATCATTGCCATAAAGAGGACAAGCCAATTTTCCAACTGTGCTCCATCCAGATAACGTGGAAAAAGCCGAAAAGTCACTAATGGTCCACATCAAAGCGACTCTCAACACAAAATTTTGTTTCTAAGAGACATCATATATTTGAACACCATATTCCCAAAGCTGTTGCAATTCAAATATCAAAGGTTGTAAGAAAACATCTAGTTTTTGCTTCGGATTTGTTGGCCCTGGCATAATTATTGTCAAGAACATATATGCCTCTTTCATACACATCCAAGGAGGCAAATTACAAGGAGTCATTATAATTGGCCATAGAGAATATTGCTGCCCGGATTGACCAAAAGGTTAGAATCCATCCGTCGACAATTCCAACCGAACAGTTTGACTTTCAACTACAAAATCAAGATGGGTGTCATTAAAATGTTTCCATACCAGTGCGTCTCATAGATGACTCATTACTCCATCTTCCTGTTCGTGTTTAGCATGCCATCTCATGTGAGATGCAGTAACATCAGAAGCATAAAGTCTCTGAAGTCTCGGAGTTAGTGGAAAATAATACATCCACTTTCATGGAACTATTTTATGTTTCATTAAACGGTTTCTTGGCTTAAACCTAGATT
This sequence comes from Erythroxylum pedicellare, assembly GCA_027563575.1. Lineage (NCBI taxonomy): Eukaryota > Viridiplantae > Streptophyta > Magnoliopsida > Malpighiales > Erythroxylaceae > Erythroxylum > Erythroxylum pedicellare. The sequence goes on from JAOQMP010000008.1 coordinate 39,109,269, forward strand.
GACCACAAAATTTGCACTCTTCTAAGTTCACATCATCTCCTTAATACAACATACATCCCAACCGACAATAATCAATCTTTTCCACAGGCAAACCAAGACCCCTAATAAGTTTCTTCATATTGTAAAAACTATCAACTATTTTATGATCAACAGGCAATGATTTATGATACCACACCATAATTTTATCAAAACTATGATCCGAAATATGCCCTTCACTCTTTATGTTCAATATTCGAGCAATAATCAATCCATTTTAATTCTTGAACTAATTAGTGGTAGGGGGAGTGTTCTAAATCATTTCATCTTCCTATTATGATCGACAATTTATCATTACTATATTACTTATCGATGATAGATGTACAATTGTGATAGAGAAAACTTTAGTATTAGAAACAACACAATACTTATATATAATGGTGAGTAAGGATAAGGTTTCATTTTTTGTAATTTCAATGATGTTGTAGTTCCTTTTATTTAGAAGTTTCCATTCATCCTTTATAACTTTTAATATTTGCATACATTTGACCAATTCGTAACCTTTTGTATTGAATATCATACCTCTTAAGACAACCTCTTCAAAGCTTAGACCTCAATAAGATAATTGTTGAATTTGAAATGAGCTTTCCTCTTAATAGGATATACATTTGGGTAAGTTTTAATAGGGATATCATTTAAGCATATAAGGTTATTCAAGTAATTATAGCCATTAGTAAAAGTTGACAGGCAATAAGAGTTCAATAGAGCTCTATCAATCTTTCTCCTTGGAAACTTGTTCCTATTTTATTTGTTTTTGTAAATAAATAGGTTGTTATTATAACAATTCCCACTTAGGCAATATTTACATGTTAAAATTTATTTTTTGATATTATTAAAAATTATGAATATTTTTATGAAATTGTTGTAATTAGGACCAGGTATAAGAATTTTTCAATATTAAAATTTGATTTTTTTTAATTCTTGTTCCAATTTGAAATTTTTGGTTTAGTCATAATATCAAAATATGGGACTTTTTCATAATCATTGGTTTTGATCAAATTGGATCTATTTACCTATATATTTATGAAACTAAAGGTTCAATTGATCTTTTATATGATTAAGTTCATTTTATTTTGCCTAATTATGTATCAATTTGATCAATTTTGAATTTTTATTACACTTTGCATATTTCATTTCATTTTTAACATCTTTTGAACATTTACGAATAAATTATAATTATAATTTTTTTAGATTTATTTTATTTGGAGTTGGTAAAGTTGGTCTTTTAAAAAGTTATTGAAGTGCTTTATTTTTTAGGCTATAATTGGCTATCATTTTTATCCATATTCTTACTCTTAGAGTCCTTAGGGACCTTCTTTCCTTAAGAACAAAGGATAATTATCTTCCTCCTAATATAAGAGCTTTAAGGAGGTTTAGGCTTATAATTTATATGATTGAGAATTATTGATGTCACAAGGAGAGGTCCTTTACTCCTTCTCCTCCTTCACCTCACATTAGAGATTATCCTTCTTATAGCAGCAAGTCACTTGAGTTTAGGGATTACAGGTTTATATCTCTTCAAATCAGGAGGGTTTTACATTTAGATTCCCTAGAGTGTTTCATATAGTTTGACTTAGGTAGGTACTTCTTTCATAAGGGTTAGGACCCTAATCTATACAGGATATGTAGAGTTACTTCTACTAATATCTTTTTATTTTATTTCAATATGATATATGAAAAGGAGGCACACATAGATTATTTATATCTTGTGTCTATAATATTAAGATCCTACTCACTATGTGAATTCTCAATGACATTTTAGTGTTTTTACTTATGAACAATTCACTCATCATAACGATTTAACTAAATATTTTTTAGAGGATGAACTATATTCCATTTTAAATCATTTTAGGATCATTCTTTAGAAGCCTCATATTTCAAATCATCCGTTCCTCAAGCCTAGGGAGTAGGGACTTTGGAAATTTTTTGAATATAGCCAAATTACAATATCATTATATGAAATTCAACTATTTATCTTTGGTTGGCCATAAGATTGATATAGGTTTTGATGATCTTTGGCTCTTGTCTACCCCCATGATAGGTGATTTAATAATTAGGACACTTTATTTTATGAAACATGCTCCATTTTTCTTAATTATGACAAGAAAAAACATAAGAATAGGCCTTATAATACTATCATTGGAGTTATTTTTGAGCATTTACATATTCCTTTTACTAAGGATGAGTTTAATTTAAATGCTTCTTTTATACTCCCTCTCTTAAGCTCATGGGCTTCAAGGTAGTTAATGGTCTAATGACTCAACCTAGACAACAACAATCGCTTATAATTAAGTATGGTGGTCATGCAAAGGCATTAATTAAAGAGGATACAACACCTTCACTAGCATAAAGAGATTGAGGGGCTTCACTTTAGTAATGAGTTTACCTATTAGGAGACAACTCCCTTTAGCAACCCTCCACTATGTACATGTGTCAACCGCTTCTCAGTTAGTGGAGCTTTTCAAGACTTATAGGGTATTTGGTTCACATGCTAGAATAGATAAGGAATGAAATAGTTATTCTTAGGAATAGAATAGACGAGGAATAGAATGAAATAGGTATTACTTAGTTTGGTTTATTCCTAAGAATTTTTAACGATAATGTATGCCAATGTTTAGTTTGAAAATATAAATTTGAGATGACAAAGGAATCACTAACAAAAAGACCAAAATATCCTTTATAGTCTCTATTATTATTATTATTAATTTCTTATAATAATAATAATAATAATAAGAAGAAGAAGAAGAAGAAGAAGAAGAAGAAGAAGAAAATAAATAATAATAATAATAAATAAATAATAATAATAAATTATTGATAATAATAATAATAATAGAGAGAAAGATTGTCTTTACCTATTCCACGTTTCATAGAATAGGTAAAGATATTTCAGAAAGTATAGGAATAACTAAACCTGTGATTGGTAATTTTGTATATTATTTTTTAACTAAATAAAAAATAACTATTTATTAAAAATACAATAATTATTTTACTCAACCGAACATGCCATTAGAGAAACATGTGGAGTGAGAAGATATCTACACACGACGAACTAACCTCATCGATAGTGAGCCAAATTTGTTTTAAGAGTGCTTGGAATACCATGTCGGGAGCCTTATTGAGATTCTCAACTGTATTTGAAGGAAACGTCCTCCTTCTTTCTAGTTTATCTTTAGTCTTAGTTATAATTTACTTTTGGCATTCTTTAATGCCAAAAAAGGGAGATATATAACATCGGCAGATATTTCTGGAAGATTCTATTGTTTATTTTTTAGGATGGATGTTATTTTTTAGGATTTTATTGATGTACTCTGAAAGTATTGTTGTATTTTCTTATTTTATAATTTTGTACACATTTTATTTTTATATGTGAAAAAGTTTTAGCTAACAATTTTCCTTTTAAGCACTTTTATTTACACTTGATCACATTTATGTCACTTAAATTAAATTTGATGCTTACATAAGATTTCAAATAATTCATAATTTTTCTGTTTGTAAATTGATAAAAACAAGGGTGCATAGATTAAAGGATAGGCTTTGACATATGAAGAGTTAAGCCAAGATAATGTTGTTATTCATTTTTTTCCTTCTATATTTTGTCATCATCAAAAGAGGAAAATTATTGAACCAAGAGATGTCATAATTTATATATTGATGATAACAAAATATATTTTGTACTAATAATTTATTTTTGTTATTCAGAGAAAATGAAAAAAAATTCTATTATATGAATTAATTGATCTAAAAGACGTGATAAGTAGCCAAGTTAAGCATTGAATGATTTATGAAGCCAAAAAGAAAGATTAAAAAAATTGACTATTCAGTGAGGCAACCAGTGAATCACTAGCTAGCCAATGGTTACGTTCAACTAGTTCATGTTGGCTTTCAAAAGTTACTGAGAAAAAAATTTATGTTCGAATAGCCAGTACGCTAATTGGAGGAATTCCCACTGGTCGAAGGTAAGCGGTCTAAGTAATCGATCTTACCTATGACCAAGTTGTTGTAACAACTGTTTGTGTCTCTAATGACTATTTGAAACTTTGCAAACTATAAATATTTGCGATCCTGTAGTAGTTGACCAATTAAATATGAGATAATCTTAAATTTTTAAATTTACTTCCTCTAAAAATTTTAAAGTGAAGTCTTAAGAATTTAAGATTATTACGAAATACGTAACGTAATTTAAAAAAAAAAAAAAGCTTGGAGGGCTATACGGTTCTAGGCAGCACAGACAGTCAGCCTGAGGATTGAAAGCGGCTTAGACTTCCCTTTTAAGGTTTATTATGTTTGAAAAACACTAATATTTGTAAATGACATCTGTTAGAGTCGTTCCTGTGGTCCATACTCCAACGCCACAATTGAAAAGACAAAACCAGCACTCGTGTCCCAAGTTTGCACCTTCCATGTATTTTCTCTTCGTATCAGAGAGTCATCCTCTCTCCTGAGAATTAACATTTAAGGGATGGCTGACAACATCATTCAAGGTCAGTTCCTTTATTTTGCTTCCTGTACCAATTCAAAGATTTATAGATATAGTACCATTCTCTCCGAGTTTTGCCTTTTCCTTTTGTACTTTGGCCTTTAGACCTTCACTTTCAATCATTTTCTTCGAGTCTTAATTTCCTTTTTCTTCTCCGGTGACGACGGGTATTTGAAGGTTTTTAAATTTTAACACCCCCTTGTGTTGTATTTTATTTTTATGTATTTTCCTTTCTCTGATATCTGTCTTCTTTCTTGGCCATCTTTACATGGTACCTTACTAGCTTCTTCTGCTCTCTCTGCTAGTGTTCTTGACAGTGTCTCCGAGTTCTTCTGGCATCGATGATTTCTCAGCCATAAAATTTGCCTCTTTAGCTTGAAAGACAGATTCTTTTATTGGAAATTGTACTAGATCATTCGAGGTTAACTTTGACTTGCTTAGGATTTGAAGCTGATCGATAATCATGGAGCATAATCACATAGATTTCTCTGATTACACCATCGGGTATAACATAGATGAACAGACCGTCTTCCCATATTCAGATCAGGTTTTCAACATGGAAAATGAATTCAAATTTGATGTCCCCTCTCCAGCTTTCAATTTCATGGATGTTCTTTCTGATCCACCCGATCCAGATCCTGGTAGTTTTATTAAATCCTCCATATCAAGCCCTGATGAAGAGTCACTTGCTGCTTCTAAAAGTTTGAGCCCACTTGAAACTTCCTCCGGTTCTTCAACAGGATGGAGTCCAGAGGGAGTAACCATCTCTTCCTCGAATGATAACGATTCTTCCGATCCTGTTCTCAGCTTCATAAGTCAGATGCTTATGGATGAGAACATGGAGAACAAGCCTTATATGTTCGATCCCTCGGCTTTAAGAGACACGGAGAGGTCGTTATTTGATGCAATTGGCGAGCAATATTTGTTGTCTCCTAATTCTCCTCTGACTTCTCTAAGCCATGAAAGCCCAGATAGTCTATCAGTGGCAGACACCAGTCATGGCTTTAGTACTATGACTAGCACTGGTACCCGAGATTTTGGTGATATTCATTGGGTTGGCAATGTTCAAGATGTGATTGAATCAAAACGAAAGGTGCAAGATTTGAATCCATCTCCACAGAAAATCTATCTTCCTGAAGATTACTATTTCCAGTTCGATACCCAATTCTCTGCTGACCCATCAACTACTCATACCACTAGGAGCGGTGGGCTTAACAATTCTTCTGCGAGTGAGATGGTGCAAAATATGTTCAATGATACGGAGTCTGTGCTGCAGTTCCAGAAAGGGTTAGAGGAAGCTAGCAAGTTCCTTCCTAAAACTACTGGACTGCTTATTGATCCGGAAAGCAAAGTACCAACTATGGTACAGAAGAAAGAGAGTCCAAAAGTGGCAGTGAAAGAGGAGAAGTTGATTACGGAGAGATCACCTAAAGAAGGATCAAGGGGTAGAAAGAATCATGAACGAGAAGATTCAGAAGTAGAAGAACGCAGGAGCTACAAGCAGTCGGCTGGGAACGTTGAAGATGGTGAATTGTCGGAAATGTTTGATAAAGTATTGCTTTGGAACTGTGGAGCAGATCCGGCATCTTTCTGCTTCGACAAAGCCAAGGAAGATGGTTCAAGGAAGCAGTTGTCGGCAGATGATCACCGAGGGAATGGGTCGAATGGTGGAAAAACTCGAGCTCGAAAGGAGGGCAAGAAGGAAACTGTGGACTTGAGGAGTCTTCTGATTCTCTGTGCACAAAGTGTCTCTGCTTATGACTTCAGGACTGCTAATGAATTGTTGAAGCAAATTAGGCAGCATTCTTCACGGACTGGTGATGGGTCTCAGAGACTAGCCCATTTTTTTGCCAACGGTCTTGAGGCACGAATGGCGGGAAGTAGCATCGACTTCCAAACCTTCTTCACTTCCCTGACTACAAAGAGGACAACAGCTGCTGACATATTAAAAAGTTATAAAACTATGCTTAATGCTTGCCCGTATAAGAGGTTCTCAATTTTCTTTGCAAACAAAATGATTCTCCATGCAGCTGAAAAAGCATCAACTCTCCACATTGTTGACTTCGGTGTGCTTTATGGTTACCAATGGCCTATGCTGATCCAGAAACTCTCCTACAGACCAGGTGGTCCTCCCAAGCTACGAATTACAGGCATTGAGCTGCCCCAACGTGGTCTCCGGCCAGCAGAAAGAATTGAGGAGACAGGACGCCGGCTGGCTAAATATTGCGAACGCTTCAATGTTCCGTTCGAGTACAATCCTATTCCTGCACAGCACTGGGAGAAAATCCCAATTGAGGACTTGAAAATTACTAGAGATGAGGTGCTTGCAGTTAATTGTCTATCTCGGTTCAAGCACTTGCATGATGAAACTGATGAAGTGAGCTGCCCAAGGGATGCAGTCCTTGCCTTAATCAGGAAGATGAAACCAGACATTTTTGTTCTTTCTGTGATGAATGGATCCTACAATGCACCATTCTTCCTGACAAGGTTCCGGGAGGCACTTTTCCACTTCTCATCAATTTTTGATATGTGGGATTGTACTGTACCTCGCGATGATCCGGAGAGACTGATGATGGAGACGGAGTTCCACGGGCGGGAGGCTATGAATGCTGTGGCATGCGAGGGTTTGGAGAGGATTGAGAGGCCTGAGACATGCAAGCAGTGGCAGGCTAGGATTATGAAGGCAGGGTTCAAGTCACTGCCATTGGATGAGATGCTGATGAATAAGCTCAGGAGTTTGCTCAAGGCAGGCTACCACAAGGATTTTGTAATCGACCAAGAAAATGACTGGATGTTGCAGGGATGGAAGGGTCGAATCAATTATGCAAGCTCTTGTTGGGTACCTTCATAGGATCTCCCTTTCCCCTTCCCTGATTTGTATGTAATCTAGTAATGCTCCTGTGTCGGACCATTTCTCTGATTCTAGTGTGATAGTTAAAATTATATACGCTAGATAATTAGGTGGAGAAGGACATTGCATTTGCAAATTTTGAGTATGCATCCTTTAAAGACATGTTAAATTGGAAATTGGCAGAGAAAAGGGTTCTATTGGGGTTTTAGAGTTGCCTATTATAACCTGATTTTGATGTTATAAACTGGTTTCTTATTTTATGTATTGACTAGTAACAATTCCCTTTTTGCTGAGATCTAATGGGATATTCTCTGGCTTTTTTCTTGAGGAGATCGATCGGGTTGGGTTGGGTGTTATGTCATTGGCTATATAGCGTGATGGCGTGTAGCTAACTGCAAAAGAATTGAAAGGTCGAGAAGGCCAAGTAATCAGAGTTCCGTTGACAGAATAAATGGTGCCTTAAATTAAATACTTCAAACGAAACGAAATCCTAAACCCTAGCACCTTTTTGGGCTATACCGTTCTACTTCAACACATAAAAAGGGGTTATTAATACACAACTAAATCTCAAATTTAACCCAATATCTCCATTGGACATTATGTCAAAGTTCAGATTTTCATGGTCATCAAGGTCAAGAATACATAAGTTCTCTATGTATCTTAAACTCGTATGTAAAACTCATACCTAGCAGAGCAGGTCTAAAAGCAGGAGAAGATGGCTTGGATCATTCTCTTATTAATTCAGTGATCAAATACGCATCATATATACACCAAATGCGTAGGCAAGGACGTAATCCTCTGATGCTTGTCAGATGCTTTTAACGTTCTTCATGCATCATGATCTCTTCTTGTCTTAGTTACTCACATGTACACGAAAAGTCAGGCATACACCCAAGACTCTCTTCAATCCATGATGATAAGATCTTCTGGACTGGAAGTTGGCAGAACTGCTCTCATAAACAAATTTATGTTGACACAGTAGAAGAAACCAATAGTTTAAGTTGTTATAAAAATAAAAATGGACGAACCCATGTGCTTGGACAGGGGGGTGTAATATTTAATTCCGTGAAATTGGATCTAGGCAGGGTCCAGTCCAAGAAAAAAGTACTCCCCCCTTTCATTTGGTTTACAATGATAACAATTTAGTATAGGGAGGAAGGCTAAGGCTGACTTTCCATATTGGCAGCTAACAGTGGGGTCAGGGCAAAAACTGGTCTAATTGAACGTTCGTCTATTGATTACCTAACGGAAATTCAGCACGTGCTTCCTTCAAAGCCACGTTTCGCTTTCTACATATAGTCAGAATATTCTTATACAAGTAATTCAAATCAATTTCTTCATTTTCATTAAATATTTATATACTGATTGGATTGACATTCATGCATACAGATGTATTTTTAGACGGTCCATTCACAAGGGACTAATTAATCACATTGATGACAAATGCTTTCTTATGGTTTTCAAAATCTAAATTACAGACTGAAACAAACCCTACATTGGCTGAGAAACAACTCACATTCAATTACCAGAAGAGGCCCAGTGTGCATGGATATAACTGCACTAATTTGCTTCTTACCTTGTTAGCATCACCGATCGCTAACGGAAAATGACCTTTGAAATGCTTTAAATCCTCAAGTTCCCAAACTGATTAATAAAGTAGAACTATATTTATCTATTTTAATTTCATACTTGACAGATACTAAAATTGTATCTCGTCTTTAAATTTAATTTGGCCCTTACGTCCAATTTTTTCTTTTCAAATTTATAAAAATATAAAGAAGTTTTTAACTAGAGATAAAAATAGTGGTGAAACTTAACAAATCAACTGAAATATAGAAACAAGTATTAATTAAAAATTGTACAAAGAACAATCAATCTTTTCTCAAAACTTATATATATATTACAAAGTAAAAAATATATATTTATGAAACATGCTTAAGTTAATATCTTCTTGAAACAACAAAATCGTTTAAAATGATATATTGTAAAATACAAACTGATAATGATTCATAAATAATCCGAGTAAATTATAATATTCTTCAAAACATTATAATTACAAATATTATATAGGCATGTATTTTGGATAATACATAAATGCTAGAGAAATTATCTACCACTTATGTATTTGATAAGGACAAAATTTAAAAGAGGAAATATGATCTTTTTTGTGCGAGATTTATTAATGTCACATGTGCTACGTGAGTTCACGTGGCACTGGTGAGTTAAAAAAGGTCGTAATTCACAAAATTTCTTAAATTTTAAATCCTTAACCTCACGATTATCCTCACCTATCATCCCTTAATATGAAACACATACTCATCTTCTTTGTTGGAAATTTACAAGTGGAGTAATCTCATATCGAAAAGAGATATAAGAATAAAGTGAGTTATAAATAAAGATAAGACTCATAACCTGTTACTTTAAAGTTTTGAGTTAATATATGATGTCTTAGTTTTATATGGACTCATTTAGACTTGGTCCAATTTCTATCCAAGTCCCCTCAAAACCCTTCATTTGTATCAAAGTCACGTTGCAAAGTCTGATAAATAGAGATTCATGAATTTGGGTTAGATGAATAGTGATTCATAAATGACTCAAATAGTTTAGCCATGGTTTAAGGTGGAGCTAGTCTAATATGAATTAGGTTTATTTGTGAAGGGGAAGAAGTTGTAAATTCATAGGTAGATAATTCCACATCAGAAAGAGACATACGGATTAAGTGAGTTATAAACAAAGATAAGATTCATAACTCATTGCCTTAAGATTTTAGGTTGATAAATGATACTTGGACACGGTCCAATTTCTCCACAAGCCCCCTCAAAACTCTTCATTCTCTTATTGTAAATCATCCTTAAGATAATGCCCTAACTCATTCAACCCTAATTCCGCTTCTTTAACATATTAATCCCTAATGCTTCTCTCCTTATTTGACAATGAAGACAATACCATCTTCATATATACCACTGTTTCTTGCACCCTAATGCTTCTCTCCCTATTTGACAGTGAAGATAGTATCATCTTCATATAAACCATCATTTGTTGCACTCCTATGTGACTGTGTTTCGAGCTCGATGAATTAATCTTTTTTATATTTATAACCCTTATTAAATTGGTGCATTAATAGAAAATCCATAAGACATCCCTCTTCTATGAGCTAAGTGTTTTATGAACCTAGTGATGAACTATTCATCAATAATGTAAAACTCAAATGTAACTCAGATTTTAAACTTTGATTAAATTTTGTTTCATGTTTTATTAGATTATGATTTCCTAAGTTTTTTCTTCCAAACATGTGTGTACAAAACCTATAATAGTTATTGCACTTTTATTAACTACGAAATGGAATCATCTTTATGAGTTTAGCAATTGTAGTAAGGTTAACATAAAAACTTGCATTTATGGTAAATGTTTTGATTTTTTTAGATTCATTTTCCACATAGAAGTAAATTTAAAATTTTAAAAATATCAAAATGTCATTAGAAGATGACTTTAAGTTAGTTGTTGGAATTAAGTAAACTTTTATCCTACTCTTGGAGTAATTGTGCTATGTATTGTTTCCTCTAGTGTGATATACTTTTAACATAAAATCTCCATGCTACTTGTAGCCTACTGATTGATGATATTTCTATGCTTATAACGATTTATTAGTTTTAACTGTATGTAAAACCCGCATACCCCCTGGAAGGATATATGGATGCTACACAAAACAGCACAAACAAATCAAAGCATACAAAAACTTCAAGTAAACAATTCAAACAAACATATATTAAATTACATAGTACGTAACACAAACTCACTGAAAAATCTAAACCAAACTGAAGTATTGTTGTTA
>JAOQMP010000008.1:39124127-39148805 GCA_027563575.1 Erythroxylum pedicellare
GTAAAAGATTCTATGTATGAACTTTTGATACTTGAGTTGAGATTGCCTGGAGTTGAGATTGTCTTGAGTGGACTAGATAGTCTTGAAGTTGTGGCCGGATATGGATATAGAAGTGTGTTTAAAATAGTTTGTAGGTTTTGGGATTTTTAAAATACAACCGTTGTGCTGCCCAAATTTTTCTATAAAAAAGGAAAGAAAGAAATATATTCAGTAAGCCTTGCATAGTCGGATCAAGGATACTGTGAGTATCCTTGGCCAAGTATGCGGCGGTTGTCATGGGCCCGAGGTGGTACCGGGTCATGACAAATAGATCCCCCATCCATCTATTATAGGCTTCGAGCTACCTTATTCTCTCCATGATCTCTACCTATTGTACGTGGATAGTATGTTGAGAACCCAAGATATTCCCTATATGTTTCTCCAGTTGAGCTATCTTCAACTAGTTCGAGTGCGGTATCCACACCTTGGGTACTTCTGCACTAGGCTCCTCGTGTGCGACTCCTCCTATCTAGGATGGTAGTGAAAGTGACTACTTTGGCTGCTCAGCTATATGTGGCTCCTTGTCTCCTGCTAATGTTATCGGCTCTTCGGGAACCTCAATGAGGTAGTAGATGTCACTTATAGGTCCTTATCGTCTGCGTATCATATGTATGTGCTTCATCACATCTAGGTTCATTGCTACCATATTACCCACCAATTAGATTATTGGTAGTCTGTTAAAGATCCCATCCTCTATGCAAGCCTTGTTATGTATGGTCTGACACAGATCATCTTGAACTTCTTCTACTCAGTTTGACGCCAAATGAATTGGGCTAATGCATGCCTCAAATGTATTAACATCTACTTATTCATGCTCTATAAGTAGAATACGTCCAAATTCTTGATGACTCCACAACTGTTACCCGCCCGCTTAGTGTATGACTTAGAATACCATGTATGTATTTGAGTGTGAGGTGTCTTAGTGTTGATGCCTTTGAATTACCGAAATGGTAGTCTTCCTTCGTGCTAATCATACTCTAAAAGTGTTGAAAAGACAACCTATAAGGGGAGTTTGTCCCTATCATGATGAATAATTTTGAATAGCTCATTCAGACCATATTCCCCATCATCCATAACTAGATCATGTTTGGTCGATCCCTATAGTGGCTACCTCTCTCTATGAAGAACATGGAGCGTAGCTCGAAGCCAACTCTCAATAAGAAGGCTCCATGATCTCGAAGAATCGATACCATGCTCCATCAATAACGAGATTCTGAACTCGCTAAGCTAAACTGATCCCCTCCAATGCCACCTAGTTAACGCATCTGCTAGTCCTAAACTTTTGCTCCTTGAGCTGTTGGCATTGCTTTTATTGGGCTCCATCATTGAACAATAATATGCACAGCTACTCTGGGGCTTGGACTATTTTAGTAAGCTCGAGTTGTAGATGAACTTCAGTCTGGTCTCTAGAGGATCCTTCTCTTTATTGTTTCTTTCTTAGGGCCTCCTTTGCTCATCGTGGTTCCATCATTGTGTCTAAAACTTTAGATAATTGTGAGTAAATAGTAGATAAAATACAAAATTACCCGTTTCCCACACTTATTTCACATACTCACTAGATTGTTAAAATGTCAAAACATACTAGAAAAGGAAAAATTAACGCGTAGAGTATAAAGTCTAATGCAAATAAATAAATAAATAAAGACAAAATAATTGGAAAATTAACTAATAACCTAATTAATCACAAAATTAAAAATTGTAATTAAAAAATAAAACTAATCGAATTATTTAATTATGAAATTAAACCTAGAATTAAAATTGACAAGCCTAATATAACAATTACCCAAAATTAACAAAATCAAATATTTAATTCATTTTAAAAACAAGATTAACATGAATTAAACAAGAAAAATTTCCATTAACTATAAAACAAGCAATTAATCCTAATTCTGCACAAAATTATCACAATTTAACAATTAGTGAGCAAAACTCACAATCCTGATTGAAATTTCATCCAAATTGCATGCAGTTCTTTAAATTTAATCAATAAATCATATAAGTAAGGATGAAATTCAAAAATTAAATCACAATCAAGCACAAAAGCAAGCAAATTTTTACAAAATCATAAAACCCTTACCCTAGCAATTTTTTTTTGGGGGTGGGAGGTGGAAGAGATCCCTAAACATTGCAAAATACCCAATTATTCATGTATAAACAAGCGAAATCAATGATAACACATACTTGGGTGTCTCAAATTGGCAAGAAAATGCTGAAATTTGGGTTGAAGAGGGAAAGGGGCGACACTGAGAGAGTAGCGAGAGAGAAGACAATGAGGTAGGGCAATTTAAAGGTTGTTGCCATGTAGTTGACTATGTAATATGTGAAAGCTTTTAATTGACCTGCTTCTTTGATTTATCTCATTTTCTAGTGTAGCTGACCGTGTAATTCATAAACTCTTTAAAATTCAATAGTCATTGGGGACTTACACAGTCTGTTACACGGGCGTGTATCTAACCATGTAAAACCACATGAGTGTGTCTAGTAAGCGTGTAGCTTTCTATAAACATGTGTCCAATTTTCAAAAGATTCATAGTGTACACGGCCGTGTCTAAAGACTATGTAATGTCTAAAGACTATGTAAGTCTCTATTAATGTGTATAATATGAAAAAATAGTTGAAAAAACTTAAAAATTTTGCACTTAATATTACAAAACTTTAATGTTCATACCCTAACATGATAAATATGCTCGATCTCTTTAGGATGCTTAATTTCCTAACCTAAAACACGTAAAAACTCAATAAAATCTTATGCTAACATTAAAATGGAAACAAAATGATATAATTGAAAATAAAACCTATCTTAATTTGTGGGTTGTTTTTCATGCAGTGTTTGTTTAACATCATTAACTCATGTAGCTTTCATGCTCAAGGTGGCTTTAAAAACTTAGGTTTTGGTCATCTTACCTTTGACTCCATAACTTTTAAGTAAGTTAACTATTGTTGCCTATTGGCATAATTTTTCTTTCATTTATTGCCTTGAGCTTGTAAAAGTTTTGGTGGACCTTTAAAGTAGAGTCCTGCATAATATCCAAAAATAGGTTATTAAATGGATCACTATATTCATTATCATCGATAAGCTCAAGGTTGGGATTCATGACATTAGACATTTTAAATTCAACCTCTTCATCCCCTACCTTTAATATTAACTTGCCTTTGCCAACATCGATAATTGATTTACTAGTCACTAAAAAGGGTTGACTAAGGACTAGAGGTACCTCTACATCTTCCTTTAAGTCAAGAGTCACAAAATCCATAGGGAAGATAAACTTTTCAACCTTGATAAGAGTATCTTCTATAATGCCTTTAGGATATTTTACCGATCTATTTGTTAACTGCACACTTATCCTAGTAGGTTTTGGTTCACCTAATCCGAGTTTCTCAAATAATGAATAAGGCATCATGTTAATTCTGACCCTAGGTTGGCTAAAGCCTTAGCTATTTTTAAACTACTAATTTAACAAGGGATATTAAAACTCCTAGGATCTATAAGCTTCTCTAGTAGCTTTCTTTTCAGAATTTCTGATTTCCTTCCACTCAGTATAACGATTGCCAACTGCGCCAACTTTCCCTTGTTTGATAGTATCTCCTTCATAATCTTTAAGTATTGTGGCATCTATATAAGAGCTTCAAATAGGGGTAAATTAATCTAAATTTGCGTAAACAACTTAAGGAACTTCTCAAATCATGCATCCATAAGATCTTTTTTCATTTTCTTGGGATAAGGGATGGCTGGTTAAAATTCATTGATTTTCATAAGGTGGTCTTCATCTTTAGCTTTTAATTGATTCTTATTGTTTTTGTTTTTCTTTTGAGTCTCTATTTCTTCTTGAAGCTCTTTTCCATTCCTAAGGGTGATTGCCATTATATGTTATTTATAATTTATTTCCATAGTACTAGGCAAACTCTCATGTGGTCCTTCAGATACTAATTTGGTGATTTGACTGATCTAAACCTTTAATTTATGAATAGAATCCTCCATTTGTTGATGTCTTACATAAAAATCTTGAACAATGTTTATCACCATTTCTTCTAGAGTAGGCTTCTTAGCTTGAGGTGGTTATTGTTAAAATCTCAGTAGAGGAATATTCCTTACTTACCCTTTATTTTTCCAAGAAAAGTTTGGGTGTTTCCTCTGTCCTAGATTATACGTAGTGCTATATAGATTGTTTTGGAGACTAGGAGCATTTCCCATATAATCCATATGTTTAGGTTGTAATGCTTAACAATTTTGAGCTGAATGTTCTAACTTGCACACCTTACACTGCTTAACTTGGCATGGTGGATTCATAATAAGTCTATCAATTTTTTCCATTAAGAGCTTCCACCTAGTTTTCTAACATTGTCACAACATCCATTTCATACACTCCTGTTGGCTTATTAAGTCTTGCTTAAGAAGAGCACCACTAATAATTGTTCTTGCCATGTCTTCAATAAAGTTTTGGGCTACTTTTGGTGGCTTATTATTTAAAGTGCCCCCAACTGTTGCATCTATTGACTGTCTTATAGCTTGACTTAGCCCATTATAAAAGGTCTGAATTTGCATCCAAAGCTGTAGACCATGATGTGGGAAGTTTCTTAACATTTCCTTAAATCGCTCTTATGTATAATATAATGTTTCTCAATCAGCCCAAAAGTAGGAGGAAATATCATTCTTCAATTTTATAGTCTTTTCTAGTGGAAGTGCTTCAATAAAAATTTCTCTACTACTTGATCCGATGTAGTGGATGATGATCTTGGGAGAGAGTTTAACCATTGCTTAGCCTTTCCCTTTAATGAAAATGGGAATAATCTCAGTCTAGTCACTTCATCATTAACTTCATTGATCTTGAAGGTATCACAAATCTCCAAAAAATTTAAGATGTGTTCATTCAGATCTTCATCTTGTAGTTTATCAAATTGAACATACTACTGCACCATTTAAATAATATTCAGATTGATTTCAAAGTTATTGGTGTTCATAGTCAATTTGACAATGCTAGATTCCACTTCTATCCAGTCTAGTCTACCGTAATTGAAAATAGTGTTTGGTTGGTCTGCCATGGTTCCTGATTCTTCTATATCAATACGACCTCCCAAGTCCTCTATTTGTTAATGTAACTTAAACTCTCTTAGTTGTGTGCTACGGAGATTTCTAAGAGCTATTCTCTTAATTTTTGGATCTTTGTTCACCAAGCTGGTTGGATCACTTTGGTTCATAAATTGCCCAAAGAGTCAATATTTATGAGAACAAGAAAATCAAAGAGTCAATAAAATAACATAAATTGGAAACAAAAACAAAAACAAAACAAAACAAAGTAAAAATGGATAGATTAATAAAATCTAGTTTTTCCTAATATTACTATTCCCGAAAATGGTGCTAAAAACTTGATTGATGATATTTCTATACTTATAATGATTTATCAGTTTTAATCGCAAGTGCACCGTGTAGTTGTAACTAATAATGGCAAATACGGGTCAATCCTACAAGCATTGTAAGTACTAGTATTCACCGTTTTCCTATAACCTCGAGTTAGATCGTGAATCTAATAAAAAAACGAAAATAAAAAATTAAACTAAGATTGAAATAATAATGAACTTAGATAAAGGAAAATATTATGAAAAGTCAATATTAAATCAATAGTACCTAAGTGATAAATCCCCCTAAGAATTATTTAAAACTAACCATTTATCATGCAATTAAATTATTGATTATTGGACCGTGAAAATTCTAATGTTTTAAAAACTAAACCGAACTAGTCAATTCGACCAAAAAGGATATGAACTAGCTATTATTCGATTCAGTTTTATTTAATAACCTTTATATATAAATATCAACCGAGTTATCAAAGAATCGGTAGGTTTATTAGTGAACCGGTCCCAATCAGTTAGTATTATTTGATTGAGGCACGAAGATTGCTATTGAGCCATTTAAAAAGAAATCCATCCAAAATGATCAATATAGAAGCATCATCGTCAACCATCCTCCTGACCCTTTCATATCTTTACTTCAACTTCAGGTTTTGGCAATCCATACTAAGATTTACATAATCTTGGAATTCGTTACTAGTGGCGAAATGTTTGATAAAATTATGAGTAGTCAAGTTTTTGATCCAGAAGCTTAAAGGGTGATAGGATGTGCTGTTCAAAATTTATTTTCTCCAGCCACTGTTTGTGGGTTTGCCTTATTAACCTTGATTTTTCAGGTGCATCATAGATGACTTAGTGAAGCTGAAGCCAGGAGATATTTTCAACAGCTTATTGATGGAGTGGATTACTACAAGTGAATTATTAAGAACCATTCTTATTTTGTTTCATATAGAAACAACTATGAAACATGGAAGTCCAACAATCCAATGCTTGGATTTAGTTGACGAGAATGAAGAAAAGAGATGAGAGATTTTTTGTTGTAGGTTTTGAATTTAGTGTGGATAAACTTAGGAAGAGAAACTAAGCATTTACTGATTTACGCATATAAAAAAAAGAGATAGAGAGACAAAGACGTGGGGGCTAGGGTTGGGGTTCAAAAGTTGAAACGACTACGTATTTCATTTTAATATATGAAAAAGTATAATATTAAATTATTAATCCTTTCTAGTAACAAGTTAAATTTTATGAATATTAATTTTTTATTCAACTTAATTTTAAAATTTACTAAATTAGCTTTTGACCAACCTAGAATCATATTTGATTTATAAGATATTAGTTTTAAGATGAACCATCTTATTCCAAACTAATTTTAATAATATAATAAATTCATAAGTTTTCGATTTTTTTAGCTTTGAATTTCTGCAAAATATAGCATTTTTATATATTTCATTTTATTTTTAAAAATAAAACATGGTTAATTCAAATAACGATAAAAATAAATAAATAAATAAATAATTATAGAATTAAATTAAAATATATACTTTTTAAAAACTTAATTGACCAAATCGATGGCACTTCCTCTTAATTATTTAGCCTAAACAGTTTCTTACAACAACAACAATAAGGATTATTGGTTCATTATATAATAATAGACATTGATGTATTTTTTATTTCAATAAAATATTTTATTTTAGTTACTCTTATAATTTTTACTTCTTATTTATTATATACTAGTTTTATAGCAGTTTAATACCGGTTGAACCTTTAAACCTTAAACCTTTCCTTTGACTGGTTTGATGTTTGGTTCGGTTTTTAAAACATAGGGAAATTCCCATCTTATGTTAAAATGTTTCTCAAGACTATTAACAACTAAGTCTTGATCAATTAACTAAAATATCTTTCTAGTTAAAACCACTAAGATCACATTATCGGTTTGTTAATTTCATTATTAAATTTGGCCTTAATCTAGTTGATTTATGTCGACCTATCTCTAGGTTTGCATGCAACTCGTTCCAATTATGGTAGATCTATTAACACAAAAGGAATTTTCAATCTCAATCATATGAAATCAAATCATGCACGAATCTTCTGGATATATTAGTTCAAGAATATAACGTATAATTGAATCATAATAAATCAATTAATATATTATCATTGAATAAAATATTATATCATGTTTCATCAAATATTAGGCATCACACCTAGGCACTAAACATTTTAATTCCTAGCAATAAAAAACAATACCAATAACAAATATTTAGAAGAATGAATAAAAAAATCATATTCTAAATCTCCCTTTATTCTCTAATGAATATTCTTGCAATTTGGATTGAATGATCCTTTCTATCGGATCTTGTGATGTATTCTTCATGTTTTCCTCATCTTATGTTCAAAACTGCCTCTTCTTTGTGTTTCTTACAATCCAAGAACTCTTAAAAACTCACCTCTTTTCTATTTTCCTTTGATCACGTCCTTTTATAGTAATAACTAGGGTTTCTAGAGTATACATGGTCATTTACACAGGCGTGTAGGTAATTATGTATCGTCCAAAAATACCTAAATTTGTGATTTTACGCAGGCATAGAGACTTACACGGGTAATATACATGGCCCTGTCTATGCAAATATATGGGTGTCTAACTTCATAGAAACATAAACAATATTCTTCATATCTCCATACATTTACAAAGATTTACACAGTCACTGCACATGGTCATATATCTCCAAGTTATTTAAAATCTTCATTTTATGCCACAATTTCATCCAGATTCTTCTCTTTTTGGTTTATGAAGGTCACTATCACCTACAAATATACGTAAAGTGACTTATGTACCAAAAATACTATAAAACTATTAAATAATAAGCACAACACATTAAATATAGGCATATATAAATATAGTCAAATAATCATTTATCATCTACCACTTAGGTCCTTTTAGTATTGTCCTTGCACTTTTTATGATGGCACGTCTTCTTCAAGTTTGTAAATAATAACTAGATCTATGGTAGTAATATCAAGATTTTAAATTACAAATAGAAAATTGCAATAGTATATCATTTTACTAGTATTTATTGAAATCCAATTATCTAGTCCTTGTACTTATGGAATCCCCATTATCAATTAATATAATATCAAGTTCAAAAACTCAGAATGTGGTTTGTTATTGTGGTTAAATACCTCATTAAGAAATTCATAGAGTGATAATAATCTAGGGAAGATATATTATAGATGTTCCAATTATCCACTGAGTTATTTATTTATTTATTTACTAAAGAATCTTATATCTAATGTAAAAGTTAAGAATTAATTTGTTTAAAGGTTAAGAGATGATTTTTTAAGTGGTATAATGACAAGTTTGCTAAGAGATCTATTGAAGTGATTCATAAATTAAGGAAAGAAATAACTATAAAAAGAGTGGTGAAATAAGCACAACCAAATAGAATGAGGAGCAAATAGATCTTATGAAGGAAGACATTAGCTTGTTGCAAAATAGAAAAAAGAGTTAACATTTATATTAGTAAATATTATATATGCTTACTATGATTGTTATTTTCATTTGTTTTTAGGGGGAAATGACATTAAATTACAATGTTAGATTGTTAAAATTCATGTTAAAGTTATATAATTAGTACTTATTATTATTTAATGTAATGCAAGTGGTGTAATAAAATTCATTTATGTAGCCTTAAAAAAATATTTGGCATATGAGGTTTATAATATATGAAAAGAAAATGATAGATCTAAGTAATTTTATTTGGCTTATGACACCTAATATATATATATATATATACACAAGTTGAGCTGCATAATTCATTTTGGAATATAACATATTTAATAGATGAAAGGAAAATGATAGAGTTAGGGAATTTCATTTGCCATATTATCATATACATACATATTTTTAATCAAATCGTCTATGGCTTATAATTCAAATAAAAAATTTAGTTTAAATATGATATAATGTCAAAAGTTATGACTAAAGTCAATCGATAAGTGTTCATGTAATCTTATTTTTTTATGAGTGATTATATGCCACATTGTATTCTTTACGTGCGTTGGACTAAAAAACTTGCTCCTATGATGACTGTGCACTTTTTCCCAATAATGCTCTCATGTTCTTTGCTTTATCTTGTAATTGTTGTGAAGTGATACTTGATTTCCTTTAACTTGTAGCCCTTTTGGTTCAAAGGACAACTTGAATGTATGAGGATCAACATCTCTAAACTTTCTTTGTTAGCATAGTAAAGCAATTAATCTAGGAAAAACATTTAATTAGTTAATTATATAGACTTGTTAACAATATCATGAATAAATGTCATGGATGAAACTTATAATATTATTTTGTTAACTAGGAACAACAATACCTTATACATTTTTTACACTAGTGACCTATAATAACTAAAATAAATATCACTCAAATTTTAGTCAATCAAACACATTCCTTAATTATAAAAAATTTGATGAATTGAACAAAAACCTAAGACTTATATACATATGAATATGCCTTAGTTATAAATTGTGTACTTGTAGAATTATCTATATTATTAAACAAATATGGCAATATTCACAATGATAAAAAAAAACAATGTCAAGATTTATTTACCGTAATTATTAAAGAAAGATAATAATAATGGGAATAAAAATAATAAAACATTAATTATGAAAATGAAATAAAATAGTCCATGATGGAAATGGAAAGCAATATAAGGAAGAAAAAGCAAAGTAAGTGACTCACAAAATTAATGGGTGTTTTAGTTAGTAATCTTAAACCTTCTTGTTGCATTTTCTTAAGTTATGGCCACAATTGTCATATTTTCTACAATTTTGTAGTTGTCCCATTTAAGACAACTTATTTAATTGTTCACTTTTTGGCTTAATTTTCCTTTTTTTTATTTTTGGACTCTTTGGCATGACTCTTTTATCTGGCGGGTTTATTAATTCCACATCACTTGTTGACTAGAAAATTACACCTCTAATAGACTACGACATATGGTCATTCATACTAAGGAACCAAGCCTTCTTATAACAATTATCAAGAAATGCCTCCATAATTTGTTTAGAATGATAGATAGCACTTATGACATGTTTACAAAGGTATCTCAATAACTACATTTTTGTTATCTACTAACTCTTACAATATGTTTGTCATCAACTTTTGAAATTTCACATGCCCTATTTTCATTCTAAGATATTCTCCATTACATTACATCTTTCTATTCTTATCCATACATCTCTTCATCATCATGATTCACATTATTTTAAGAATGCTTGTTACTAATATATCTGTAGCAAGTAAGATCCACCCATTGAATGTTTTACTTATGTTATTTTTAATTGCCAACATTCAAATTCAAATTCAAATGGTTAGTAACATATTGCCCATCTCTGCTCAGGATATTGAAATAAAGCTGCATATGTGCAAGTTTGATTTTGTTAAACCTATTTAATTGGTCATTGAATTTTTCCATACAACTTGACTATGTGTAATTATAAAATTGCATTTTAAAGTCCTTTTTACTTGATCTCCTATATCAATTGCGGTAAATATGTATAGCATACATTTAATGAGTTGCATTTAGTAAAGTCACTTTTATAACTCTAAATAATTCCTAAAATAATTAACAAATATAGTAAATCTTAAAAATAATGATAACTCTAAATTAATTTATAACATTAAGAATAAATTACTTTCCATGTCAGATATAAATGTAAGTTCTTCTCCATCTTCCAATTCCAAATTAGATGCAAGGAGGCTCATAATCCAATTCTATGAGTAAGTCCACTACAACTCTTAAGAAATGACCTTGGAAATCAGTCTTTATAAAGTAACCATTTATCCTATAAATTTGTCTTAAGTGCTTCCATTCTATTTTTATAAATTCAAAGAAAATGTAAAACCTTTTAAATTGTAGTAAAAGAGAATAAAAGATTAAATGAATTTTTGTATTCTTGCTTTTTATTTCATAAATTGTAATTTTATTACCTATAGAAAAAAAAGTTCCTTGATTCCTATTGAGCAAGTTTTATATCTAATAATAAAATTGTTAATACACTGCATGGATGCAGATTATATCTTATAGTATAAGAGGTTATCATTCCCACGAAGATTATATAATAGCTAGCAATTTGAACCTAACTTTGTCTAAAAACCTAACTTTGTCTAAGGTAACAAGAAGTTGATTTGAATAAAATTAAATAATAGAATTTAAAACAAATAATAAATTGAAACAATCAAACAATTAACAAGTGAGCTGCTAATAAAACTTAAGATTGGTCAATATTGAATATTTAGAAACTATTCTTTCCTTATTTTGATTCCTTTACTATTTTTGATTCAATTTATGTGTTTAATCCTAGATTTCCTTAGGTACTAATTAGTCTCTCTAAAGATCTAATCAATTAACCCTAATTGAATTCAAAATTTCTAGATTTTCAATCTCTCAATTCATAAAACTATTCCTAACATCTTCAATTAGATCTAAGTAATCTATTAGATAATCAATTTCATAACTAAGATCTCTCTTTGATTGATCCTTAATTTGATAATTGTGAGTCTATTAAATTGCCAATCTCGTTGTATAATCTAACAATGATTACTTTTAACTCACTTTCTTGATTTTTTTTGTCAAGTTTAAGTTTAAACAATTATTATAAACATCCAATATATATTGAAATTGATAATAATTAAAGTCGTAAAATAATTTTAGAATAAATCCTAATATGAAATTTAGAGCTTCATGAACATGTTTAATATCAAGAAAATTAGATTACACATCAAGGATAATGAAAGAAACAAAAAGGAAATGAGAAAAAACTATCTAACGCCTTGATTTGGAATGTTGGAATTTTCTGAAGCCATTTTGATTCAATGGTTGTTGCACTTTTTTTTGGTGTTTTTCTAGTTCTCAAATAGTTCATTAGGGTTCAAAGGTTGATTCTAGAGTTTCTCCACTTAATTTGTTTCCAAAAATAGCCCCAAACCCTACGAGATTAAAAAAAGTTGCGCTTAAAAATCTCTTGTCATGATTGTACTCTTTAATTTATGACCATGCTTCATTTGGTTTGGCTTGTGCACGATCGTGACGCCTTTAAGCTTCCTCCATCTTCTTCATTCTTTAATTTTCTAATTTACAACACTCACAAACACATCAATTACCTCTTAAAACATAAAATTAAGATCCAATTCTTGCTCTAAACTAAACAAACACTTAAAATACATATAAACATTAACAATAGCATAATTCTAAGCCTATACATATGATAATCATCTAAGAAATACTTTAAAACACACTTAAAAATCTAGCAAAATATAGTATAATCTACACCTATCAACATCTCCACACTTAAACCTTTGCTTGTCCTCAAGCAAATCTAAAAACACATACAAACAAAACATATAAACACATAATCATGCAACAATAATGGTACAATGGCCTTGAATCTTATAGACTTAACTTAACCTCTAACATCAATCACTCAAATTATGCAAACATACTAATTCCTTCCATGTTTTAAGTTCTTTTATTTGAATATACCTATAAATCAAAATATTAACATCGTATTTATATACCTATGTCACTTGTAACCATGCATTTATTATTATTAATCAATTAAAAAGGAAAATAATCACTAAATAACCTTCTATGAAATTTGTTGCCATTTTTTAAAAGATCATTAAGTTTAATTTATTATAACACCATTTAAAATTTTTCTTGAATGATAACTTAGTCTTTTGACGCGAGGACAAACACCTTATCATGAATGTGCCTTAGTTACTCAACTAGGTCACCTTGTTTATTTATCTTAGTTGGAATGTCACTCTAGCCTTTTAACGTGAATACAAACATTTTGTCGTGAATGCTCCTGATTATGCAACTATATCATAACTTACAACTATCTACCAACTTTATTCTTAACCCTTTTTTTTTTCAAAAAGGCTAATGGAATAGTTATTTTATTTAATACATTTTTCTTTTTTATAATTTCTTAGCCTACCTCGTTTCTTCTTAGTCAATCATTCTTATGAAAGGATACTAATAATGCTAACCAATTCAATTGATTATAATTATAAATGTATACAAACAAAAGTCCTAAAGTGAAGATCACGTGTCATATCCTAATTAATGCACATATTCATCCCAAAGACACTTAAAACAAAAAATTCATAGTTACTTTGCCCTTATAATCTAAATGACCATGTTCAGAAAAAGCCAATTCCATTCAATTCTCACCATTGACACATTCACACAAAGCACACATATGCCAACCTAATAAAAACTATACAATAAAAATGAAAAATTCACACACACATGATATGCAATTGTGTATACATCCCTATACTTGAATAACAAATTGTACTCAATATGATAAACAAAACAATATAAATAAAGATAAATAATAATAAAAAGTAAGTAAGAGCAAGAAAACTTATGGTGATTCAAGTGGTGATGGTATTGGAGAGGGAACCTGAAGACACTTTATGCCATAAAGATCCATCAATTCAACTCCCTACAAAATAAAAATAACAAAGCTCTAATAAAATAAAATGAAAATAAAAATAAAAATAAAAATAAAACCTATCTTAATTCCTGAGTTGCCTCCAAAGTAGTGCTTCTTTAATGCCATTAATTTGATGTACTCCTTATGTTTGCCATCAACCTGGGTCTATTATTAGTGGCTTGCCTCCACCCTTTTCACCCCATGACAGTTTATAAGCTTGTAAATAAGCCATAAATTGCAAAATAATTAGAAGGACATAATTAATCAAATTAAGAAAACCAAGTAAATTCAGTAATGTTCTTTTCCATAAAAAACTGTCAATAAAATAGGGAATGATGAAACTCCTTGAATCTTGAATATAATCTAACAGTTTACCCTCTAAAAAGGTGAACTGTTTTTGTTTTTCCTTAGTTACATGTGTCTCCTTTCCTTCTTCTGGTTCATGAACAATGACTTCCTTAAATTCTTCAATCTTTATGTCCTATGTCCTTTGTCCTCTATCATTTCTTCCTTGTTCCCTTCTTTTTCCTTTAAAGATTAGACTTCATCAATTCTCATAAACAACTTTCCCTCATTTGAATTCTTTAATACCTTATTCAAATTAAATTCTATTTGTTTATCACTAATTCGAAGGATTAGGTTGCTTTCATAGACATTTACCAAAGCTCGTATAGTGTTCAAAATGGTATACCAAAAATTAGTAAATAGTTTCGATCCTCTGTAAAGTCTAGTACAAGAAAATCTATAGGAATGATAAACCTGTCCACTTTTATAGGCACATTCTCCACCACGCCAAACAATTTCTTTATCGATTCATCTGGCAATTAAATAAGCATGGAAGTTGGGTCCACATCACCTACCTCTAATTTTTTTAAAATTGAGAAAGGTATAAGATTAATACTTGAACTAAGTCACATAAGCATTTATCAAATTGTAAATTACAACTACATAGGATATAGTAAAATTCTTTGGATTGTTCAACTTTAAAGGTATGTGGTTGGTAATTATGAAGTTGCAACTTTCAGTCAATGCTACCATTTGGTTGTCTTCCTAAGTCCGCTTGCTTGATAATGTCTTTGAGATACTTTATGTACATGGATATGCTCTTCAAAGCATTTTACAAATGGCAAAGTAATTTGCAATTTCTTTAGCTTTTTCACAAACTTTGCAAATTTTATATCCAATATGTTCTTTTGAAGTCTTTATAGGAATGGTATTTTTGGTAGGTAAGGTGGAGGAGGAATATAGGGAGGATCCTTATTCTTATCTTCATCCTTTTTCTTCTTTTCTTGGTCTTCTACAAGGTGGGGTTTAACTTGTGTCTTTACTAGTTCTTCTAGTTCTTTCCCACTCCTAAGTGTCATAGCCTTAAACTTCTCACTTCGATTTTCTTTGGTATTGCTCATAAGGCTTCCCACACTTCTCGTAGATAATGTATAGGTGAGTTGGCCCACTTGAACCTCTAAATTCTGAATAGAAGAGGTATGAGTCTTCACTACTTGCTCGAATTGCCATTCAATCCTTTTTTAGGCCTCTTCCATACTTGTGTCCTTGTCAATGAGCTTGTCCAATTTTGAATCATTTGAACTGGACTTATCTTGTTGAAATCCCAGTGGAACCTAATTTCTTAACAAAGTTCCTATATTGTTAGACCAAAATAAATTTTGATTGTTACCTCCTTGACCATATTATGCTCCGATGAAGTTGGATTGTTGCACATTGTTATTTTCCACTAAGAAGCAATCAACTATGATATGGCTCTCTTTTCTGCATAGCTCATGTCCATGATGAATTACTTTGAATAAAGAGAAGGAGGTGGATATCAGGCTACTTAATTGCTTGGTGAGGTTTTAGATTCAACCTGCAATGTTGTCATTTAATCTACATAAACCATTCAACTCCTAATACACCGCATATATACATATCATATTTTATAGTAAAAGAGGTTATCGTTCCCATAAGGTTTATGCAATAGCTAACAAATTGAACCTAACTTTATCTAAGGTAAAATGAAATCAAATTGAATAAAATTAAAAAAATAATAAAATGAAATAATCAAACAATTAATAAGTGAACTGGAAATAAAAATTGAGATTGATTAATATTAAATAATTAGGAACTATTCTTTCCTCATTTTAATTCCTTTACTATTTTTATTCAATTTATGTGTTTGATCATAGATTTTCTAATGTATCAATTACTCTCTCTCAAGATCTAATCAATTATATTTAAATTCAAAATTTCTAGATTTGTAATATAATTTATAAAACTATTCCTAACATCTTTAATCAGATTTGAAGTAATCTATGAGATAATCAATTTCACAACCAAGATCTCTGTTCAATTGGTCGTTAATTTGATAATTGTGAGTTTATTAAATTTCCAACTCTCATTACGCAATCTAACACTAATTATTTTTGACTCACTCTCTTGATTTGTTGTCAAGTTTTGGTATAAACAATTATCACAAACATCTGTTATGTATTGAAATCAACAATAATCAAAGTCACAAAATAATTCAAAAATAAATTCTAATATGAAATTTAGAACTTTATGAACATGTTTAACATCAAGAAAATCAAATTACAAACCAAGGATAACGAAAGAAACAAAAAAGAAAAGAGAAAAAATTGTTTAACACCTTAATTTGGAATGTTAAAACTTTCTGATGCCTTCTTGATTCCTCCACCTTAATCCAATTTTATTCAATGGTTTCTACATTTTTTTAATTTTTCTTGTTCTAAATATTTCATTAAGGTTTTAGGTTGTTTATTTTATAAGGTTTCCTTACTTAATTTGGTTCCAAAAATGGCCTTGAACTAAAAGATGACGATGGTGCTCTTTAAGTCATAATCTTGCTTCACTTGGTTTAGCCTCTGTCACTATCGTGCTAAATCGTGAAACCTTTAAAATTCCTCCATCTTCTTCATTCTTTAATTTTTTGATTTCCAACATTCACAAACACATCGAAAACCTTTTGAAATATGAAATTAAGATCTAATTCTTGCACCAAAACTAAACAAACACTTATAATACATAAAAACATTAACAATAACATAATTCTAAGCGTATACATATGATAAGCATCTATGAAATACTTAAAAATATACTTAAACATCTATCAAAACATAGTACACCTATCAATTCCTATCTAGTTGTAACTCCAATGTAGATTTAGGATTATTGACTTTCCACTCATTTATATATTATTGCGGCTTAGAATATTCATTAACAAGATTTGTTGCTCGCTCCTATCTCAACTTCACTGCTCTACTCATGCTTGAGTTAACAATAACTTCTTCCCACATTCTTCAACCATTTTGGCTGTATTAGAGATACTAGTTACTAATTTATAGTAAGAATTTCATAATTTTATCTCCTAAGAAAATTTTCGAAAATGTCTAAGGGATATGTCTTGGCTAGTCTAATTTACAAAGGAGACCTAAACCAAGGGTTTTTTAGATTGAACTTAGCTTCATTTAATAGTAAGTTGGAGCCTTATCAAGCCCCAAGATTTGATACATTACTTCAAATTATGTTTGATGAAAATCCATAAGCCCAATGGTAGTCCATCAACTTTTAAACCTCAAATCAATCAACATATAAAATCTTAAGCACATGTTACAAGTATAAGTAATTATGTGCATGATCTAAAACATATATACACATTCCTTTATATCCTTAGTGGGTCATGGTTTTACTTAACTATCTACTTTACAAATGTTCAATAGGATAGTGTTAGCATTTTATTAAAAAGTCAAATTAAAAAAATGTTGCCAGTTATCAACATTTTTTAATATAGGTAAAGGACAAAAAAATATTCAATAGTGCATGTTACGTCTAGTAGAAAATTGATTGCATATTGGGATTCATATTTATGATTATATTTTTCTTTCACTTATTAATGTACTCATAGAATGCTAATGTGTTTTGTATGTTTATGAATGTGTACATTTCTCATTTATTTTTAGATGAGGGACCAACCTTTTTCCTAGGAAAAAGACACACGAAGTTGATTCTAGCAAACAACACTAATTAAATAATTAATAATAAATTCATACCCACCTAAATAATTTCACCCACACAACTCGATGCCCACACTAGTATTTCCTCCTTTCTCATCTATTAAAGGAAAAGACATATACATAAGTTTCATTATCTATATCAAATGTTATGTATGAAGATGATATTGTCTCCTTTATCACCTAATAAAGGAGATGAAGATAGTTAAAACTGATATCAATTAGGCTAAAGTGCAAGAATAGTAAAGAGTTAATGGATTTGTCTAGGATTAAGGCATAAAGAAGGAGGGATAAGGATGGATGTGTTAGAGCGTCAAATTAGGGATGAGTGAAAGGAGGGAGAATATGAGTATGGCTTTCAAATTGGGGGATGAGAGGCTTGGTCACATAATTAGATTTCAAATTTAAGGGAAACTGTGAGATTATGGATTTTTTGTCTGGGCTATTTAAGTTTTAGGGAATGTCTTGGTAATTTATGAAATTAAGCCTATTCATTTTTAAAAATCTATACTACATATATGATTTCTATTTAAACCACTATAAGCCAAAAAATAAGTAACTTCATGGAGCTCAACATAGGCTCAGGACTCTATTTGCATCCCCGAGTCTTCATATATCTTGGTGTGCCTATATCCTCCTCAAAACTAAAGTATGTTGATTGCATTTCAATTATAGAATATCCTCCTCAAAACTAAAGTATGCTTATTGCATTTCAATTATAGAAAACATAGAAACCAAAGTTTTTTCTTGGTAGAATAGACACCTTTCTTATGCAGGTAGAGTCATTCTAATCATTTCCGTGCTAAGTATCTCACATATACAATGGTTAGCTCATACTACCCATCATATGAAGTTAATAAAGGATATTGACAGATTACTAAAGGCTTTTCTATAGTCTAGTAAGTGTGAGTATGGAAAAGGTGAAAAAGTTAAATGGAGTAATATTACTATCTCTAAGAAACATAGAGGGCTTAGTATCATTTCTACATTACCTATGCAACGAGTCTTACTTAGCAAGAGAATTTGGAGATTGATTATTGACAAGGAATCTCTCTTGACAAAATGGGTGATGTAGTTCATCTTAAACCTGGATTTTTTTGGCAAGTTGATTAGTCTAGCCAATTTTCTTAGTTCTTCAACCTTTTATTGAAGAAAGGAAAGTTGATATATCCCCACATTAAACATAAGATCAATGGAGGACAGAATTCTTGGGTTTGATTGGACAACTGATTAGATGTTAACCCTCTCATACACAATCCCAATTTCTCCTTTTTGAGCAATAGATTGCCTTTGGAACCTAAAGTGGCGGATCTTATTCAAGACGGGGCGTGGAAAGGTAATTTTATGGCTTTCTCGTCTACTGAAGTACCTACTAAGCCTGGGGGATATGAGTATGCCTGACTCTATTTGCTGGACCTTGCAAGCTAGAGGTTCACTAATGAGTCTTGTCATAGAATATTTAGAAGTGTATACGGTGGTCCCATGGTATAATCTAGTATGAAAGAACTCGCTAAATGCCAAACCTTTAATAATTAGATAGTTATCCATTCAAAATAAGCTCATGTTCAAATGCAGATGGTTCGACACATCCAATACTATCTAAAATCTTTGCCACATTGATGTTGAAAACAAAAACCATTTGTTCTTTGCTTGTAATTTTTCTAAATCTATTTGGAGATGGATCCTTCATCTAATGGAAGTAATAGACCTAACCTATGAATTGGAGGCTACATTGAGGTGGTGCATCATCCACTCTGAACCAGGGAAGGAGAATGTTATCTTTATTTAAATTGCTTTGATTACTACCATTTATATGATATGGAGAGAGAGGAATTGCAGATTGTGTAGGTAAGTAGAGGAGGATAAATATAGAATAGCTAACAAGATCGTTATTTAGATTAGATTCACATTATTGTCTCGAAAAGCTGAATACTTGGTAACACATTCTATGAAGCTGAGATGGAACTTATGAACTGTGGCTTAGTTATGCATCCTTTGTAATCTTTAGAACATTTAGCTGTTTTGGTTGGTTACTGATGTTAGTACTTAGTTAGTCAATGCTTTTGTAAATGACTAACTTCGTCCCTTTGTATCAAGTGTAATAGCTAGGCTATTGTAAATATAATATGTTTTTTTTTTTTGGAGTTGATGGATTTTATATGGATTTCATAGAAAAAGAGAAATCCTAGAAGGCATTTTATCTTTTATTCTAGACATAGGGTGAGTTATCTCATGATTTTTTAGTTTCATAGGTTTTTTTAATTTTTAATTTTGATAATTTTGTTAAAATTTTTCATTATTCATTCAAGTTCAGCATGAAGGTTGTTGGGTTTTTGAGTGGATTGAACCCCCAATGTGTAGAAGTGTTTTGAGCATCATCTTCAGTTTACTGAAGAATAGAAACAATCTAGAAGAAGAATAAAAATGATAAATTGTTTGTGATTGCCATTAAAAATTGCTCGAGCGGATGTAGAAGTAGAGGAATTGGTTTTGACTCTAATAGGCTTATTTGTTTCTATTTCTACTAATGTCAGTTGTACCCTCAATTTTAATTAATGAGGGAATATGTTATCATTTTATTTTGGGGTTTTGGCAACTTGTTAGTCCAATTTTAATTCTTTGTATAATTACACATCCAATTTTATTCTAGTTGTTAGCATTTTTGGGTTGTCTTTTTTGTTTCTATGGTATGATTTTATGGTACTAAGTGTAACGCCGAACTCTCTGAGCCCTTTTATATTGTTCTGTACTTGAAGATACTATTATATATTGATATATACATGGTTATATATGAGTTCAAAGATGTATTTAAATCCTTTTGGGTATATTGTCAGTGATTTATAATGTTATATGATCTTAAATGAACTTAGAATTCATCGGTAATGCAAAATCTTGGAGATTTCCGACATATAAGCTTCTAAGTATGTAAACTCAGGTCCATTGGATGGATATGACCATGGTGGTTGAGTTAAATGTGTTCTAATGCCTTAGAGGTTATTAGACATGATTTATAGACTTATTAGACACTTAGAAAGCTTAATTGGAAAGATTAATGTACATAAGGACTTATTTGCCAATTGTTAAAAGTCAAAGGATTTAAAAGTAATTTTTCAATTCTTGGAGGATCAATATATAATTTTATAAAGTTAAGGGACTTAATTATTATTTTCAAAAGTCTGAGGGCCAAAATAAAAATAAAACTTTTGGTGATTCCCAAATTTTGGGCTTAATTGCAGATTTAGGAAAAGTTTGGAGGGTAAAATGATAATTTCACATAACCTAAGGGCAAAAGGTAATTTCACCATATTTTGGTCAAATAAGAGTCAATATTCCACACCCTTCTCCATGTAAGGTCATGCACCCCGTTACTAAAGACTTAAAACATGTTTTAATGAAAAGAAAGGAGAAGAGAGGAGGAGGCCAATTTTCGGCTATTACTATCCCTACCCCTTTGTTTTGATTCTCCATCCTAAATCAAGGTGTTCTAAGCTAATTTAGGGTCAAGGAATTCAAATATATCATTACGTTTTAGAAATTCTGAAAGGATTTGAAGATATCATCAAAGGAAGGTTTAAATTTTGTCTCATCTTTCTCTACATTAGGATTTTGAGTTTGATGTTAAGATATGTTGTTGTCCATGCTTGAATATTCATGAAACATGGTTTAGATGAATGAAATGTGTCATGGAGATGGTTCTTTAAGCCAAAACCAAAATGTCCCCTTTTGGTGAAAGTTTTTGAATTTTTGAATATCTTCTGAAATTGATGGTCTAAATGAATTCTAGGGTGTTAGTGTACATGTATAATGTGAATTGATGATGAAAAATGAAGAAGAAGTATGTTGGATAGGCTTGGTCGAAATGATGGAAGAAGGAATGGATTAATGTGATGAGTTGTATAATTATGATGAATATGGCCTAAATGAAGGGAATTGGATTGAATGGAGTGGTGAGATGTGTTGTTGATTGGAAGTATTTGTTATATAACAAGATAGGACCATGAATTACCATGATAAAGCCTTGAAATTATGACTTGAAAGTCATGCACATTAGGTGTTTGATAAAATGTCTAAGTGAACTTGGCTTAGGATTTAAGGATTCCTAATATTATACATTACAAGTAGCTTTCATGTTTACTTAGAGCAAACTTGAGTTTTGCTTAGATTGATGAATAATGACCTAATGTGCTTAGACAAAAATGTGCTTAATTATGTTTTGAAATGAGTAAGTATTAGATTAAAGGCATTAAATGCCTTAGAAAATGCAAACGAAAAGCTAATGTGAATAGTAAGGAAGTAACCATATGAGAAGTTTAATGGTCAAATCCTATAGCTTAAAGAGAGTGATATTGTGTTTTATACACTTATGTGATGATGTATAAATATTACATATATGTTTGAGTAGTAAATACACTGTATATTTTTTAAGTATAAAGGCTCGTGAGTTCTGAATCAAGGAGCTTGTACTGAGGATTACTGAAGTTAAGGGAGTGTACACCTTCTTTTACGGTGAGTTAGGGAAACCATATCTCTCAAATAGGATTAGAACATTCTAATGCATGTATGATTGAATTGCATGTGAATTTTGAGCCTAAGTAATGCATAGTAGAATTGAATCTCAAATGGATGCTAACATACTTGTGTGTTTAATAAACGACATTGTTTTAAATAACTCTTTGCACTTGGAGTGCAACTGATAATTTTGTTATGTATTTTAAGAAATGATAATGTTTTCAACAAACCTGCACTTGAAGTGCAAAGGACAATGTTTTATTTTCTGAAACTACATTTTTGAACAATTTTGCACTTGGAGTGTAAAAGATAACTTTTATGGCATGAAGTAATGTTTTAGAATTTACATATACATAATCGAGTCATGTATGCTGCGTGTTTGTGTTCTCTTTTAGCTTAGGGCTATGGCAAGATTCCATTTTATTGGTTGAACCGATAAATAAAAGCATGTGGTTACTTGGTTTTTTTATACTTAATATTTGTATATGATTTTTTGTGATTAGTGAGGTAATGATTGGCCAATCGTGTGCTAGGCAAAATTGATTAAGCGATCCCCGTACCCTTGATGTTGGTACATAAAAATCGAGTCCCTGTATTGATACCTTTCTACGGGACTTGCGGGTGATTCCACACCTAGGGTCTGGACACCAATGAGGTCATCACCTAGGATCATGATGCTCTTGTCGACTGTAATTCAGACTCACCACAGATGAAAGTCGAGCTAATATTGGGAATCGGTGGGTGTGCACACTAGTTTGGCCAACTAGTAGTGACACATATGATTGTTTGGGCTTATTCTGAGATCTATTTTATGACAAGATTTGATTTATACATGTGATATCTTTCTGCTTATGTGTACTAGAACTGGAACCTATGTTCACCGGATGAGTGATTATTAGGCTAGGCCTATGTGGTTCCTAACCACTATGCGTTGAGTCATAGGCCAGGCCTATGCATTTCTATGTGATGTATGTTCACTTTATAGGTTATTTATACCATTTTGGTGTGTATCAAGTTCTATTTGCGATATATGTTTTTCTTGCTCACTGAGTACATAGTGTACTCACACCCCTCCGTCTTCCAACAATGCAGGTTAATTTAGCGGGCTTGAAGTTTTGAGTGGATCATGAAGTCTTTTAACATTTTTGAGGTATTACTGCACGTGGGTAGTTTTATTTTGTACTTTAGTTACAAAGTGACTCATGAACTATTTTACTGTTTTTATTAGATTGGGCTTTATGATTATATAAATTTAACTCTTGGCTATTTGTTGTTGTAAAAGACTTTATGTATAAACTTTTGATATAGTTGTTGAGATTGTTTGAGTGGATTTTAAAGTCCTGAAGTTATGGTAAAAATTTTATATGTGATTATAGAAGTGTGTTTAAAATTGTTTGTAAGTATTTGATTGAGTATTGGGATTTTTAAAATACAACCATTATGCTGCCCAAATTTTTTTTGAAAAGGGAGAGAGATTCAGTTAGCCTTACATAGTCAGATTAAATAATTTTTATTACAAAATAAAATATAGCTAAAATTAAAATTGCATTTTATTTTTATATTGCTAAACAGTCTACTGTATGAAGCTCTTGTTAAAATGATAGTCAAACAGTTAACTGGCTTCTCAAAAAAGTCTTTTTCAGAAAAGCTTTACAGAAAAAAAAACTCTATTGATAAAAGCTCTATTGTTCAGCCCAACCAAATAGAGGCTAATTCAAGCTACAATAATCCTAGAATTAATTTAATCTCATTAGAATTAATTCCAACTCATTAACCAAATGTCATTCCACTAAAGACAATTAACTGAACTCTTAAATTACTAAATATTATAAGAACACATGTTCAAATTAGATGTTCAATTGCAAACTCTATTATGAACCATATTATAGTTATCCGCACAATAAAGGGTAAAACTACCATTTTGCCCTTAATTGGTTTTTCCTTCTAGATCTCCCACTTCAATCTATATGGTGATTATCACACAAGATCTTATCTTGGTGTTGGGAATTGATAGGTAGCTAGTCCATCAAACTACTAGCGTCAGTTTAATCACCAATCTTCGTAAAACATCTACAAATGATGACATCACTATAAACTCTTTATTTGAGTGAATGCTCCCTGGTACATGTTTCAATTAATAATTACAACATGTAGACACTGGATTGATAGTCTATAAAAATCCATTTTGATCATATCAAGAATTATAATGAAACACATATGAGTTCACCACTCATCAAGATTATGGTTCATAATAAGCGAATGC